>JABBWD010000055.1:0-257289 GCA_016628565.1 Suillus placidus
CCTAAATTGTCCTTACAGATCATGATAAGGCCCTACAACTGACGACCAATATAATTCCTATACTTGTGTCGGCCGGCCTGACGCCATCATGTCACCCGTTATTGGCCTTGATAGGACTCCATAGATCACTTCTCTTGTCTTCGTTGTCGGCAGAAACAGCACAAGAACTGCTGGACGAGACAATCCGTACTGCAGCTAAGCACTATATGGGGCTATCCACCATTCTCTGTAATGGGCACCCTGTACGTGCCGTCGCCCTCGCGGAGCTCGGGAAGCTTTTGGCCGTTGATGAACCCTGCCCCGTCATATCACCACCCACGAACATTGCATTCCTACCATCCGGCCCTCCGCGACTCAAAGCTGCATACGAAACACTAGTACGTGCGAGACACGAATTGATGATCGGTTTTGGCAGAAAAAATGACGGCGGCGAGCTCGGAAGAAATATTCGCGAAGCAGTGGTGTCGTTGGAGAGAGAGCTTGGGGTGTGGACACAAGGCATACACAACACTCTTCAAGACTTGCTAAACTCCTCACGAAAATGAATAACAATGGAGTGCGCTCTTATTGATCTCGTATCTGGTGCCTGTTAATGCACTATCTCGGGTCGATGTGCTCTCTAATAATCAGTTCTTAGCTGGATTCATAATAGCAACGTCATGGTGACATTGGTGAGTGGCAAGGCGTCACCCGCCGTCTCCGAGGATAACTGTCGGCTGATCGGCACTATGTGAGCTCAGCCTCCGCAATACAGGTCCCATGATAATCTCTATGGAACCCAGGTCAGCGGTCAATTTTACATCAGTTTGCCATCAAAACATGTATTGCTTGTCAAGAAATAAACTGCAAATTGAGTGGGGCTAATATTTTGAGATTGTTAGCCATACTCGACGTGACGCTTTGCCACAGATTCATCATGACGTTGTTATTATGGATCAACCCCATTCAATTCCATTTTATTTCGCCCATTTTATTTTTTTACGAGTAATTTGCGAGTGACAGACTGTGTGATAATGAGAAAAATTAAATGAGTTCTACATCTGGCAGCATACGGGTATGATACTGCAATCCGAATCTAAATTTTAGTATTGCGTTGGTTCATGAAAGGACTAAGTGACTAACCTAATCATGTGGCAAGTTCCGTGATGCCATCTGGACAATCACTATCATGTGGCATTGATCAGTGATCGATTGATCGTCCATCCTTCCCTCGACAAAAACTTTTCTGGATCACAGTTCTGCGGGAGACTTGCGGCCGGATGAGTCCTAAGAGTCTTTCTTCGTCGAGTCTTTGTGTAGCGACCGGGACATGAAAAGGTGCACGTGGCTACTTCCACACTCTTTGTTCTCGTTCCGGGTTTGGCACTGAGAGCAACACGAATTTGCGGGGTAAGCATATCTCAACGTGATTAATATTCACAGTTGCTCTCTCTCTTCTCCTCGTCTTCCTGGCTGCGGCAAGCTGTGCTTGCACCTTTCTATCGTTTTGCGAAACTCTCTTTTTACCCTACTTCAATTCTATACTGATTCTCAGCTGCTTGCTGTTAAAACCTGAACGGCTTTCGTCGACGAAAAAATAATTCTTAACGTCTTTGGTCACGATGCAATTCACTACTCTTGTTGCATTCACTCTTGCCGCTACCGCCTCTGTGTACGGTACTCCGATCCATAAGCGTATTGCGCAGGTCATCTCTGACTCGACTACCAAGTGGGAGGCAGCATGTGTAAGTTCTTGCAGATGTCCCGGCTCGTCGTGTCTCATAATGTCATCCCAGGATGCTGCTAGTGGAGGTGCCCAATGCAACCAAGTTGCAGTCGCGTCCTTCAGCACTCTTCTCGCTGCTCCAGGTCCATGCGAGCAGCAGAATGCCGCTGACAACATGGTTGACCTCGCAAAGACTCTCAGTAGCAACGCGGACATGATTAAATTTGCTCAGATCTTCGCCCAGCAGCCCCGAAACTCTGTTCGTCCTTCTCTAAGTCCATTTTTTCCTCCAACACTTACGGAGTTCTATGCACACAGCCTACATCACTGAGCGTGCCCTACTGCCAGTCAGCCCCACGCAATGCTGAGCTCAATGGGCTCTTCCAGTGTCAGTTCCAGGGTGATAACCCAACGATCTTTGTCGGCGGTATTGCTGTTGGCGGTAACGGAACTATTCCTTTCGGTATGAGCGCACCTGTCAACCCGGCTGGTTCTTGCCCGGCAAACCCCTCCGGTCCCATCGCTGATGGTTCACAACTCGTGGATCTTACCCAGAACCCTGGTGTCGGTGGCACAACTACCTCCAAAAATACCACTGGTGGAAGCAACAGCACCTCGACAGTAGCCACTCCTTCTGCCATACCTTCGTCTAATTCTTCGAATTCTGACTGCGGGAAAGATCCAGCCGAGTCCACACCTACTGCTTCGCCCACCATGGCAGCTTCTAGCGCCACCGCCGCCTCGTCTGCAACGCCCTCAAGCACTAGTGGAAACTTCAAGCTCGCCAACGGCCAGAACGCTCAGAAGCTCAACGCGCAGTTCGCTACACTGACTACTACTTCTCTTTGCACTGGTGAGTCCGCCTTACTCGAGTAGCATGACATTTTCTAACATTTTATGCAGAGGGTACCAATGCATGCGTCAACGGCGCTTTTGCGCAGTGCGTAGGGGGCACATACGTGACTCAATCTTGTGGGTCGGGTCTCATTTGCGCTGCCCTTCCTCTCGTCAACTCTGCTGGGACGTCAATCACCTGCACCACCAATGCTGATGCTTTGGCTCGTATTGCTGCCACCGGCGCGCAGGGTGGCCTCACTGGATGAGGTTGTCATTAATACTGGCATAAAGTCAGTGATTAAGTTGCTAGTCGACATCGGTATCCTTTTTTCGTTGTGTTTTGGATTGATATGGTATACTAACTGCTATTATGTTATCCTACTCACGATATTAGTATCAGTATTGGTGGTGCTAGTCGCTGCGCATATTTCTTGTATACTAAAGTGTATGATCAATGCAGGCATGATGAAATGAAAAGTGGATCGTTCTGTTCATGGATATTGTTCGAGGATTGCCTCACGGCGAAACAATCCTGGGACCATACACATGAGCAGCACATTAGAGGACTGCTCTAGATTCGAGGCGACGTCTCGGATATCTGAGGCTTGATATGATCGATGATATCAATGCGAAGACCGGATGACAAGGATAGGGTTGTGGATGAAATCTGATGAGATGGTTGCACAATGGTCGAGCCTTTGCGGACCTGAGGCCAGCAGTGGTGACCAGCCGATCACCAACCAACTCGGACCTCGAATGGTAAACTGAACGAAGGAGTTAACACGGGATCCCTTCTTGACTGTTATCAAGCTTCGTCTCACGACGGTACGTAGCCTGAGCAGTGGTTTATCATTTATCAGCTGACATTTGCTATCGACAAACAGGCACTCACGGGGCGATCATCCTCTCATTCTGGACATATTCGGGCCACCTCATACGCCTGTGGGCTATCGTTTTGACATGGTCGCTTGTACATGATCGCCTACACACAAGGTCCCGGCAGGTAGAGGTGAAGGGCCAAGGCGACCCATTTCTGCGTGGTGCTGTGCTGACATAAACCGATTTTGATTTTGCAAGCACATGACCAGACACGTCGCTGTTGATTCGTGGCAGTGCCGAATAAATCGATTCGCAGAATATAGATACGTGCACTGTGCCCGCCAGATGTCCTTCTCAATCAGTGCCCGTCCTCGCTTTACGTGCAATTCTTATTCTCAACCTTCTTCACTCGTCAACTTCGACTCACCTTACAATATGATTTCCGCTATCTTCGACGGTGCCGCCAAACTTCATAACGAACTGCTCACCGACCAAGCCGCTCTTGTCGACGGCTGCCATGGCACAGCTCGGACTTACCTCTATGCTTGCGCCCGGACCACCTCTTCTGCACCAGAACACGCCCAGCCCAGGAAACTTGATTGAAAATATTCAAGACTGAACCCTTCACGCACAACGCTACTCCCGAGGACCCCTACGACCAAATACCGAAGACGCGCAACGGCCTTCCTCGATGTCCCCTACGACCTGGAGCTTCACTGCCCACGAGGTTGAAGGCCACCGCTAGCCGCGCACAACCTATATTTTCGCGCCGCCTAGCCTATCTCTGCAGTCTTCGATGTCGGATGTCTCCTATGACCGAATCCCGACGCAACCGCAACAACATGACAGCCTCCTTCCTGTCCCCTACGACTTGGAGTTGAAGGCCACCGCCCGCGGCTCGCACGTGTATCTATCCCAAGTCTCTTCTCTTTCCTTCACCATCATGTAAATGTCTCGATTTGTTTCTCTTCCCTCCGTATTTCTCTTATCGGTATGTATTTGGCAGACAATGGACTACCTGTGACTTATGGACACATCTTCCCTTTATCGATATGTACTCAACAAGACCTTGGACTGTTCTTTTGTGACTTATAGATACGATTTTCCCTCTTTCTTTTACAATATGGAATCGATTTTTCCATCTGCGATTTATCTCTTGACAATGTTTCCATATTTTCGTATATGTACGATGATTATTATTAGATATCGATAGCTTGTAGTTTCCGAATATAATTTTCTTTACATGATGCGCTCTTCGGAAGACCCGCTTGAGGTTCATCGTACGCGCAAGTGAAATGCGATCGGTTTCACACATGGATCAATAACACCTGGCAAAAAAATATCAATTCAATATTGCATTTAAAGTAGATGTGTGAACCGAGTCAAATTGCAATTTAAACAATATTTGCTGTTATGAGTAGGTTAAATTTTTGATGTCATCATTCCCACGTCGTTAGGCGCTTCCACAGCTGACGATATTTTGATGTTCTGCTGTGGGAGTGCCTAATGGCCTGGTATGATTGATCCATCAAATGGCAAGGCGTCATCTGGCGTCACATCAAGTGATGGTATCTCAAAATATTGTACGCTGTAAATTTGTCGATTACACCGTGCACCGTGACGTGTCCATTGACAGCCAGATACATTTTTTGATTAGGTCCCATGGAAGAACACTTAAATTGCAGCCATTTTGGAGCTTGTGGGCTCTCAAGAACCCCAACTTCAGCAGCATCAGACAGCGCCAACAGCTCTCAACAGATATACTTGCCATTATGTTCGCTCGCTTCTCCTCTGCATCCCTCTATGCTCTGTTTGCCTTGACAGCCTTTGTCGCTACAAGCTCTGCTTCTAACGTAAGGTTTCCGTTGTATCAAATCTGATCACCTTGAATTTACGATACAATCTACCCAGCCGACTGATCCAAATCATGTAAGACTTGCATTGGATCAAACTTCATCGCATTGACCTCATGATACAATGTACTCAGGTGACCTTCAATTATAATTATGTAAGTGCCTGGTACCAAACCTCGTCATTATATTATTAACCTCAGATGTAATGCACCCAGGGTCATGCTCGTCAGGTAATAAGCCTTCTGTCAAATCCATGAAATTGGCCCTGCGATACTAATATTGTACGCAGGAGGGGACCACTACGTCTACTACTACTTCTACTATAGTGCCAGTTACTGCGACTGCCTACTAGGTAAGGCTTCAATGTTTGATGTCAGACCTCGTCATATTGGTCTCAGCTATAATGTATCCAGGTACCTCGCGTAAGCCTTGCTTCGCTTCAAATCCGTTACATTGGCCTCGCGAGGCTAATTTTGTCCTCAGGCCGAAAGCTTTACAACTACGTAGTGTTGCCACAATGTGAATTTGACCGACTGATTTTTAAAACCCCGTTTATTGTCATTGTAAGCTCGCCTGATGTTGAGAATACATACTTTATTCTACAACGTTATCAGTTTGATCGAGGGCGGGGAATAGATGAATGTCCATTGACTTGTAACTCCACGGTGGAGACCGAACTGACTTCCCTCGAAGTCGGAGTCGAACTTTAATTAACCAGTGATGAGATATATAGGCACAGTCAATCATTCCGAAGTTTTGTACGCCTCTGAGTCTGAATAGCCTCAAACGCTTCACATCGCACGGGTTTCTCACTCAGACTCGCCATGGTCTACCAGAGGATCAGTCCCGATCGAAAAGAACGAGCTCTGTACTTGCTTTTGGAGGAAATATGGGAGATCGAGGACATTGACATGATGTTGTTCTTGGGGTATTATTCTAAGTATAGAGTGGTGGGGGCAAATTCTGGCGTGTACGCATATGATGTCTCTGCCAGTAAGACGGCAAGCCCTTTCGTCTAGATCTTTTCAGGAAGGCGCGAACTTGAAATCCACATAGTACTGCTTCTTTGCACCGTGACATTCTACTGTTTGAAAACTCTGATGCGGGTACTAATATCTGTAGATATATTTACGTACTCATACTATCATTATGTAATACCCCGCATGTATCCACATCCGTTGTGACAAAGTTTGTCTCAGCCCCAATTGGCAAGACGCTAGAATTGTGTGACAAACGTAATTCAATCCCGTGCCCATTTCATGCAAGCACGATAAGAACCAGCTGAGGCTTGTGAGCGCCCTCGCGGCTGCCAGTCTTCTCACACGTCTGGACTCTGATTTCCCTCAACTGACGGGGTTTTCTGAAAGGCTTGCTGTTGTCCGGGTTCAGAAAACATGTGGTTTTCTTACTTGTCGCACCGTCGTGCTTGGTGAGCCTTCTATCATCACTGTCGGTTTCTTTAACAGTTCGGCTCTGACGAGGACCATAATCATACTAGTCGCGATAAGCAACGAGAGCGAGCAGAACGAATCGCATCCCTTAAACCCATCTACCACGAGCCTCTAACATCCCAGGACAAAGAGATTCTGTCTCGCTCAGTTTCGTCTCTGGTGGCTGCTGTGCAAACATCATCCCTGTCTCCATCCGCCATCCTCGTGGCCTACTCTAAGAAAGCCCTTCAAGCGCATGCTCAGACAAACTGTCTGACTGAAGTTATGATTGCATCTGCAGAGAATTGGGCTAGCACTGCGAACCGATCAGGTCCGCTGGCAGGTGTCCCAGTTTCGCTCAAGGACCTAGTAAGTGTGAAGGGTTGGGACTCCTCCATGGGATACTCGGCTCTTGTGGCCAAACCTATGGCCGCGGACGGCGCGTTGGTCAGGTTGCTGCGGGATGCTGGTGCCGTTCCATACGTCAAGACGAACGTTCCAATGACCATGCTCTCGTTGGAATCAACTAACGATGTTTTTGGCTCTACCGATAATCCCCACAAGAAAGGCTACACCTCAGGGGGCTCGTCAGCAGGTGAAGCTGTGCTCCTTGCACTCGGTGCAGCCAGACTCGCGATAGGCACAGATGTCGCGGGGAGCGTTCGGGCTCCTGCGCACTTCTCAGGTGTCTATTCAATTAAATCAAGTATGCATAGATTCTTGAAGCAAGGCAGCGCGTCCAGTATGCCTGGCCAGGAAGGCATTCCCGCAACACATAGCCCTATGACCAGAACGTTGGAAGATCTAGAGACGTTCTGGCGTGCTGTGTTCCAGATGAAGCCTTGGAACTACGACTACTCCGTAACTAAATTTTCCGAATATCAATGCTTTTAAGTTGCTTAATGATAATATAGGTTCTTAGAATTCCTTGGAGAGACGTCAAACTTCCGGAGGATCGTCCCATTAGGTGGGGTGTCCTGTGGGATGACGGTAAGTGGAGCATTTCTATGGAGGTCAACCTCAGCATATTCATGCATGTACAAAGGGGTTGTGACACCCTCGCCTGCCTGCACGCGAGCATTAAAAACAGTTACTGCGATACTCGAGAAGAATGGCCACCAAGTTGTCACTCTGTAGGCCGAAATTCTTCTTTTCTGAAGGTGCTTCCTAAATGCCCCCACTTTAGGAAGTGCCCGAGCCCATACGAAGGCCTTCAAATCGCGTCACAGCTCCTCCTTGCTGATGGTGGCAAGACGGCTTCCAGAAACCATCACGCATTCGAGTCCAACGATGCTGGAATGACATCAGCGTTCCGAGGCTTTCGTCTTCCCTACTTCGTCATGAAACTCTATGCTTGGTATTACCGCTACATACGCCGCGATCCCATCTATGCCGGTCTGATCGACACTCATTACGAGAAGAACATACCAGAATTCTATGCTTTAATTGCGCGAAGGGAGGACTATCGTTCTCGCTGGTTCAAAGTGTGGCGGGACGTGGAGGTCGAAGGCCGCCAGGGCGATGAGGGAGTTGACTTCATACTTACAGTGCCAAACGGTCTTCCTGCTGTTCCTCACGGAGGTATGAGACACGGATGGAAAGCGTGTGGGTACACATTCCTATTCAATCTGGTATGTTCTACTTCTCTTCAACAGCTCTGATCTGAACTTCATTCTGAATTTTGAAAAGCTTGATTATAGTGCGGGGGTTATGCCAATCACGCATGTGGATGCAACAGCTGATGCTCTCCCGCGTACTTTCCGCCCACGAAACGCCATCGAACGAAACTACTACCGGATGTATGATGCAAGTGCCATGGAAGGTCTCCCCATTGGCGTGCAGATTGTAGGAAGACGGCTTGAAGAGGAGCGCGTCCTGGAGGGGATGAAACTGATCGAACGCCTGTTGAGGGAAGCAGGTGCTGGTTATGTTGGTTTGCCGTTGTAGAAATGTGCATGTGTGCTAATCCTGGTATATCATCCTATTTCATTTGTATAGAACTAAATACAGCGTTTGCGGAAAGAGGGACACGTATCATGGCACGATGTAATAAAAGGCAGACGGGAAGAGACGGGGAGCCTCGGCATGTTTGATTGAAGTTCCGGATGGTTCGTCCCGGAGATAACATTTGCAACATTCCACACAAGCCACAAGGTTTTAGCTGTCAGATATCTTTCTTTTCGCGTGGGTGTTGTATGGGCCGTAGACCCGTAATCTGTAAGTTATAAGCAACCGGAGTCCCAGATATAGGAGCATATAGTGCAACGCGACTCGTCAACCATACCATATCCGCAATATTTCAAACGACAGCTCACCGTGGGCCGTGGCACACTGGATGCTGAACTCTTTCAGGGACATCAAAAGCCATTGTGGATATCATATCCAGTTGCCAAGTGCTAGAACCGAGGAAAAAAAACTCATGATCAGGGCAATGGGATCACATACATGATCGACTCCTCCACCAGTGACGAGATTGGCATAGTAATAAGGAGTTCAAGACCTCGAGGACCGCTGCACTTCGGCAACATTTAAGCTTGTACAACACGCGAAGCAAAAACGGGAATCTAGCTAACCTCATGTGGGGAGGCGTCATCATGATCTGGGATGGAAGAAAGAATGCGACTCCGTGACCGCATACCGGCGCCGCGAGGTGTCCAATGCAGACTCTGCACAGACTGCCAAACTATCATCAGATCAGCAGCTCGATTAACAACACATCAGTGCGCTTGCAAGTTGACCAGGAGGGTCACTCACTTTCTTGAACTCTTGACTATATAGATGCTACATGGATCTCAATGGTGCCGCGCCAGCCCGACTCGGAGGTCCAAGGTTTGCACCATTCATTTGTCAGGTCAACTTAAAAGTGGTTGACCACGGTGAACATTGAGGACCAGTCTGGCGGTTTGGCTTTGGCTATGATCATGGCGCTAGCAGCCGCAATGCGTGGGCGGCCGCAGTGCATCATGATGCGACATGGGCTGTTTTGGTGGAGATCAAGAACTAAAGCTGCCTCAGGCTGAGGTTGCGATCATGATCATCGCTATGTAGGAGATCAGATTGCCTTGACGGGTTTCATCCGAGCATTCTTCCAAAGTGCTGAATGGACTCGCACAATACCTGCGCTGCTCTAACTTCTCATTCGCTCCCGTTTTCATCAAGCCCAAATCCGATAAATATTGGATGTATCGTATCTGTGGGTAGTACACCAGCGTGAAACCTGATCCTACAAACTCGATCTTTTCTATATCAGCCAGAAAAATACATATGCCGAACAAAGTACAATTAAAACTTTCACTTGAGGGTTCATGTTCGACCATGTGGCAGTTAAGCTGTTTGATGCGTTGTAAGTAAATGTGGACGGTGAAGATCCACCTTTACCCGAAAGGGTTCGGCCTTGTCCAGAGAACGCACCAGAAGACGCAGGTTGGGCGAACTGGGCGACAGTTGATTTGAGGGCACTAGAATATGTGTTAGTTAAAGTGCATTCACAAGAATGAGAATTCGTGAACGAACGTCGGGTTAGCGCCACGGATCCTGTGCACTTCCTCCGTGCCTACCAGGAAAACGAAAGTCGGCCTGTGAAATATAAGGACAGAATAAAATTTCCAAGATGATGATAACTGACATAGCAGTGACGGAGTAATCAGAGGCGAGCTCATTCGATCCCTCGGAGAGGTCAACCTTGAGGAAGTTCACATTGTCGTTCTGCTTCGCAAGGTCCTCGAAGATCGGCTTGATGGCCTGGCAAGGAGGGCACCAACTAGCAGTGAAATCTATGACCTGCAAGCAAATGTGTCACTTGAGCTCGAACAACTGAGGATACAAATATTTACAGTGAGCTTGTTGGCATCGCTGGTGAACTCCTTGAGCTCTGCCTTCGTGGAAATCTCAGCAACCATTATAAGACTAGATGAAGTATGCGATGAGTGAGAGAGATTGAAGAATGCTGTTCTGTGGGCGATAGCTTTATATATGGGCTACCGTTGCTGGACGGGATAAGTAAGCTGCTGGCGTGACTTGGGCGTGCTTATGAGCCGGTCACGTGAGGTCCACAAAATATGACCACAAGCATTGTGTATCAATTGTCATTGATTGACGTTGACTGCATTTACACCTTCTTTCAGTACCACCATCATCGACACCAGCGGTATTCAAACCGCCTTTGTACAATTTTCCGACACTCATAACTTAGTTCATATTACAACATGTCTGGACGCGGAAAGGGTGGCAAGGTGCGGAAAATATTGGTCGGCGTCATCCTATAGTTCGTGCGACTCACAATGCAACAGGGTCTTGGAAAGGGCGGTGCCAAACGTCACCGCAAGATTCTTCGCGACAACATCCAGGGTATTACCAAGCCAGTGCGTGGTATGGCATTCTATAATCATTCGCATGCTCATATTTTTCAGGCTATTCGCCGTCTTGCCCGTCGTGGTGGAGTGAAGCGTATTTCAGGTCTCATCTACGAGGAAACCCGTGGTGTCCTCAAAATTTTCTTGGAGAACGTTATCCGCGATTCCGTCACTTACACCGAACACGCTAAGCGGTGAGCCCCAGCATCAGCTTACTTCAGTGCTTGTTTGCTCATCGGAACTATAGCAAAACAGTTACTGCTCTTGATGTCGTCTATGCACTGAAGCGGTCGGGGCGCACATTATACGGTTTCGGTGCATGATCAAAGTATTATTATCACTTGCCACCTATATGTACCAATAGTGTCTTGACATCATGAAAGACTCCCCGCGCTATAAACGCCTCCATGATATTGACGCGTCAGCCCCGTCGAAGCATTTCTCCAAATAAGTAGCTGAACTACCGCAACGTCACTCCTCCCTTATCGATTATCTCTCAGCTCTACGCTGGACACGCACCGCTGAACAAACACCTCCATCGCATCACGGAAGTCCCCAGCCCCACACGCCAACAATGCCACCAGCGCGAAGAGACCGTCCACCACTTCGTGATCGTTTGCCCAATGTATGCAAGGCAGCGCCACGTGCTTCAGAACGATCTAGGCCCTCAAGCTAGTCACCATAAGAACCTGTTGAACAACCGAAAATGCATCAAACTTTTGTTTCGCTTGATCGCGAGCACGCACAGACTAGAACAAATTTTCGGAGATGTCACACCACCCGCAGATGCTGACGAAGAAGGAGAATGAACGACGCACCTATACCCTATCGCCTTGAGCTGGCTTTATCGGTCTTCGCATCCTGCCTGGATCAATGTACGGACGCCATATCATGACTCGAAGAGGCACATAGCATTCCACGGTATATACTTGTATGTTTTGTCTACCATAGGGCATCGCCCCAACGGACAATAAACACTGATTTTTTATTTAAAAATAGTCTTGAATATTTCTTGCTTTCAATTTGATCAGTTCGGCCGTTTACCGTGTCCTTTTAGAGATCCTTGGATTTTTGGAGCTCGAGGTGTGTGATCATACTCGATTGTTGTATACTCAATGATAGCGAATGGTAGGGCCCCCGGCCGATACACAAGTCCACAAGACCATGTCATCTTGATATAACGCATCCAGAAGATCAGGCTCTGTTATTGAGTATCCTAGAGTGTACTGCATCTGTCTGGTGACTTTACAGTTTAATTCATCTTTACTTCTGGAATCTGCTACCAAGCTATCAAACGATGGTAGTAATGCCCCGCATTGCCCCGTGCGCAATCAGCCCTTAAACGGAAGACTACTACGCATGCGCAGTGGTTACAAACACGGATTATCGATTATCATCTGCTATCACAATATCAACCGTCCGCGCCTCATCACCGGAGTCCATATTCCACGGACTACGCTGGAGTGTGTCATTGACCAATTATTGCAACGCAAATTCAGCGGGAAGCTTGCAGGCCGCTGAAGCTAAAACACCTCCAGCCCGAGCTCGAAAACAGCAAAAGAGAAAGAAACTGCAATTCGCGATCTAAATACTTGGGTGTGTTATCTACAGCATAGGACCCTATAGGACCGCCATTTGAGCCGGTGAATTTTCTTCGCCGTCTCAAGTCAACACTGCATAAATTGAAATTCTGATACGAAAATTATGTTTAGATATGTGATGTCCATGCTAATGCAACGCTACAGAGCAATCGATCAAGTGATGTGTGCACGATGTGACGATCAGTAGAATGTCTTGATATCTGATTAGATCTGATTTTTTCAGCACTTGAAGCTTTGAAGCTTGAGCTTGAGCGCTGATATAGACACGCCGTGTGCGAGATTATCAAATAGCATCTAAGCGATTATCGTACTGTAATATTTCACTTTGATAACGGATTTTGAATTCAACCCTATAGGCCTCATCGATCATCGATCATCGATGCATCCGGAATCCCAGTTGGTAGCATGTTGTTGTGCATTGGACATATTTCATTGTACCGAAACCGTACTATGTATGGATGTTAATTAATTAGCACCTGGCAGCGACGCCCACTTCGGGCCTGTGCCCAACAAACTCTAGCGCCAAGTACACCACTTGCACTGCATACGCCAGACAACGATTGATATCGATAAGCCATTTGGCACGGCAGTTGTAAGCTGAGGCAATGCTGGCCAATCCGGGCACACATGAAACCCGAACTATCCGGCGGACTTGAAGCTTGAAGAGTACTTGAGTACTGAGTTCCTGGACTCCGGATCCACGACTCTGGTCGTGCACGAATGAGGAAATTTAAAGATAGTTCGAATTTGGTTCGAATATTTCAAACGTTGCGCCCATCCCTCGACATCATAAACGTGATCAAGTCATCTGCCAATCACAGTGATGCGGAACTGAACTTGTCATATGACGAGGCCAGCATCAAACTGATCTAATCGAGTCATTCGAGGCAGTTTCAGCAAAGCAAGTGTATTCCTGGGTATCCGGACAGTAGCCTGCAATCACAACACCTAAAATGTCAGTATAATCAGACAGCTATATTCGGCCAATCAATCAGTTCGTACCTTACTCGAAAATGCTCATCGACACGCAGTGTGACATCAAAGCAGGAAAAACATAACAATGCTACGAAAACACAGCTAAGCAGACGATCGAACCTCATGGATTCTCCTCTACCAACTCCACCTCCACCTCGGCCTCCTCCTCCACGTCATGTGCCTCATCCGTAATATCACTCTCGCTCTCTGGGGGTATTGGCTCTGACGGCGGGGGCTCGCTCAGATTAAGGCTAACCTCGAGCTCCGTGGGAGAGTCGTCAACAGGGGCAGACTCGGGAGATGATGGCGCGGGAGGTTCCACGAGGTGGGTGGCTACTGCGTCTGCCTGAGGAGAAGGATCGAGGGGTGTCTCGTGTAATTTTTCAGATTCTGGGACAGCCTCCGATGAATCAGATTTTTCGGCAGCTACAGACTCCTCCACAATATCAGGGTCTGCAATACTGGGTTCAACATTTTGGGTAGCTAAGGAGGCTACTGGGCTTGAAGGCTCAGCTAGGGCATCGGTCTCTTCGTGAAGAGCTACAGGCTCAACAGCTGGCTGTTCCTGAACGGTCTCAACGGTTGTTTCAACAATTGGAATCGTTTCTATCTCGTGTTCTGGTGCAGGTGGGACAGCAGGAGCAGCTGAGTTGGAGTCCCCAAGCAACGTTATAGACAGATCTTCCAGAGGTGGAGAGTTTGATCCGGTGACGGCTGCCACTTCGTCGACGAGCACTTCTTCGACAGGGACTTCTTCGACGGGGACTTCTTCGACGTCAAACCCAAATTCGTCGGGAGGGAACTCGCTCAGCTGGCTGGACCATGAGGCCTGCGAATAGCTCTCAGGCTCAGCAGATAGCGCAGTATGCAATAAAGCACCGCTTTCGGTGACATCATGGTCACCGCCTTTTGCAAGCTCCTCTGCAACATTGTACGCCTCACTGAACACCATAGTATCTGTGCGATTGCGCCCCAGCCGACGTGGACTATCGGTGCCAATCGAGCTGTCACTGGACAGTCCCGGAGGACTCTTCTCGCGAACATTCGGAAGTTGTGCTTGTTCTGCTGTAGGTGCATTTTGATCCTCCCGCTCACGCGGCGGATTGACGGCTGCTGCAAGAAGACGTGGAGGTTCGACATCCTCATCGCGTCCCTTTCTGCCCGACAGGACAGCACTTGGGGGGATGACAAGGAACTCGGTAGGGACGAGATCGAATTGACCGGTAAGTTTCAAGAAGCGGGCGTAGAGCGATGATTCGGCCTCCGCTTGTTCAAAGGCTTCTCGGTGGTGGAAATATGCATGCGCAAATATTCTACCAAGGCGACGAGCAAGCGAAGAGAAGTGTCGATATGAGGTAGGAGGTATCGAAAGGCTGATATCGCCAAAAGCACGCATGATTGAGTTGAGTTTGAAGGTGGTGCAACGGAGGATATCAACAAAGATGTCATGGGACGTGATCATGACTTACCGAGATGGGAAAGCCCGAGGTGAATTTAATAGTGCGGTTGCGCTATCTAACGTATGAAGGATGTAATCAATAGCACAGCATTGCTGAGGACATACATAAGCAGTTAGAGAAACCATAATTTTTTTAAATGATGATCAAACGAACCTCCATAGCGCCGTCATTACCGTGTGCAACACACAGATATAACCACTCTCCCGCCTTCATCTCGGGACAGGTGATACGAGTACATTCCTGCTGCAACATTGTGATGAGGGGATGAGATAGGTCTTGTGCGAGACGTCTGATAGGCGAACACAGTTAACGCATAAAAATTGGGCGAGTGAGCATGATAGATACCGCAGTTGTTCGTAAATCCAGCAACCTCGGTCGACTGCTATGTCGCTCTTGCGTTCAGGATCATCTGATTTACGTTCAGCTTGATCAGAAAGATCAGAAGACTTTTCTTCGGCATCCTTGAAGGTAACTTTCCCCGGAAGAGATACTATTGAATCAACATCATGGACGTCAAGACGAATAAGAAGCGAAATGTATTCCTGGAGCTGGAAGGCGCTATCGAGAGAGGACAAGGATGGGAGAGTTTTGACAGGATAGAAGGAGGACACGCGTGAGCCACGTAACGGACGCTGTACGGCTACCGCCATCAGTCAGTGACAGTGAGCTCGAGGTTGTTGTCACTGTCGAGAGCGTTGAGCGCGAATAAGCAAGCGTGTCTCACGAGCAACTCACGAGTTGACTAAATTATGATCGTGGAAACAAACTTCCAAGTTAGGTTATTTACAATTTATATGAATTTTGTTTCAAATTTGTCGCGTCAAATATTAATATTAATAAACATCGTACATGTACTAGAATTTTGAATTTTATATTTGGCCATCTACGCTTATAGTACCTGACAGTGGTACCACATGATCATCGAGATCTATTCTCCCGGTGGTTTTGAAACGTCCAGCCGTGGATTTCTAACTCGAATGGTGCCTCATCCTTGTATATATTAGGGCGCTCCTTGCGAAGCTTTGCGATTGTCATCCTTCGTTCATTTTCACGATGTCCGACAAACATCTACACGAGAAGAACTCAGTCACCGACCTTGAGAAGGATTCCACGTCTAGGGATGATCTCTCTGCGATCATCCCCGGAGACAGGCAAGGATGGCTCTCCCACCCGTTAGCAAGGTCCCTTCTCAGTTGGGGCGTGGAGGAGCGAGGTGAGTTTTCCTTACAACCAAATACTCATCTAATCTTCGTTCATAGGCACTGTTCCAGTCCCTGAAGAGGAGCGGATGGACACTCAATACTATAAAATTTTCTTCGTTTGGTTCTCAATGAACTTCAACATCCTCTCGTGAGTTTTCAGAGCATTTCGACTCTCAGCTCGTTCTTACAGAAAAATTAGCTTCTCTGCCGGAACGCTCGGTCCAATCGCTTTCGGACTTGGGCTTCGTGATTCTTGTCTCGTTATCTTATTCTTTAATATCCTGGCAGTGCGCGTTACCTGCGTATTTGTTCGTATACTTTTCCGAACATGGATACCGGGTCATTACTTGACTTCTCTTCCACAGAAATACTTGGGGTCCTCGAACTGGCATGCGTCAGATGATTCAATCCAGATATAGCTTTGGGTTTGTGTGCTTGTTTTCCATATTTGTTGCCGCCTGATTCTCTTTCAAGCTATTTTGGTATCATTATACCCGCTATCCTCAATTTGATCGGCTTGTGTGGTTTCAATATCCTCAATGGTATACTCGGTGGACAGGCACTCGCTAGCGTGTCTAGTAATATGAGCTGGGAGTGCGTATAACATCCCGCAAAATCGGTTATCGATTAACTTACCTAACCCGTATCAGTGTCGGCATTGTCATTATCTTCATCATTGCGCTTCTCGTGCGTTCTCTGAAGTGACTCTTGAAATCCTTTGTCCTCACAATGTTCACAACTCCAGATCTCCTTCATGGGCTACAGAGTACTCAACTGGTAAGCAGCATTCTCTATTCATCATGATTATAATTTTATGGTTTCCAGGTACGAACGTGTTTCGTGGTTCCCAGTTCTTATCGCATTCTTGGTTGCACTCGGCGTGGGTGGCAAGAACTTGTACAACGCTCAACCAGCGGCACCTGCATCCGCAGCTACCATTCTCAGCTTCGCATCTGTTATCGCTGGGTTCGTCATTACCTACTCGGCAATGGCATCTGATTTCACGATGTACTACTCGCCTACCGTTCCCCGGTAAGTTTCATTTCATGCCCTGTGGCGTTACGCTTAAGTATGTTTTTCCAGGTCCACGATCTTTTGGTATGCGTATCTGGGGTACATCGTGCCTATCGTACGTCAGCCTCTTCATCCGGTACCCCTGAGCGTCTTCTGATATATCTCCAGGTCTCTCTCCAGTGCCTTGGAGCTGCAGCAGTCCTTGCTGCACCAAACGTTCCTAGCTGGAACGAGGGTTACGGAACGGAAGGCAACGTCGGCGGCCTCTTGGAGGCGATGCTCAGCCCGGTCGGTAACTTTGGGAAGTTTCTCACCGTTCTTCTCAGCCTGAGCGTCACCAGCAACATCGCATGCACCCTTTACTCTATTTGTTTCAATTTCCAAGTGATGATTCCGGCCATGTCAAAAGTCCCAAGATATGTCTTCTCGATCGTTGGCACGGTAATGTCCGTCTTCCCATTTGTACTCTTTCCTGTCACCGGCTGATCTTGAAAAATTTCCCCGGACGCCGACAGCGCATTGCCTTTATCGATCGTGGGTGCCCACAGATTCTATGCGGCGTTGACCAATTTCCTTTCGCTAATCGGTTACTGGGCAAGTGCGTATGGCGCCATCCTCCTTGTCGAACACCACTACTTCCGTAAAGGTGACTTCAGCACCTATCACCACGCCATATGGAATGTTCCGGGGCGTCTGCCCTGGGGAGCAGCTGCCATCACAGCTGTCTTATTGTCTTTCGCCCTGATTATACCCTGCATGAACCAGTTGTGGTACCAGGGCCCCATCGGCATGACCTCAGGCGATATCGGTTTTGAGGTTGCATTCCCTCTTGCAGCGGTACTTTACATCCCCCTCCGAAAGCTGGAGCTCAAATACCAGAATACCCAATATTAAGCACCCCTTGGTTGAGATAGTTGCAAATTAGATGTACGATGTACTACCAAAAATGTGTACTGTCTTACTATGCCTATATCTAAATTTGCTTACCTTGGCTCATTACAATTTGATGCGTTCAAGATACCACCCGCGCTCCTTCAATGCAGCCATCTCAAGGGTGCCGGTGAAGGGCCGATCTCGTAGTATATAGCCATGGAAAAATTCCACAATTTTCGCCCCTCGTAGATAGGTGCTTTGAGTGGGAAGAAGTGTGGAGTGTGATTGATAACGTGCAGCAAATCTATATATTGATTCATGAGAGTAGATACCATCGGCGTATCCGCACCCTTGAGAGACTGCTGGGTTGAAGTGTGAATTCATCACGATGCCCAGCCATGCCCCCGACGTACGTGGCATTGGAGTGCCAAGAACAGCACGCACAGGCCCCCGGCGGTATTGTGTATCGCTATGCATGAGCCTCGTTAAGTCCACCGCATCGCAGTTCAACGGGCCGTTGAACCGCGACAGGGGTTGGTTATAACAACAAACTTACCCGACAGGTGATTTTTGATGGTGCTAAAAACCTACATTTTTTGCAGGATTCACGATATCTCGCAAACGAGCACGCCCTGTGGCACGTATCATTGATTTAGCCTCCACCGACGTCAACGATGAATCCCACTTGCTTCGTCAGTCCGATTTACTACCAATTGCTTGAGTGATCAAAACCAATTAACATGGTTTGTAAAATTAGCAAGAATGTTACTTTTCACTACCGCTGACTACTGTCATCCAGCGTGCACTGACACCGTTGCCGTCCATTTGTGCGCATCCGAACAAAATCCACTCTTCGTCATCGTCATCGTCATCATCATCGTCATCGGCTATCTCACGCTCACCAGAACTACTTCATTCCCCCACCTCATCTAGGCAAGGCATTGAAAATTGCGGTGATACGATATCATCTGTTTCGCACCAGGCGCCGCCTCACCACCGAGTTACGAAGTGAATCGCACAATTCACCAGGTCGGCCGGTGATCCGAACCTGCTTCCAATTTCATAGTGTGTACATTCACGAGTGTCCCAGTAATCAGCCGGTGCGACAGAGTGCAAATTCCACTGGAGCATGCAACCTACAAGGACAACACAAGTCTAAGTGGTCTTACCTTCATTGAATCTCCACGGAGCATAACCGATCCAATTAGTAATACGGGCCAAGGTACATAGTTTCGCCTTGAATGTTCCAACACAGTGGATATGACCGGGAATTGCTAGTGAATTTCATTATTGTTATCTGTAGGCACCACTACACAGAAGACCCCAAGTAAAAACACTGATTTGGAACTCAAGTACTCAACGCTAATCCAAATTATCCCACTCCGAGCCCTCGGCGACCCAGTGTGTTGCTTAATTACCGGCTTCGGATGGTCTGCACAGCATAGTCTATTCTTTCTAGGCCAATCTGCAGGGAGATCACAGAAAGAATAGGCTTAGCTGTAGAAGAACCTGTCAGGCTGCATGAAGCAAAAAAATAAAATACGACATCCTCGTACCTTCAGCGTTCGACCACTTTTCTAGAAAAAAGCGCAAAGGCCGCAGTAGTGACGATTCTACGCTCGCGATGTTATCCGGGTCTCGTATACCAGTCTGGGACATTGTCAATTTGATTTTCATCGATGGACAAAAAAATGCACCTTGTTGTCCTTGTCCCGTTGCAGTAATACGTAGTAAAATGATAGCACCTCTGCTATCCGAGAGGGCTCCAAGGATTTCTCAATGTCGCCAGCCACCTGGACCGTCGACAAGTAATCAGACGGCATTGTCCTGAACAGGATCGGTCCGAAGGATCTTATGAGCAGTGGTGACGCAAAGACATTTTTTTCTCCCGACAATGCGGGGACCTGCAGTGCTTCTAGAACAAATTCCTTAAGGAGACCAATGGCGGCCGCCCGCATCTGGGGAAGCTCCGCGTCAGATGCTAGGGTTATCAAGATCTGCTGCTGCAGCACAGATGGCAGTCGCGCAAGAATGAGTGCAATCAGCCGAAGACTGAAATGCCTGATGAATGGGTCAAGATGGGTGCTTGCCAAAGCGGGAAGAACTATGCATAGCGACGTAGCAAGGTCGGGTGGGAAGTCGGGCTGTGTGCGATCTTGCGTAACACAGCGAAAGATAAGGAAGAGAGACTCGTCGAGGGCGAAATTCATCTGAATTGAAGTCATGAACATTGAATGCAACTTGGAGAACAGATCTTTCGGTGGGGGATAGCTTTCTTGTTCGTGGGCAAGTATGATTAAAGAGCTCATTGTCGAACTATCCAAGACATCCTGCGTTGACAGGGTCATTACCCGAAGAGTAGTCTGATACGATTCAGTATATGACATTCCGCAGCTTCTCTGACTTACCAGGACGCTCAGAATGGCCTGCTCCCCTTCTTGCCACTCGGGTTCGATTGCAGAAGACAGTGTACGACGAGGATAGTGCACCTCGAAAGCTCTGGCACATAACGATGCCCTGATACACGATGCACACGCTAAAACAGTCGTGTCCAGAAGGCTTCCAAGAATTTTCTGCAAGTAGATGAGTCTGCAAAGCTGTCTACCGTAAATGCTGTAGACAAACCCTCGCCTCCGCAGCATTTGCTTCGCTGCCTGTTTTGAAGATCCACGTGTAGAATGCTTCCGACATGCGAGAGGCCCCTGCAAGTAATGAACGACCACTATCCCGCGTGAAGTTACTTCCTAGCGAAGAAACCGCTGAACTAACACCGGAAACCAAAGGTGAGACTACGCTCAGCGCAGTCCTCTTTCCAAGAGTTAATCTAGGTACAGCTGTGAAGCCCTGAGATGTTAGCGATCGGCCGACACCTGCAATATACTCACATTTTGTAGACAACACAATAACGTTGATAAGACACTCGACAGACCCATGAGCATGCTTCTCTTCAGCTTCATCTTCAAGGACTAGCTGGGTTAGCTGTTCCAGAGTTTCTTGGATGACAATCAACACCTCCTTCGGACTACTGTTTTCGGAAATCAGGCTAACGAGGTCAACGGCCTCTCTACGGCGACACCGAAGGAGATCAGGCAGGATGTCGAGGGGTTCCTGCAGGGAGTCCACTGAGCTCCGAAATACGATAGAATAGAATATGTTACTTACAAGAAGGGCTGGACCCCCATGATATTGAAGGATATTATCGTATACAGTCTTGAGAGATGGCTGGCGTGTTTCATCATCAACTGCAACTGTTATTATGGCGGAGATGTCTCTGCTGATTGCCTTTGAATCGCCTCAGACAAAAATTCAAACTATGATGAGAGGTTGAATGCCTCATCGTCAATGTCAGGCGACAGTTGTAGCGCCTTAAGCAAGGTATTCTTGGAGTATAGAGCCATTGATGCACCAACCCATAGCTCGAAGTTGTTGGTCAAAATCGTGTGCTGATTTGTAGTATTATGTAAGTTGCTGTCATATAATGCACCAAGACAATTAAACTCTGTTAAAGTAGGTCGAAGAAACATATTAAGGAGACAATCTTAATAAGTACTACTCGACTTGTACTTGAGCAATGAAGCTGAAGCTTCACCACTTGCTTGCGACACGCAGGCACACGGTCGCGGATACACCGCTCCAGCGTTTATAGAGTAGGAGATCGACGCAAAAGCCGCTTAAAGCTTTTGGTATGACGGTGATGTAGGACACGAGGAAATGATTGTCGAAACGTGAAGGTGGGACTGATAATGGTATGTGAGTAATTTATAACGCATTCCGCATTTCAGCGAGTGTAAAACGCACATTCTGGTTAAAAACGATGACATGTACTAGTTTTAAGGAGGGAACGAGGACATACGGTTTCGGTATGTAAGATTGTCTTCTTCTTCTGGTGTGATATCTGGAGGCGCTTGTTAAAGAAGTTTGTTTCCAGGCCGCAGCAGAGGGGGTTATCTGTGTCAGACACAATACCCGGCGCGATGACGCGACCTTGTTCCCTGAAAGTAGTCTTTGCTCCTGCAGCAGCAGTAGCAATTGCTTTTGCTGGAACTGCTGGCGCTTTGCACGGCGTTTTGCGGTGATTTCTTCGGATGCCGGGCCTGCAATGACAATTGAGATGTTCAGAGCAGTACAAGACAATGACGGATCTTTGCCATTCATTTTTCTCGCATTTGCTTATCTTGCCAACCAACTGGGCTCACTCCTGGAGTGGTCTCCCTTTCCAAAGAACCACTGGCAGCATTGTCATAGAAGGTAGCACTAGGTAGCATCACCAGAGTTTGAGACCCAAGCTGAGCGGGTGAGAGTGTCGAATAGCGTGTTGTAGTGCAGGTTGAGTGGGTCAGGGAGTCCAAGGAGTACGGTCACCATGTTGACTCTGAAAAAATCCTTGGGAGATGGTGGGCCTATATTCTGGCGGTTTCTGCACGCCGCAACGAAGGCTTGCAAGACGCATTTGAACAAGAAGTTGGGTCTATGAGCGACATCAGTCACATCACGTTAGGTTATTTGCGTCAATTCAGGATCCAACGGGCATCATGGGACAAGGTGAATGAGCACATCGAGGGGTTTACATAGAATGTTGTTCCGAGAAACACGTTGGAGAGAGACCTTGAAGTAATTACAAAGTAATTACCTAGAGTGGAAGCCTTCATGGGTCCGGGTGGTGGGACTATTGGAAACCTGCCGCCATCACGACTTTGGTCAACTTTTGGTTGATGGCTCGTTGATCAAAACTTCGTGCCACAATCAAATAACCAGCTGGGCGCTTATACTAGTGAGCACTGCAAGAGCACTGAGAAGGTAAGCGCTCATCACAGCATTTTCAAGCAAAGACTTCATATGTATCCGTACGATATGCCGCAGCCGCATCGGAGAACGTTTACGATCATCGACAGCTGTTTTCATTCTACATTGCCCAATGTTCATTGTCAGTACTAAAAGCTACCGATATGCCTTTAACTGCACAAGAAAGAATCGCTCTGAAATCTCTGCCCAAGCGTATCCAGGTAAATGAATTTTTTGAATATTACGCCATCCCAGACGATATCAACTGGCTTTTTCCAGCGTTCAACAGACGGAGCCCTTGAAGGCGTAGTGCATGATGTCCGCAAACTCCACCATTGGATTGATAATTCCACCGATGTCGAGGCGAACATGGCTTTGCTCCCCATCTTTTACACTCATCTGGACCCAGCTGTGATCCCCGATCAACCTCTGCCGACTGATGATGTCCAGAAAATCATCATGCTGGCCAAATTGTCATTGATGAGTATCGTACAAATGTGTGCTAGCGTGCGTGGAGTTCTCAACGAAAGTCTCGCGGACAAGGTGATTACGGATGCACTAGTGCGACGTTGGGATACTCTCTTTCCATGGCTGCAGTTCATGTATCGTCATTTTCTACCTTTCCCGCCTCGGAGGGACTCCCCAAACGGTTTCGACATCTGCGATGTGGACGCAGTCTTCATTACAACTCGTGCCCTCTCACAGATGGCAATCTCCGTCGCAGGACAGCACTTGATCCAGACAAACATAGCTGTTCAACACTTCATCGCCAAGATATGGCTTTATATTGGGAAATTGAAGGATGAGGATTTACTCCGGCATGACGCGTCTTTTCGGCATGACAGGAGGGAGGGCGTCAATGATGAGATGACGGGACACGTGAGGAGGATTACGGTCGGAATCATCACAACGTGCATGGGTGCGCTTCCGGCACCATCTGCTCTGCCTACTCTGCACAACCTACTTGACGCAATGGGTGGATATGAACCATTCGTAGTGTCGGTACTACGATATATTCGGTGGTTCGGGAGGAAAATCGGTAATATGAACAATCGCACGACTCCAAATTATGGGCCTGTAACCGCGATGCTGGGATTTGTCGATGCTTTATCAGTCTCAGTGCGCTTTCTCTCCTTGGTCAGCATCATGGACGCTACGTGCCAAGAAGAGCTCATCTTGCACGGTGCACCTTCGGATGTTGTGACAGCTTTACTTCAAACATGGCCGGTTCTCACTGGTATGAGGGTCAATCCCTCGACGGAAACCTCGACTGCAGATAGATGCACTACGATTCTGGAGGATACCTTCGATTATATAGATGTGATACTGCGTCAATCAGAGGCGTGCATTCCAGCTCTATGTCAGGTTCTCGATGCCGGATTTATCCAGTTGGTGCTGCAGGCTGGGTTTCGCTGCCCGCAGATGGCCTCTGGTGTCCTCAAACTCATTCCGCGATTTTTGATGTACCATCAAGTATTGCACCACTTCCAAAAAGCAATGGATCGATTTGCCGATGGCATGGCTCGTCTTGGACCTCACACAAAGAAAGACGACGAGGTGCAACAATCATGGCTCATAGTCCAGAAAGTGGCCCGTCAGATACTCAATATCTGCAGGAAAACCAGTCCATTGCCTTTTTATGAACAAAAGTGTGCGAATTCAGAGGTATGTTTGGGGGTTAGCTTGATTCAGCATGCTATTGACTTATGACGTCTCCAGTGTCCGTATGATAACAATGAACGTCCGCACTATCGGTGCTGTGGGTGTTTCGTCGCACGATATTGTTCCCGGGGTTGCCAGAAAAAAGATTGGAAAAGCAGACATCGTACTGCATGCCCTGTCCTCCATTCCGCTGGTGGTCTGTCTCTCAGTTACACATATACAACATGTACTAACCGACTTTTCAAAGGTTTTGACGGGTCCAAACACATTCGCGGTAGCCTTCCTCTCATCATGCTTGTGGAAACTTTCAACTACTCGCTATACGCTGACCGAATACAAGAAGCCATGGAACAAGCACGAAAGGACTACCCGGAGGATACCGAACGTCTAGTTTTGCAAACAGACCTTTCATCTTACCCAGTCACTTTCTCTGCACGACCAGTTCAACAATACGCTGATAAGTTCGACCCCCGGTTCGATCCCGCCATGCTCAAGGAGCTAAGGGGATTGCCTGGAAAGCATATCATGATGGCCCTCAAACTCAAAGCAGGCCGAGAGGAATGCGTAGTGCTCAGCCCGAGGGTGGGTCTTACACTGGCTTTCCAGTGGCCGGCTGCCAAGGAAGAAGAAGCAGGTAACATTGATTATTCTTGGATGGGAAGAGCAGCATATTCAATTGCTCGTTTTTAGTATTATCTTCTGTTCAAGAAGCGCTGGTTTCACGTCTCGCAGTAGGCCCAGGTAACGTAATCAAAAGGGGAGAAGGCTTCAAAGTGGTAGAATATAGGCAGCCACCGATGGGCCAGCCCACGACTTCGATTGATTGATAATTTGGTTCGTCTTATACCTGTTCACTGGCTTGGTTGAAAGTAAGATATGCAACATACACGTCCATAGTACTTACTCGTTGACTCTTGCTCGGCAAGGGTGACTCGATGGCTTTGTTCAAACCGTGCTTTACACGTTCGGACGCTAGTGCCCGCTAGCCTGTATGCAACACGGTGCTCCATATAGCAATGGTGTATGCAACGGTACGACATTATATAGTAAATTTTGATGCTTTCACCGAACAGTAGCGGCGGAGCCCTGAAACTAGCTGCGGCACGTAATATTAAAAGTCTCAATACCACCTACATCATAATCATGTAACTTGAAAGATACTTGGGTCATTAATGCATCGAATTCCATTTCAACACCACCGAATTATCACCACATGCAGCACCCCAAGCACCAAAGAAGCTTCGAGACCATCAAACATCGTATCTAGAACGGCAAGAAGTCCTATGATGACGAGAAGGACCGGGCGGGAGGGCCACATAGATACTGCCGATAATGTCTGTAACAGCCTTATCAACACGACACCCAAAGGTGCTTTACTGAAACATACCTTGGCAGCGAGGATGCACGCTTTCAGCGTGCTAACCCACGCGATCTTCGGTGATCGCCAGCGTAGGAAAGCAAGATACTCTACGATCAAGTCCGTCGCGTCAGCCCAGCGATCGGGAAGTGGAGAAGGGAGACGAAGCATGGGACTTTTCCTATCTAACGCCTCGGCAACTTCTTCCTGCTTGTGTTCTATAGGCGTCAGGGAAGTATCAGGGAGAGCGTGTCCATTCTGAACGGCCTCAGACTCGTCAGGTTTTCGTCGCAGTGGGATGAGAGACTTGTTGGAAGGAGGGATGGATGGCGCCACAGGATCAAACTGAAAGCGTGAACTATTAACGACATGATCAAGCATGAGAGGTTATTCGGCTTACTCGTCCTTCTCGCATTGCGCTCACGATGCGCTCGCACGAGGGTCTCGAAGAGGGGTTGATGCTCAAGAGGCCCTCGAGCAATATCAGGAACGAACGCGGGAGACGGCGGGACTCGAAAGTTGTTGCAAGTGCAGACGTTGATCGGAATCTGAGAGCTGGTCTATAACTATATCACAAGCGGTTTTGAGTCAACCGCACCCAGTATAGCCCAAAATTTCCTGCTCTAGCTTGTCCATCTTGTCGGCTTCATCATACGCAGTGGCTTCTCCTTCCGTTGCGTAGCGGTAGGGTAACTTAAAGAAAAGCATCTTGTGCAGGATCATCCCAAGAGACCACATGTCAGACTTCGAGTCAATCTGTCGGAGAACTCCTGTAAGAGGTGACGGAAGGGACTCCGGCGAAGCATATTCAAGACTGTTGTATTGAGCGGGCTGAAGCCAAGCGATGGCAACAAAACACTCACGTTCCCGTATTACCTGATCGAACGCCACTCGACCGTACCATATCTCGAGAGGTCCCAAAATCCGATAACATTGCTCGAGGGCTGCACATAGCAATCTTGGCATTGGCACCACGACCGGAAAAAACGCACTCACATGAGTCTTCCTTCGTCCCAAGTCAGTAGCACGTTACCAGGTTTGAGATCCAAATGAAGAATGGATTTATCATGCTTCAGATACCAAGCATCATCAGTATGCTAACGTTGAAAGATCAATCAGAACGCACCAAGAAGGATAATCCGTGCGTTACGTCAGTAAACAAACTTCGCGCTTCCTCTGCACTGAGAAGATGAACAGCTTTCCATGAGGGACGATTCCCGCGGCTATTGGCTCTTTCCTCTATCTCTCGGCGCAATCGCTCGCGTTCCTCTGGTGGGGCACGCTTCATGGCACGAAATGCACGGATGCGTGCAGATGGAGTCGGATCGTCAGGGGCAGGCGATGAAGAAGAGGGCTGCATGTGCGGAAGTCCGATTGAACGTCCCAAGCGAAGGGCAATGAAATCATCCAAACTAATGGCCGATCTTCAGTAGTGATGGTCATATTTTTATACTCGAGGACGTTACCTTCCGCCTTCCGCCCATTGCATGAGAACGCTGTGCAGTCATGGTGAATTAATCATCATCGGTCAGCCTTCCGCACTTACTGTAGGGTGGGCACTTTCGGCCCAAAAGAAGAGAACTGATAAGATTCTAGCCATGCGTGATGATATGTTACTATATTGCGATGGTGGAGAGACTCGAGAAGGCGAATCTTGGTGGCACATTAATGTCAGTGTGCATGACATATCAGCATATCACCACAGTTGCGAACCTCACGCAGTATGTTGAGCAGATAAGAGTGGGACTCTCCTATCGCGATTTTCTTGACAGCAAAATGACCTAAGACGCTCATTCAGCATATAAATCGATTAACTGTCGCATGCAAAATACTAACCAAGTGGTTCCCCATCAAGAACATGCTGCCCAGAGGACTTGAGAAATAGTCATATAATGGTGCAGTGCAATTCAGCAGACCTGGCAGAGATATACACTTCCATTTGCCCCCATTCCTAATCGATACTCTTCCTGAAAAAATGCCTTGAAGTAGCCTTCCGCCATAGTTTCTCGAGGGAAAGCACCATGTCGGCTCCCACTCGTTATAGGGGGACTAGACGGCCTCGAGGACGTCTGGTTTGCGGCAGCAAGAAGTTGGAAGTAGTTTGACGCTCGGGAATGCGATCCAGAATCGGACCGAATATTGTCGGAAGAGCCGTTTCTATCGAATCCACTGGGAAGAGGACGATGACAGTAGGGACACAATGACGAGCCTGAAAAGTCTAGCGGGCCAGAGGACTTGGTTATAGATAGAGCATGCGATGTTGGATTATACAAAACGATCTGATTAGAGGCCTGGAAGATTGGCTGCCATTCGGGCTCCAGAGGTGCTAACGCCACAGCCGGCTGGTTCGGAGAGGCTGGTTGACTTTCGTCAAACATGGTACACCGTTGAGACTAGCAAATAGTCGAACGGCTGCGGTTCTGGATGGTCGTCTTGGTAAGAACTTGAAGTTACGACAAACGGACACTACCGAGTATGATAATACGTCAAGTAGCCCCTGCACACGACTACTGTTGATGTAATATCCGAGTAGTATTGCTGCAATTCCGTGCTCTAGCCAATGGTACCACACAGGCTAAAGTAATGGCGGCTTCGCAAAGTAAATATTGAGAAGGTAGTTTTGAGCTTGTGGAAGTGTTGAACCGATGATAATATCATGATTCAAAGGATAATCAAGCGCTGCTGGTCATCGTCCAAAAAAGGAAGTCAAGCCATGAAGAAAAGAATTGCCAGACCCGAACAACGTTTTTCCATTGATTTCGCCGCTTGTTACCGCCTACCTTGTTGCCCGTGGTCACCGCATCTTGTCGTCTACGTTTGCTGTCATTCTTTGATTTTTAACAGTCATTTGAAGCTCAGGATGAAAGGCGAGCTGCACTACCCAGAAGCGCGTCAACAACAAGGAGGGCAATCTCAGTCCCAGAGCCAATCTCAATCGCTATCTCAATCTCAATCTGGTTCCGCTGTGTCAGGCTCACAGTCGCAGACTGCGTCGCACACTACTTCCTCGTTTTTAACCATCCCCCAATCAGCCCCTGCTGGGCTTCTTACCATCACCCAGCCGCCCCAGCAGTCAACCTCTTATTTCAAGGTTGCCGAGAACCAGTTCATCACGTTCGGATGGAATTTCAGCTATATCTTAGCCACCCCCACTCACCTGACCGTTTCCGCTGTCTGCGAGAACGGAAACACGTACCCCGTTGGCCCAACTGATGGTGTCATTGATGGAACTGCCACCAGTGTTGTTTGGGATCCGTACACCTACCAAACCTCCCATCCCAACCTGCCGCTCGCTCAGGCAAA
Source organism: Suillus placidus (assembly GCA_016628565.1). Lineage (NCBI taxonomy): Eukaryota > Fungi > Basidiomycota > Agaricomycetes > Boletales > Suillaceae > Suillus > Suillus placidus. The sequence continues at coordinate 29,226 of JABBWD010000055.1, forward strand.
ATACACCCTCAAAATTTGGGGAGATGGAGGGCCTGACGCTGCACGCGAACCGGGCGTGCTCACGCCCAACAGCGCGCTGCAATTCGCGCTGTATACGCCGCAAGCTTACACACCCATCGGCAGCGGTAAGTGACATATACACGACCGCCGCGTTTTTACTGACTCGTCCGAAAAGGCTGGTCTTGTGCAGGTTGTTCTAGCGCTGTGTCGCAGCACATTGCCCACCCCACATTCGTTGCCCTCATCGCCACCTTAATGGTGGTGTTCATCTCTGGCTCAGCTCTCTTGCGACGAATATAAGACAATTTGTGAATGCACGTTCAGCGGCTCGTTGCATCCCAGTTTCCAATTTTTTTTTCATGTTTAGGGGACACTGTCAGTCACATCATCAGCCTCGCGTTCATGAATAGTCTATACGGACCTTTGATTACAAAGACTTTTGGCATTCATTTCTTGATGGACACTTTTGTTATCGCTAACTCATATGAGTATATCAGTTCATAATACACCCTGGGTTCGTTTTGTGGATTGTGCAGATTGATTTCTACGTCATTGTGTTGGTTATTTATTCCAACTAACCTTTGATCGCCGATCGCAACTGTATTCTGCAGGTGCCAGGTAAATATAACATCACTTAGCCGCCGAGCGCTGATTGGCTGCGCAGTGGCGGCGGGTGGTGACCTGTGGCAGCCTGTGGCGACCAACTGTCTAGTATGTTCCCACTGAAATGATCGTGTGCCTAACGGATACCACTTGACCTTTGTACACAGTGCCTGTCACTAATGTTACCTGCCTTTCGTGCCACCGACCTTTGTCACATTAATGACGGTCTCGCACAGTCTCGCACGTCCAAGGCAAGCCAGTTGTTTTCTGCCAAGTCCGATCGCGAGCTTATTATGCGATCAGTTACATTGATCGCAAGCCTAGCCGTGTTTTTGATTTCTATCACTGCAAATTGATTCCAGCACTTTATCCTATTCCACACCATTCAGCCCCACGGCCCGAAAGTCGTCCACTTATGTAAGTATCGACCCCTGGAATTTAACGCTGGGCTGTAATATATGATGTATGTGGTTACCTACAAGCAACCATCCTGATACCTTTTCCTCACTGGTCAACGTTAGCGTCCGGCCTCCCGCGGACTGTCAACATTCGCCAATGGGATGAAACGTCTCTCTTGCGATTGCGCTGCAGGCTTAGGGGACTTTCTTGTGTGTTACGAAGATGCCGCAACACCCAGAGCCTATTGGTAAGGATATGATGATCGCGGGTAGCGAAACTCAACTTCCCGTTCATTCCATGCATTACTGTAGTCAAGGCCTCACGATGCTGTGAATCAACGTGGAATCGGTATCCAAGGCTGCCATCAGTCATTTAGTACTTCTCGCTTCTGAGCCTGGGGTCACCCTGCCTGAGGAGGTAGGGGGGCACAGGCGTATACTTATATAGTTAATCTATATCAACAGGACAGCTTTAAATTTATTGACTATCGGGCTCTGATCTCGTGGACCCGTTATCTATCCTCGCCAGCGTCTCTGGCCCTTTGCTTTTTGCTCCATGAACATAGCAACCTAGGACGTCACCGGTCAGTGCACGCTACGTTCGAGAGAAGCTGATTAACCACGCAGGTGAGAGACTTTCTCACTGACCCGTGTTCACGTCGAGGCAATGCAAATCTCCGTTCAAACTTGACGTTGACGCATCAACTGCGTGCATCAGATCGACTCTCCCAGCAACCGCTATTATCAATGGTTTTGCCTGCATCGCCGGGTGCGAGGGTTCCAGTGAGCGCAGATTTAAAAACAGAACCGATGGCAAAGGCGCAGAAGGGATTCTTTTCGAGCCTCTTTTCGTACCCACCCAAGTGGTCTGTGATAGGGCGACCCAGAGCGCCAGAGGGTAAGGATCATGAATATATATCTTGCGTGAAGTAAGGGCATTGACTATTTGCATCATTAGCACTCTCGCATACTCCCAGCGAGCCACTGGTACCTGCACACGACCTATCACGGGTACAATCCGCCCCACAGGACTTGACGCCGAATCTTCATCAAAGCAAAGTTAGCGTCGTCCCTAACGTTCCTCCATTCAAGTCCATCAAAGACAATTTGCATGAACTTGGGCTCACGACTCCTGTTGTCCTTACGCAACCTCAAGTTACGGGCAGCGAAACAGTGCTGTCTCAGTTAGACAGGCCAACATCTCCTCGGGCGGACATGTTCTTCCAACGCTCGCTATCGTGCAACACGAGTCGCACCTCGTCTGAGTCAAGGCATGAATCGTCTCGAGGGAACGCACTTGTGGCATCAGATCACGCTATTAACATCGAGCTGCCAATTCTGGATATCACCTCCGCCAATATACAGTTCGCCGCACCACCTCCCTCAGCAATGGGTTGTCCAAACAGTGGCTGGGCTAGTCAGGTGGATCTGGTCGAGAAGATCATAATTCCTGTGTCTACAGCTCCTGATAAAGCCCCACCATCTGTCCAAGGTGGCAGTAAAACTTCAAATGGAGAGCCACCCATCCCATCGTCCCCATCGATAGCAAGTCGTTCTTCTACTTCACAGTCAAAACAGAGTCGCATCCCTTCATCTACTCTTCCGAAAAGGCCTCGGACAGCCCCTGGCGGCTCAAGCGAGCTGAGCAGGCAAAATTCTGTTGCCTCCGGGCGCCAGCGTCATGTAACTGGAGAGCCTGTTTCCTTGTTCCCTGTAGACGAGGGATTTTTTGGTCGTCCCAAACTACCCCCACCACTCAAGGTCATTCCGAAGAAGGTCAAAAAGCACCAGCGAACACAAACTCTTGCTGCCTCCCCCCCATCCACAACCGTAACTCATGAACGACCTGTTACGCGAGCGTTATCTACACGTTCCCACACAACACATCAGACGCCAGCTTGGCGAGCGCCGGCCAGTGAGCCGGCAGGATTGTTCCCCATACCAAACATTTTGACGTCCGACAGATCCGTGATCATCACTCGGAAATCCTCCGTTCTCTCACATAGCAGCAGATCCGCGGGTCCCGGTCCACTTCCGCTCCCGTCAGACAGTGAGCTTGAAATTCCACAACCATCACCCTCACGCGCGCAAGCGCCCAAAGAGCGCTCATTATCACGAATCAACACACAAGCGATAGTCGCTTCGCATCAGACGCAGTTCTCAGCCCCCTCAGCCCCTGAGTTACCCCCTGCGAAATGGACGTGGACTCCTCCCTCAAGCTGGTCGGGTCCTTCTTCGGCTGTTTCTTCTGAAAGCGGGGATAGTTCGCACAGTAGCAAGAAGGTGACATTCTCTTCGATGGCTCGCTTACGTAGACCAAAGAGTTCATCTCGGTCTGTTGCTTCTGTATCCAAGTCTCTCTGCTCACACCCAAACACCTCATCGCCGACCCTCGCCCCGTCCGCCACAACAAAATCCGGCAAGGGGCGTGTGCCTCCACTAGTACAAGACAAGAGTGACAGCACCGGTGTCATTGTCAAAATGCAGGGACACGAAGGTGACTGGGAGGAGGCGGCGCTCCAGGATGTTATTCCTCGCCTGAGGGAAATGAAGAGTTCCGCTCTGTCGGATTAGGAGGATGCTTTGGGTCGAAGCAAAATTAAATAATGCCCCGCATGATGGCTTTGCCAATATTGACACTGTACTAATACCCCCATGCATTCCATACCCCCGCATTATCGATTACTTAGTCTACACTTTGTTTTTTACGATCGACGCACACAATATGATGAAGAGACGAATCAGATGACCGGAGGGGATTTTTTTCTCCAGGAAACGATGTTAAAATCTGAAATAACAATTCAAGTTCTGGCTGTTCGCTGATCACAGATTCGGGGGCAAATATTATTTTGCCACTGCACAGCCTTGCGCAAGGGTTTAGGGCGTTGCATATACGTGCTTTCCAGTAGTTTGAGCTGCTGTCCGCAAATACGTCTCGGCTCTCCCTTCGAGACGGGTAGAAAAGCGGTGCGTTCATCGCAGAGGACGACAGGCGCTCAGGCACAACTCTATCGCATTCGCAAAGTGTTCGGTGGCGTTACTGGCAAGAGGATGTCGCCGAAAACCGTGCCGTAAACGATAATCTTCTGGGGTCTAGACTTTGTGGATGACAGATTGATTGTACATCTTGATGATGACGGTCAATCATTATCATCCACAGAGCGGCAGAAAGGCTGCGGACCTCTTGATGTTGGAGTCAGGCATCGCGAAAATGACAGCTGCACGCCGGAGTTGAGAACACCGCCGTGGGCCACATCCGCAGTTCTTAATTGAGTTCGAGTCAGAGTCAAAGAAAATTTCTTGCTGTGCAGACAGTGCGGCCAATAAACTAATAATCAGGAAAAGGAGGGGGCGCATGCATGTGATAATTTGTGATTGGGTTTTGTTCGAGGTCTGCATGAAAAATCACATGCACCTATATCATGATGATATGCTGAGTGCTGCTTATGCGAAACTGTCATGTTACAAATTATGATGTAACACAGCAATCAACATTGTCATTCAGCCGAGTAAACATTGTGAGACGTACCGCGGAGGTTTGGATAAGTGTTTGTTCATTGACCTTCGGCTACCTTGAAAATCAAGGAGGCAAGTTCCACAGAATTTCGGTGGTTTCGAAGGATTAGCGGGGAAAAGTAATCACGACGTAATGTCGATCAATAATCATTTACCTACTAGATGAATCTGAAATACCCAAGGAAAGTGATGATGCTCCTCATGTGCACCTGGCCATTCAATGGAGAGTAAAAGGGAGCTTCTAGAGAATAATAGACACAGCTGCGTGGCGGCGCCTGAACTGGTGTGTGTGCGACTGCGGAGTAATACGCTGTGTTAAAATTCTGACTTACGTAACGGTTGTTGGGACCCACAACAGAGACCCCGAACTCTCCCGAACTATCATGTCGGACGACATATTCTTGACAACCACATTTCACGCTTTTCGTTGTCCTAGACTTATGGACCAGTCACTGCTAGTATGATGATGCGCTAGAGCCTCCTTGCGAATACTTCTCAAAACGAGAAAAATCCAGTGCAACCACAGCACACTCCACCCGCGATCCGAGGATGTACCATGATTGTGCTTGGACCGTCTGCAAACCATTTTCAAGCATATATCCTATGGTTTTCAAAGGGCTCTTGTTTGCATGTGCGTTGTCAACTTGTCATATGTGTATATCCTGAATTCTGTAATAGGAAGTCTTTGTACTTTAGACTTCCTATTGATCAATGATAGTCCTGAGCTCTCCAGGCTACCGTGGCTCACCACTTGACTGAGTACGGAGGTCTCCTCAGAATGTAATCCCATTACACCAGTGCTGTCCTACTCATGGGTGTACATGTCCTGGACTGTTGCTCGTGCAACCACATTCCCTGTGCAGCCCGAGGGCAGTGACTAATGTAGCGATACACTCCTCCGCTTCGACCTTACGTATTACTTCTCGCCATTGTTGGGCTGAGTGCATCAGCCTGCCAACAAATATTCCCTTGTATCTTCCGCTCCGCATGCTGGTTCTGGGGTCTGCCGCCTGGTTCAGCCTTTTCCTCGCGGTTTTCTAGAGGAACCCGTATCTTCGTCGGCACTGAAAATCACAGCCCCCGGACGCCATGTACCTTTTGGGCATCATTCCGTATCAGTCTCTGCTTCCGCCGCTTCACCCTCCGAATCTACTACATGTGCTGTTTTGGGATGTGTGGGTTGCACTGCATTTATTGACATTTTGCCGATTCCTCGAAGCTCATATCTCGTAACATCTCGTGGCCCCGTCAAACCCTCTCTGTGGCGGTGGCTATTGGATCCTTTAAATCACGGACTGCTCGGTTTTCCCATCTTGTCTTCAAATTCATCTCTTCCGCCCTCATGACCTCTCCTAATTCATTGTGAGATCCATAGGCCCTACATCTAACCCACTTAAAGCGCCACCTCGATGTCCAGCTACCCTCCCCACAGTGATCAGGAGGGCATCTTCACCGATTTCGGTGGCGCACCTCACGAATTCACTCAAGCATATTTGCACGACCAATGGACACAAGTGCAACAACTATCACGACAGCAACAATCCGAGAGTCATGGCATGGGGGACGCAGTCGGTGAAATGTTGAATTTCAACGAAGATCAAGTGCGTCCACCATTCGGTACCAATTGATCTAGATATCTAACTCTCCTAACTCAGACCCCGTTTGCCACAGAGTTCGAAGGAACTGGACTCGCTGACAGCTACATGTCTGCTCCCCAGCCTTATGCGCCCCAAATATACGGCTCCCTCGCGGGTGGCGTACCGCCGAATGTACCAGTGAGTCACCAGCTGGAAGCGACGAGTACCATCGCTGAGGATGATTTCCAGTATCCACAGCATTATTTACATCAGCTTCCGTTCCACGAGATGGGTAGCATTGGATATCTGTACCAGACATCATTTGATACCGTGATGTCGGGTCCTCCAGCACAGGAGCTTATCAGGAACAGTCCTGTAGGACCGCCCTTCTCAGAGCCCCAGTCTCACTTGACCACGACGTTGCCCCCCGCTCCACCTATGGAGTCCACAAATTCGATGATGTCAAGTTCACAAAGCAGTCCACGGTACAGCCCGATGACAACCTCGTATTTTAGCGGTCCCTCGACGTTAAGTTCATTGAATACAAGCGGTGTGACCGCGCACAGCCACTCCCCAGCAACGCCCCTAAACAGGGCGTCTCAGAGCCCAGGTTTTTACGGCCCGGATTCTATGACAGGAACGGGCTCCCGGCAATCCCCGATCTCTCCATCGCAAAAGCGGCCTTTGGAATCTTCAGCAGATGATTCGCTGGTGTGTGATGTCTTGAATTTTTGTGGGGATATCATTAACAGCATCGTGCAGCACGGACGGAGGGTTGCACCGCGCCACGCCGGCGCCTCTAATGTCCACTCTTTGCCGTCGTCTGGAGGGACTAGTACAACTGAACCGATCTCATCAAGTGTTCCTGGCCGAGGTCCAACAGTCCCTCAACTGTTGTACAATGTAGGGACCACGCATGCTTTTCATTTCACCACCGGAAGTGGAATGCCAGTCGTTTTCAATGTCGCAGAGGGGGCCGGCATCCCTTTGCAACAGTTGCTACATCGGCAGACAATCCACCTCCAGGCACGTGATGAACGCATCTTAGATATGTCTGGGGATACAATTTCCATTCGCATTGAGGTAAAGAATCCGTCTTATTGAAGTATTCGCCAGGCGTTGCTTACGAAAATTGATGTGATCTATCAGTGGCCCGGGTACCCATCATTTACGAAACAAATAGCTTCAAAGGACTGGAAGAAACAAAGATCGCCCAACACACGCGAAAGGCTGGCGATCAAAGTTGCGGGGGCTGTTCAATCTTTCTTCAAGGTCAGCTTATCAAGAGCGCCATATTTGAAGTTTACTCACCCCTAAACAGAAGCATGCGAATACTCAATGCGATCCCCTGAGATGGCGTATCGGTCCCAATGGAATCCGCATTGAGCAACTCGCCCTTGTCTCACTACACCGCGTGTCACAGGGTAGCTGGCAGCCCAAACTGTGTCTCCTTCGTGACGATGCTCAGGAGCGATATATTCCGTCATTTGACATGTATGCCGTTTTACCCTCCGGTTATCTTTGATTGACACATGTCCTCGCAGCTGACATCAAGCAATTTTACGCTTGCCTTAGCATCCCGATTGTATATTGGGCATCCAGCATATCATCCAGCATATCATCAAGCACTACATTTGTTCTCATTTTCTCACTTTCAATCACGCAGCTTCTCTTCATAGTTGTATCATTCCAAAGCATCCAGACATTGCATTCGGGTACTTACACACTCGACATTGGATCCGGAAGTGGCATAGTTTTCTTATATATATTTAATCTGCATGGCTCTTTGTTGTTCCATAGGATTTATCCTAGTCGGCTACTGATGCACTGATATGTACATACAAATAGTAGCTCATCTGAAATTCTGTTGTGTTCACATCAGGAGTGTGATTCGGGAAGTTCCTTCCACAGGGGTTTCAAATCAGGAACACCGCGGGGTAGAAAAGTGTGGAGAGGAAGGTAATGTAACAGCTCCGATTGGACTCCGATCGTCGATAAGCACTTGATAACATTTTTCTTCGCCCCGGATCAAGTTTCAATATACAAATTAATCCAATTCCAGCCTTTCAAGTTCAAGCCTGAAGTTCAGGCCTGCAGGTTGTACCATAACCGTATACTACAAGATCACAGCAGTTCTCCAATAACGCCGCTGCATCTATCTTGACCTTCAAGTTAGAGCACTTCATTCGCTATGGCTCAAGCACAACTCGAAGGCGCCCAGCGCGTCGGCTCACGCTTTCCCAAATTCACATTCATCCTGGACCAAGGGAAACAGTTCGGACCCCGTGTTGGTAGGCTGTGCTTGACACGACCGTCCAATTGTCTGCCCAACCATGTCATCGACATCCGAACACCTAATTTTCTCATTGGAACATCTCGTGGTGTAGTCCCACATTTCTCAAGGGACCATGTTCATTCAGCGAATGGCATCAGCTGGATCAACGTCTCTTTTGAGTCCTTGTGAGTTTTCATTTTACCCTGCCATCCCCTCATGGTGAATAACGCTTCGGACCCGCGACTTCAAGCCTCGAGCAAACACCCCCAGTACCCACTTATCAAGCGGGATCACAGCCACTGCATAATTTCTTAGGATTCGACAGCTCGAAACATATCGTTTCGCTTTCGCTTCGTGATCCTCTAGATGCCCGAGAGATGCCTCCAAATGGAAATTCGCATGTTTCAGCTTTATGCATGCGTGGCGTGAGGAAGGTGATTATCCTTTTTATAAAAGTAGAGTCTCCTCTGTCAAAACTTTTCATTTTCATTTTTAGGTCACGCCCGCAGACTGGCGATCATATGTCCTGACAATGCAGCCTGATATCGCATTTGCTCTCAGTGACACACCATTTACTGCAGCCCCGCACTCGCAGAAACGTTTGACTAAAAGCATCGAGCGCAGTGCGGCTTGGCTCGCAGATCTGTTGCGTCCTCTTGAAAACACGGATGACTCACCCACAGAGTCAACTCCTACTTTGAACGTCTTCGTACATATGGCTGGCGGTACCTCGACTTCCGCAAGGAGAGCCTTTTCACACAGCCTCACGGAGACTCTTCATGGGCTGGAAGCAAACGCTGTAAAACCTCTGCGATGTTTAGATGAAGGAGTAGCTGGATATTCATTTGACCTAGCCGCCCTTCATGTCAGACCAGCTCCCCTCTCGACCCACCACGATAGGGGCGGAGGCATCGAAATTGCAGAGAACTCTTTGAGTTTACAGAACTCAGAATCATTAGCTCAAACACCAACACCTAACACGGCTGGTACACCTACATCGCTCTCGTCCAGCATGATCGAGCCTCTTTCCTTCCTCTCCCTAGCCCCGACATTGGATGAGCTCCTCCGCGCATCGCTAGATCCCCTCCCAGTCGCAAAGCCACGCCTTGTCACTGATGTTCGATCCCCACATGAAATACTGCGTTTGATCAGAGATATTGGAGTCGACGTATTCGATGCGGGATGGGCCGTCAAAGCAGCTGATATTGGGGTAGCTCTTGATTTTATCTTTCCAGTGCCCAGCGAGCACGACAATAGTCCAGACCATCGCAAACGCGACATTGGTCACAACTTATACGATGCGAAGTACGCTCACGACTTCGTCAGTTTGACAGACGCCTTCCTCGCTGGCCACAACAGAACATCTTCGTCTAAAACTCCCGTTTGTCCTTGCGCTGCATGCTCTCCAGTTTCCTCCACGTCTCCTATTCAACATAGCAAAGTTGATGTTCAGTCGCACCAAGCACATTCAGACGACGGCACGAACCGGGAACAATTCTTACCTCCTTTCACACGAGCCTACCTGCACCACCTTTTACACACCCACGAGATGTCTGCACACACGCTCCTTGTCGCACATAACGTCGCCGTCCTTGATGCCCTGCTTACTGGAGTGCGAACAATTATTTCGGGTCATGCTGATCAAAATGAAGCAGCAGCCATTTTCGCCCGAGAGGTTACGAGGTTTGAAGAGGTTTATGATGGGACTATGTCGGTGCTCCATACTGCTCGGGACAACTGGAAGGACGTGAAGTACGCACGGGGTAAAGGGCGATTGGCGCGGGAGGCACAGAGAAAACAAGGATGCTCGATCGGTACATTCTACTGAAGTACAGTAGGTTTCGGTGTAATGACGTCGGATACACATCACGATTTGGTATTGTCAGGGAAATGGCAGATCTAGATGGATTGATTGTCTCAAGGGCCGTTTCTATGATGACATAATCAACAGACATGTTCAACCTCGTATTCCATCTGCATTAACATTGTCATTCTGCATGAGCACAAAAGGATACTTCGCGTTTCCTCCTTCAACTCCGGGCACGTCAAGATCATACCCCACATTTATACCTCAGTCCCCCAATACCAAAGAGACATTCGTTGACGAAAGTGCACCTGGGCAAGGGGACGAGACGCGTAGCGAGGAACCACCCCACGATGAAGCGCGTATCAATAGACTTCACGAAGAGCAGAAGCTCGTAGAGATGAACGAAACAGAGTGGGTTCGAAGCGGCGGAGTTCTGCGCGACGCACAAGGGCGCCGCGATAAAGCCCGCACAGAACGTATACGCGCAGAGCTCAAGCTGCAAGAAGAAGAAAAAGCAAAAATGGGCAGATGGAGGGAGTACGATGAGCGGTGGAAGGCGCTTGCTGCGTCAGATACGGCTCTCGCAGTTCGCGGATATCCCATGGCCGCTTCGCACAGCGCCTTCCTCTAGAGATGCAGCTGCTTTCACGCTACCTGCGATTTCAGAGTTCTTGTTCGAGTCTCTTTCTGTTCGGGCTAATACTGTCACGAAGAAGAGTAGGATCCGCAGCTCGATATTGCGGTGGCATCCTGACAAGAGCTCGTTGGTCGTCGGTAGGGTCGTGGCTGGGGACGTGGATGCTGTTCGAGAAGGTATTCATGCGGTATTTCACTGCCTCAAGCGTCTACAGGATGACGAAAGAGACAATAATAATACTGTGTAACAAATTCATACCCTACTAGCATATCGCGAACGAAAGATCTTGCGTAGTACACATACATGCGGCATTTGGTCTCCCAGTAGTAGTCGCTTGGTAGTCTGAGTCGACAATAACATTTCCATTTACAATGAGCCGGCTGTTGCGTATTGTTACATAAAACCCTTGTGTCGCATCGGACTAAGCATCAGACGGCCTATCAGACTACATCCATATTAAATTATAACAAAAGGATTTGAATCGGCTCGGAGCAAGTAGTACAGCACTGGCCACGGGTGGCAGGTTTTAAATTACGGTTCTTACCCATCATAGCCGATCACCTTCTCTGCTCACTCTGCTCGATCTACCGCAATATACATAGCAGTACAATCACACGGTGCAGCGGATGGCGTACCATATATGTAGAGATACATGTAACATGCGCTATCGCAACACAGCGGATCCGTACTACTACTAGTACTAGTACTTGTGTCAACGTTCCAGGGCCCCTAGGTGCTCAGGCTGTTTCTTGAACGCTTGCCTAATATGGAATTATGTAGAATTTATGTCACGGTGTGGCCCCGCGGGCGGATCAGTGCAAGCGACCCCTCGGGGGGCGTGGAGCCTCGCTGGTAAATAGTCTCATCATCGAAGATAAGTGAAATGACTAAGATGTATATTCAAAAGGCAATATTAATGGCATCGTACTCATTCGTCATACGGCAGTGGTATGTAGGTGCCGCGGTTATAAAATGAAGGCAGACATGTCAGATATGCGTATGTATATGGGGGATGGTGGAATCAGATGCAGTGCCCCACGTCACGAGTATTTTATCCAAGAGCGATAGTACCATGGCTTTCTGCAGCCTCTCGTGCCGCTTGGGCCCAATCCTTCTCGCGCACACTGACCTCGACTATCAATATAGTCTTGTTGAAATTTATTATAGTCATTCCATGAGGTTGGCGGACGCGCGGCTCCCAGCTCTCTGGGATCCGCTCATGAAGAAGAAAGCTGCGCAGGTCGTCTACACGACCTCCAAAGATTGTGACTAGGGTCGAGGCACTGAGTGAACGATCAGAAGTATGCTTTGAAATGAATGATGCGATAACTTACTTTGCGCTACCAAAGATCTTGTGAAAAAAGCTGAGCGAGAACTCCTTGTTTACTGCACGGGCCACTGCACGACGCTTGCCGAGCATTCTGGAGGAATCTTTAGTGGTGATGACATCATTGCCGTCCTTGTCCTTGCCGGTCGCTGCTGCAAGTAGCTCCTCGATGAAAGGTACGTGCTTTATGGATTGGTTTGGTTGAAAAGCAGCGTCAAGGCCTGAAGACAAATCGTGTCACACAACTTACAAAGAACAAGCGGAGAAAATTTCTCACGTAAGAGAGAGGCGTCGTGTTCAATACCATTGTGCAGGTCGAGTTCTTCCAAATCAAATGTACCACCGCTGTAGTTTCTCTTAAGCATGCGAGCGAGAAAGTGCAGCGCGAAAGAACAGAAGGTAGGACTGAAGTTGTAGGTTTTCTGGATATGGTTGTTAAGCTCGACAAACGAGAGCCCCCGGCCGCTGCGCGAGATGATGCCTAGGTTTTAATGTCGTCACACCAATGAGGTCCTTGAGCAAGATTTACATGAATAACTCACCGTGGTTGGCCATCGCATTAAACGCGGGGCACGAGCAGCGGGAGTCGGTTACCTGGGGAGGTATAAATTCGGGCCAGTACCCTCCGTAGCCTGGGTGGCCCCCAGGAATGACATGACCTATGGGGAGCTTCCTCCTCACGAGGTTAGAGAGTGTGAGGAGCACATCCCAAGACATGATTCCAACATCAAAGAAACAGCGGGACAAGCCAGAGAAGAAGCCCATATTATTTCTGCACGGATAAGTATACCTGGTATTCAGATGTGGTCAAAGGTGCGGTTGGGGACAGGAAGAAGGGGAACAGACACTTTACTATGCTAAGTATTTATGCAAGCAATATTTGTTTGGTGTCATTGTGTTGACAGCGACAAAGCTTCGCCTTCGCCTTGGTCGGAAGGTTCTGTGGCCGCGTATCGTGCATCCGCATGTATATTTCGAGCCGCGAGGAGGTATGCATCGATCGTATATTGCTTTAGGCACAATTAGCGACATAGAAGGAACTTGAATTCAAGCTGGGGGTTTCTTCTATACCCGCAAGTATGTAGGCTAGGCCGCCATCTGGGCACCATCAAGCTTCGGCCACGATGCATCTAACGTTCAGGCCTCAGGATTCGCGACCGCAAAGAAGATTTTGGGCGGTCAAAAATTTCATGTATTTTGCAGACATTTTCACCTTGAATAAGTAACAAATACTCAAAAATGGCTCAAATGTCTAGCTAAACTTGAAAAGTTCCCGCTCTATTCCCAAAGATACTCTGTCCAAACCTCGAGTGCTACCCACTGGGCCACCGCCGCAATTAAAGCAGCCACACCGGTACCCATCATGATCAAGCAGCCTAAATTCCGCGAGGGACACATGTCTTCCTTATCCGTCTTCTCGACGAAGAGGAGCAAGCACGTTCTCAACGTCTGGAGGACAAGCAGTTCGGATGCGCACTCACCATTAATTAGAGCACTACTGCAGCACTAGTGACGCAGCATTTTCATGATGGGCCCAACTTTTTCTTGAGCGGCTTCGCCAGGAGCCGTTTACACTAGTCTCGTACGCACCACACTGTCGGAGTCACGACGCAAATATAAATACATAACTCACAACGCACTTTTAGTATGGACCGTTACAATGAAAACGTATGAGTAAAAAAGTTACAGAACTAGGTAGATACTTAAGTCTGAAGAGGATGAAAATGATGGCATATTTATACTGGAGTCATCGTGCATATGCTTGATTGTCGCAGCTCGGCAGGAGGACCTTCACGTCTCAAGTTATTATAAGCACACAACGCGGTCTGGTCTTGAGCGCATCTTATGATACGGGACGAAGCGTGGCCATAATTCGTATCATCAACTATACGTTGTTCTGGTTAGTACATCTTTGACCTAGCGGTCAACGTACTGTAAAGGGTTGCATGCCATGTCAAATGGTTGGGAGGGCCTTGTGAACAGACTTCCCATCTGACATGGTTAGATGCAGAGGGACCATAAATTGACTGTAATTCATTATTCAACATCGTGCGGAGGTCTGGAGGTCAATGAGCGAGCGAACACATCCTGCATGTCGAACAAATGACTGGAAGACATACGGTGATCAATATTGTGATGTTTCACAGTCTGAGAGAGAGAGAGGGAGGGAGAGAGATCGCCGTGGTACCATCAGCGTCGGGTAAACAGCTCAAAAGCAAAAGACGAGATACGCACACTCTGAGAATAGGACATTGTCAAGTATTCAGTTTAAGATTTCTAGTGAAGTTTCACGATAACTTACAGTTCGTTGGACGTGAAGGTTGCGAATAAGGCGCACTTCTGCGTCAGTCATGGTATTGGAAGCATTGTTAGTGGACGGAGCGTCCTGCTTTGTACTAGAGTGTCTGCGGGAGATCTGAAATCGTTGTTTGCATTTTCGGCTTCCGGATGTTAGGTGCCGTCGGGATCCAGAAAAGACACATGCTTACCATTCAATCGAGCATATAGTCTGCTGTTCAAGCGAATGCATGACAGGCCTGACATCAAGGCGATTCATGTCACAGCAAAAAGGACATCGGTAGTAAACTTCAGATGGTATCTGCTGTTCGATGATAACACTCATAACAATCTTTGTGCCTGCTTCAATGCTCGGCCATTCGTGGCTTGTTAGTCGGGTTACTTGCTTGTCGTCGTCAATACACAAATCGTACCGTCCTTGCTCCATATACCGTCTCTGGATTCGAGCCTCGATTGAGTTATGTTCCAACAGAAGTTGGAGCATCCCATTGAATCGCTAAAGCACATTATATGAGTGAGCTTCTCCAGGACATATTTTATGGCGAGGTTTACCTCGAATGAGTCGCAGACGTCCATTGGTATTGGATGTAGGCGGCCTGTTGCATCTACCAGTTTCACAAAGCCAAGTGTGACATTCGGTCCTACAGAGGACTGCACACGGATGATCCGACTTTCAATTCTCATCAGGATTGCCTGCTGTCTCTCATGATCCTCCTGTTGCCTCTGATGATACCCCTGCTGCCTCTCCAGAATTGCTAACACTGCGCGTATATCATCTCCACTTTGCATTTGGGACGACAACTAACAAGTGGAGTATGAGTGAATACGAACAATCTTCAGAGTAGAACACAACCAAATACTCAGCCATATAGCGGTCAATGTTCGTGAAGCACCCAGCGATATCTTGTGTGACGGATGGGTATGCGAGAGAACGTTTACGCAACTCTGTCAGCGTGGCCGAGGTTTCTAGTAGCATGCTAAGTGGCATGAAATGTCAGGTGAATTCAAACATCGACATGGAGTATACCTAATAAGAATTTTCCTGCGGGATCGTTCACGGTGATCTCGGGCACGTGGGGCGTTGCACAAATCGTGGCGAAGTCGATCGAGTCGCGATGCCAGGCTATCCAGGTCCACCTTATTCTGACCACGTCTCTATGATGACATTAAAATTCAAGAATGACCTCGCGGCGACACAAGCTCTCACATCCATGGCTTTGAAGATTTCTAATAATCCACCAATAGTAGCTTTGATCGGAGCACCGAAAAGTGGAATCGGACCTGCAACGGCCTGTACGAAGGGTAAAAATGTCTGAGCCATGTCGGAAGCTTTGCGGGCAGAGGATTCGCCCCAGGTGCATCTAGTGGAGGATGCATTGGTGGATACTTCGGGATCCAGTTCTCTTGGTGATGAATTAGCATGGAGATGTGATACGAAGCGAAAGTCGTTAAGGATGTCTGGAGAGATGGAGTCATCGCCCTCATGGAGGGTGGTTGTAGAACTGTGTTGCGTGCGTCCGTTCATTGTGGGGCGCCTCGATCAAACTGCGAATACTTTGCCCAAATCGAAATCCTTGACGAAACCCTTGATGAAAAACTTGACCCGCGAAGAGGGCATTTTGATTAAAGGATAGGCAAGAGAAAGTGAGACGTAGTGATGTGGAGAAGGAAGGTGGTCGAGATACTTAATGGCAGACAGCTGTGCACAATACAGCACCAGGCTCAGGTGATCATGCATGTCAAGCCTCGTGTATGTACCGCCTCAGTACTATGTACGTATGGAATTGAACTGCGAGTGTGCCTAGATCAGTACTTGAATGGATTCTGAATCTGATGGTGGATTGGCATTGATACTGCAACTCCAGCTCCGAGTGAACATGATTTCATGTGACAGTATTGTACGAGCCATAAGTTCAAAGTTCAGAATGACAGCACCAGCTTAGTAATACGTTGAACTGTTGTCCGCATGCACGTGCACACCTTTTGGCCCATCTGTAAACACGGAAGACCTTCCGAGTCGTTAATTTGCGTCCTGCAGCCTGCTGCACGAAGAAGCCGAATCAAGCTCACGTTCAAACCGGACCGCGATGCATCTAACGTTCAGAATTTGCGACTGCAAAGAAGATTTTGGGCGGTCAAAATTTCATGTATTTGTAGACATTTTCATCTTGAATAAGTAACGGATACTCAAAAATGGCTCAAATGTCTAGCCTAATTTGAAGCATGTGCATGAAGCTTGAAGCTTAGCGCGTCACAACAACGTTTCAACGCTTCAGCAATATAAGAAAGTCCACTGCCTCCTTGAATTCGAATCCCTCCTTTGGCACTCCCGTTTCTGCGTCGGCCCCTCTCTGTCCGTCCTCCCTGCGCAGATCGTCCACGTTGACCCTCGCAAGCTCCTGTGAAATGCGCGCGGTTCCGGAAGGTGACAGCGAGAATCTGTTCAAGACTGCCATAGTGGAGGGTATCCCGATGCAGCTATCGTTGGTGTAAAGGTCAGTCCCTACGCAGCCTACTCCAAGGACACCGTCAATGAGGAACGTCAAAATGACCTATTAATTTCAAAACAAAACCTCAAGTCTCCGCTCTATCCGTAATCTCCCCGCCAAAGATACCTCCGTCCAAACCTAGAGTGCTACCCACCGCCGCAATTAAAGCAACCACACCCATCAAGCAGCCTAAATTCCGCAAGGGACACATGTCTTCCTTATCCGTCTTCTCGACGAAGGAGAGCAAGCACGTTCTCAACGTGCGAAGAAGCCCCATACGAGGGGAACCTTTGTGGTCGCTAATTAGGCTCGTGACCAGCCTGGCGTATACTACCACGGATACTCGAGTGGTAAATTCTCACCATCTCACATTGACGCATAGTCAGACTGGTTACGAGTCTAGTTGCTAATCGCATCCTCAGATGCACATGTATGACAGACCCTGTCAGTTTTGGCACCAACGCAAATTACTACTACTTCGTTTGTCTACAAGGATCTGGCTTAGAAACGCGAGTCGGGGCGATGCACCTTTTCGGCTTTCTCTAGCTCGTCGTCGGATAACGACAATGAATTTTCGATGGCGAGTGTAGAGACTGTTGCAACAACTGTCTTTGTCTCTACACCTGCCAGGTCCTGCCTTGCCCGTGACTATGATGAAGGCGAAACCCAAGCCAAAGGAAGAGGAATTGAAGACGACGACGAAGCCAAAGTCCATCCACCACAACCTCATGCGCAACCCCTCAATGTTTGGTCCTGAACTCCCGTGTCCACAGACTCCATCGCCTCCGCCACGTTTCTTCCTGTCATCTCCCATCGCTTCTCCTGTTGCGGTATCCCTCGCGTCTCCCGTGACTGCACCCCCGAGTACACCTGCTACGCCTCTCACAACAAACCACAAACGGCTATTCGCTCCTCAAGCTCGTCGACGAGCTTGATCTATCTATTCACCAGTGCATCCATCCCATCCTGTCATTGCTTATGAACCACCAAATCGGAGTCATCACCCATTTATTAACTTCGTGTACCATCACCATCCCTTCTCATTTGTACTAATCAGCGTGTACATGAATTAGAAGGTTACTCGTGTCATAACAATGTCTGCCACCAGGTCGATTTGGGCGCTGCTCAAACCTGTGTTGGATCAATGAATCACACGGTATTAGTGGGCCGAGGCCGAACCCTCACTCAACTATAGCAAGAATACCAAAAGAATATTTGGAAGATCGCACTGGCAGGTTGCCGAAATCACGGACAGTACTTTCTCCGATCTTTTACAGCGTTCAAACATTCCGGGCGAGTCACTGCAATAGTACGATTTCACCAACAACTGCTACTTTGATCCCATCAATATCCCTGGATACTCATTCCCCTTATACTTTGCAATTCATGCTGAAACACTTACTTCGATCAATCAGATACCATCCCTCAAATATCACTTTGGCGATGTCAGCGCTAGATTGTGGTATATCAAGCAGGAATGCGATCCGACCAAGTTTCCCCACCCGATCACCCCCATCCTCTAATAGTATGACCGTAGTCTCGAATGATCCCAGTTGGTGGCCAGTCATCAATGCGAACCTTATTAGCAGCTATTTTATTGGTTCGTTCAAAGCCAGCCGCATAATGACGGTGATGTCGATCTAACTTTGGTTGCCGTTGCATAGTTGCTGCCTCTGTTGGGCTAATATACGATTGGGGTAAGCAAAACCGAGTATGAAAGAACCGTTGATATCCTTATAGTATTTCCAGCACTTACGTTCGGACAAGAGGTAGGTCTATCCATTACTGGGGCGGCCATCTCACTTAGAATTGTGTTTTAGATTGAACTGATCTGGGTGAGCTGACTCCCACATCAAAAGAACGACGTGAAAATACAACTTGTTCACGGCAGAGGCGACGCTGGTCCCTGATGACCTTTCTCTATCTCAGTGTATGTACCTTGTGTTTCAGTATATACGCTTAGCAGGTCCAAGTTTTGCTGACTATCCTAGGTGCGCTATGTTGGAATAGGATATGCTGTGTAAGTTTGGAAGTTTAAGCCATTGATGTTGCGCTCATTACCCATCTCTCACAATCAGGATTAACGTGTTGAGTATGTCTCCTCGCATAGACTCTGTTTCTTGCTTGTGACTGGCGGCATGCAGCGAATGTGAATGTTTCAACAATTTGGACGACAGATGCAGTGAGTGTTCTGCACTGATGCTTTCCATTCCCGTCCAAACAACTGAACTACCATGCAGGGGTGAGTGAGATTTTCGAACAACTCGTTGGTTCAGCATAACGACTCCCATAGTTGTGAGTTTGTTTCGAGCCTGTGATCCTCCGAAGCTGATAACTAATGTTACTGAATTTGTCAGGCCTTGTCATAAACGACACACTTAATTGGACGAGTAACGTTGTAGAAGTAATACTGGGTGGTGAGCTATACACCTCCGTGATATTGACTTGACTGAAGCATCATGCAAGTCATCATGATCGCTCGGTTACATGCTATGTATCAGCGATCCAGAAAGATGCTGATATTTCTCGTTGTAATCTTTGCGGCCATCAGAATCGCCAACGCAGTGATAGTCGTACTAAAGATGATGCAGATTTCAGGGGGTAAGTTTTCATTTTGCATAAAATGTTGCATCAGGCTCATTGACAAATAACAGAGGAATTCGTTCTCTCCGGCACCTATCTGTGCATGATTAGCTATACGGGAGAATTCCTATTCCTGGTTTCCATGACTTGGATACTTGCCACTGTATGGGAGGTCCTTGCGCTGTGTCTTGCGGTCTGGATTGCTATAAAGCATTTCCGTGAACTACGATTACACTCAACAAATGGTATTATTGGAGACTGTTTCACGATCTTAATGAAAACTCACGTGAGTTACTTTGCGAGGTGAGCTCATAGTGTGAATGCGGTGCTCTTGTTTTTTTGCTGAAGTTCTGCACGTGCAAGTTTTATTGCAGTTTCTTGTTTCGAATTCAGTTATTTGTCTCCAACGCTCTCCGCGGTATGCCGATATGTCATCAGCCTCTACATGCGTTCATGACCCATCACAGGACTTTTACCTCCTGGAATCCCAGATTTATGCTGGTTTCACTCAAATCTTCGTATTCGCGCAGATGTTCGTGCTGGGACCACGCCTCATCCTTAGCGTTCGAGAATATCACGCTAAGCTCGTGGCCGACTCCGATGCAGCAACCGCTATGACCTCAATTGCTTTCCAGGAGCGCGTCCATGTGTCGACCAGTAGTAGTGTTTAGCGCGGGAGACGTTCGATATGATTTCCACTCACCAGGTATTAGTCTGGAGAATTGGTTTGTATTTATTTCAAGTTTCGTCGTGGTATTTAAAAGTTCATGTCATTCAAATGGGTGTACGAAGGAGAAATAGATTATCTTATTGAATCAGTTCCCCTCACCAACACTGCTAGCGCATTGTCTTCCTGACGCAAGTGTGAGTGCGCTTTTTGGTCCTGGAGATGATGCGCGGAATGTAGTGAAGGCCTGAAGAGCAAATGAACTGGTGCTTCAAGTTCCGGCTTCACAAACACCTTTCAGAGATACACTGAGTATGTTATACTAAATCTTATTAGCCGTCAGCCTAGCTTATTCAACCGCGAAGATCAAACATGAAGGGGGCGTTTTGTGTCTGAGGAGTTTGCTTGAAAGCTAGGGGAACCTGCATTTGAATTCAAGGACCGGTCGGCTGCGGTAGTACCCTGACAAGAGCTCGCCAGTCGCTGACAGGTTCGTGGCTGAGGAAGTGTTCGAGTCTTCAAGAAGATATTCACGCAATCTCAAGCGTCAGCAGTATCTCTCGAAACGTGCATCAAATAAGCGAGAGCAAACAACGCGTGTGAGATCGATAACGTCAGAAGAGTTCCCAAGGTGTCGCGTCCAAGTATGTAGCCGCTTCGGGGCGACATTTCAAGCAGGAGCAGTATGACGTTCTGCAGCCTCCCGTGCGGCCTCTGCCCAATCCTGCTCGCGCACACCAAGCTCAACTCCCAGTATAGTTTTGTTGAATGTCATCAGAGTCAGTCCATGAGGTTGGCGAATGCGCGACTCCCAGCCCTCTGGGAGTTGCTCATGATGAAGGAAGCTATGGAGGTGGTCCACACGACCTCCAAAGACAGTGACTAGGGTCGCGGCACTAACGGAACGTTCAAAAGTGCGCTCGAACACGGATGAAACAATAACGTACTTCGTGCTCCCAAAAATCTTGTGGAAAAGGCTGAGAGAAAACTCCTTGTTTACTGCACGCGCCACTGCACGCCGCTTGCCGAGCATCCTGGAGAGATCTCTGGTGGTGATGACAGTATCGCCGTTCTTGTCTTTGCCGGTAGCCGCCGCAAGGAGCTCTTCAATGAAAGGTACATGCTTTGTCGATTGTTTCCGTTCGAGAGCAGAATCAAGGCCTAAAGACAAATTATTCCGACATACAAAACAAGCATATCAAATCACTCACGTGAGAGAGATCCGTCGTGTTCAATAGCATTGTGCAAGTCGAGTTCTTCCAAGTCAAACGTATCCTCGCTGTAGCTTCTCTTAAGCATGCGAGCGGCAAAGTGCGGCACAAATGAGCAGAAGGTAGAACTGAAGTTGTATGTTGCCCGGATATGGTAGCCAATCTCTACAAACGAGATCTCACGGCCACTGCGCGAGATGATGCCTGGATTTTAATGTTGTCACACCAACACTGCCACCTGCGCTTAAGCACAGAGACTGGCAGGGTCACTCACCATGATTGGCCATCGCATTGAGTGCAGGGCAAGAGCAGCGGGAGTCGGTCTCCTTGGGAGGTCTATACTCGGGCCAGTGCCCTCCATAGCCTGGGTGGCCCTCGGGGGTGACATGTCCGATGCGACGGTTCCTCCTCACGAGATTGGAGAGTGTAAGGAGGACATCCCAAGATAAGATCCCGACATCGAAGATAAGACGGGACACGCCGGAGAAGAAGCCCATATGTTTTACTTCCCTTGCGTTGATGATAGGTATGTGAAAGTGGGACAGGGAGAAATGAATAGGTACGCTTCACTAAGAAGCTTAAGTATATACAGGATCCGAATAACGTACCTAGTGTCACAGGACTGACAGACAGGGTTCTCTGTCCCAGCACCATATGTGTATTTCCGACCATACTTACTACTGTAGAGTCACATGTTCCCCCTGAGTAAACGCCGAGACCGATGTTGCATATATAGTGGTAGGAGGAGTGGTTGACAATAAGAGAGATTAATAACTTGCTAGTCTATGCATGGTTAGCCAGACCGTGGACAAACCAAAAGGAACTAACTTAAGAAAAAGTCGTCCGACAGCCATTGCTTCTAAATCAGTACTTAGTCTGACTTGCGGCATAGGCTTCATCGAGCTTCAACTCCGATGGGCATCAAGGGTTCAACGCTCAGAACTCGCGGCGGTTTCGGAGAGAATTGTAATATTGGGTGCCCGATAGCTTGAACTGTTGACGCAGCCCTCAGAGCGCCTGCTTGTCCAGCCACGAAGACCACATACGGAGGTCCAGACTCCAAAGGGGCACCAGTGTTTCGGAACCTGGAGACACCTGAGTTCGAATAACAGTGACAGATCTTCACACCAAGAAGTGTCCGATACCGACATCGCTGAATAACAGCACGTACAGTCGACATCAAATTGACGTTGAGCGTCCCTGAAGTCTGGACTCAATGAGTCACCAAAGGTCACCAATACGAAGTGGTTCAAGAATCGAAATCGCCTTTGATTCCAAAAGCATTTAAGTATACAAGTCACGTGATGTCGGTGTGGACCGACGTTTTCTCGATTCCTTCAGGCTTCGATAACGAGCATGGCAGCAGCAGCAGAAAGATGCGTGCCAGGGCTTGCTTCCACCTCATACAAGCTCCCTTCCATTACTTCAACATTGCGATATAAAGGGCACCGCTGTTTCTCATCCACGTCCCGACGAGCAGCCCACTTGCGCGATCACTATGCGACCCTCGGAGTCCCAATCACAGCGACGAAGGCTCAAATAAAGGCATGGGTCATTCTCTTCGTAATGGATCTGTCCCTCACAGACTCATGATAGACACACTTCTACCAAGTGAGTCGTTCTCATTGGTAGCACCGGATAGCTGCTGATGGATCACGTCGAATCTTAGCTTAGCAAGAAATACCATCCCGATGTCAGCCCGGACAGCACGGCACGGGGAAAATTTCACGCTGTGAGTGAAGCTTACGCAGTGCTCGGGGATGATCGGAAGCGGTACGTCTCGACTCTTAAAGCGCTCACCCGACACGCGACCTGATGACTTGATGACAGGCGAGAGTACGATCGTAACATCCGCCCCGCATCACCGTCTCAACCATCCTCTCAGCACCCTCAAGCAACCACAACACGTCCCTCCAATCAATCAGGGTCACGTAAAGCATGGCAAAATAATCCACGTCAGCATCAGCACCGCGACGCCAAGTCCAGCCATGCGCATGACCCAAACGCAACTTATGACCACCCATGGGAGCGTGCTCGTACAGGGAAATACACGTATTATCAACCTCCCCCCGGTGCCCGTTCGCGTACGTCCTATACATGGTCGCACACAGATCCATTTTCCAGCCCACACGTCCAACGAGCGACCGGTCGTATGTCTGCAGATCCACCACCAGGAACAGGGGCGTCTAGTGGTAGCAATGAAGATATGGCTAAAGGAGGACCACGACCAGAAAGAACGCAGACGGACGAGGACATAGCTGCAGCGGAGAGTGTTATAGGACGTGTGTTTGCGGTGTCTGGACTTTTAACTTTCATGTTAGTGATAGCGCAGTTTGCGGGTGCACCGTGGGGCAGTGCGCATGCATAAATTAATGCAACCCAGTTTGTCGAACTGCGTCGAGACTCGTGGCCAGTTGGAAGCCTAATGCTACAGCAATACAATTGTTCCGCAATGATCTGATACATACATTAACTGTCTGTCTACGCCACCTTCCTTGCGCGGGTATGTGACTCGTATCTGCTATGCATCGGTGCAGGGATCAGTAGTTTGTGACGTAGGGTCTTCTATGCGTCCCTGTGACGCACTGCTTTCACTCTCATTGTTCTCTTGCAGTAATTGCACCAGGAAGGCCCTGGTATGTACAAGTGACCTCTTGGCCCAATCCACAAATACCACTGCCAATACCGCAGAGAAGGCTGCAAGAATGACTTTCAGTTCGAATTCGCTAAACCGAACTTCAGTCTCGTTTTCTTTTGGCCTGTCATGGGAAGGCATGGCTTTCTCGGGAGAGGACGAAGCTGCCTGGGCTTGCAACTTCTCCTTCTCCCTTTCCTTCTCCCTATCTCGTGTGATCTTGTTCATCGCCGTCCAGTATCCAGCAGGCGGACGATAGAGCGTCGTCGATGAGCCTGACTTGATTGCGTCCCAGAAAGTGGGATCAAGCGGCCGGGGTGAAGACGGGGACGGTTGGCCCGTCCGTTGATCTCGCAGTCCCGTGATAAGAGCAGAATGCAGCTGCTCGTATTGGTCGTATTTCCGTCTGCGATGACGTTCAGGACCAGTATACTATAGTCTCAAAAAATAAAGCGCACCGAGTCTTTTTCTTTCCAAGCACAGCATAAGCCTCCGTAACCTTCCTGAAAATTTCGGGGGAACTTGGATCTTGAGAGACGTCAGGATGATGTGCCTTGCTCAGCTACACAGGCGTCACTTCAACGATATGCATCGACCATGACCAAACCACACCTCATAGTACCTTCGCTGTGACACCGTATCAGCTAGAATGAACCTCTAACTAAGATGGAAGACTGACTTTAATTTGGTCCTGCGAAGCATCTCTCCATAGCCCAAGTGCGGTATAGTGAACCCACCGATTCGTCTCGCTTCTTAAACTTTGGGTGGGCTGAGGTGGTATAGTATATCCATGCGAATGTATCAATGATGAAAATCCAAGTGCAAGCATGTGAATCCATGACGGTTTGCCATCATCGTGTTTTGGACTGTCGGTTGCGTAGTGTTTGGAATGCGGTAGTACGATGTTCTTGTTCCGTGATAACCATGGGGAGAGATTGAGAAACGGAAGAGAGGATGGAGACCCTCTGGGTCTCATCGATTGATGACTAGAGGAGGCAGTTGAACTACGTTCAAGTTGGTCATGCTCATAATTGAACGTGTCTTTCTTCTACTACTGCGCAGGAGCTCGACTGGTAGAATTTACATGAATGCTGTTTCGAAGTTCGAACCACAGAATAGATATCCTAAGCTATCGACACGATACGTGTTACATATAATTCTATCGAAATATCGTGTTTCCGTGTGGCCTCCTACCGGTATAACATATCGACAAGTGATCACGGCGATCAAGTAGTCAAAAAGATTCTTCAAACTCCGACACTGATCAACGCTGTGCGTGCCACC
Organism: Suillus placidus; assembly: GCA_016628565.1. Taxonomy (NCBI): domain Eukaryota; kingdom Fungi; phylum Basidiomycota; class Agaricomycetes; order Boletales; family Suillaceae; genus Suillus; species Suillus placidus. Next base: position 54,533 of record JABBWD010000055.1, read on the forward strand.
TAACTGATGGCCTATCATCGTATCACCGAGTACCTCTTGCTTATCATAAATCTTATCTTTCCGCGAAAACACCTCAAAGGTGCGGTTGTATATTCCACCGATTGATTCCAGTGCCCACCGACGTAATTCATCCAGGTCTTCTCGGGCGCTGCACGGGTCCGATAATTGATTTCCCAGTTTAAGCTTCGAGATGTATGATACCAGCGATGGGGAAGAGGTCCGGCCAATGTCATATCTCCCTCTGACGTATGTCGCTCACAATCTTCATGTCAGCACTTCCCTCTTGATTTTCTGCTCGCCTTAATCATGGATTCATCGCTATGTAATTTATTAGTCGCTCATCTTCAGAGCGGAGAAGACCGATGTTGGTTCAGGCATGTCCCTGCGGACAACGCCACGTACATGTAAGAGGTGAGTTCATCCGGTATGATCGTAGAATAAGATATTATTGTTGGTGGGCTGACGGAGAACTTCTTCTGGTTCCCGCCAGTCCACCAGCTATAATCAGACCTCAAAACTCAAATATCATCCAAGTGGTAAACAAATTCCTACCAGCAGCTCGGTCCTCGTAATGCTTGGTGAGAGGGGCGACGCGGAACAGATCGCTCTGAGTGTCTATGGTTCTATCTCTTCCATGTCACCTGGATGGTTGTAAGATACGCCAGCCACGAGTAGTGACCTTAGACCTCGAAGCTTGTGTCAAAAATAACAAGAATCTTGCCCTGTTTGTATGGTACGAAAGAAGTCCAAGAACGATGCAAAGAAAAGCATTCCAGCAGCTGGAAAAGACGTTAGATCAAGAACGATGCAAAGGAAAACATTCCAGCTGCTGGCGAAACCAAGAGAAATGCTACTTGACCACTACCTTCGTCGAATAATACTCCACCACACACCTCTTCCCATCTGGCTGCAAAGCATCCCAGCTAAACATGCCAACGTGCTCCGACAACCACGCTGCATCTGCCTTTGGGATCACAGGCCCACGACCTCTGACATCCAGCCATCCTATTGCCTTCGTGTTCATGGTGAGCATATCTTCTTCATCAGACTCGGTCGCCTGTGGATTCAGGAAACCCCATTGCGGAGCACTCGCAGCACGCACCCGCGCTTGGATGAATCTCTTCAACGCCGGAGCCGTGAAGCGATCACAATTCAGCAGTCGCAACTTCGTCATTCTGGGCGCTATATAGCATTCGTCCTCCGAGGTGCTCTTGAAAGGCCTAGTCATGACGTCGAAAAACCCGTCATCAACACCAGCACAGTTGTCAAGGGTGAGACTGCTCCCATTCCAATGACGGAGCATGTTGATGAAATTTTTAGATACGTCCATGTTCTCGAACGTAAGGTAGTCGGTAAAGCAGATGCGACCGAGATTGTTCACTTTACAGTCTGTGATTATTGTGGACGAGAGACGGGCTGTGATGAGGACCGCAAAAACAATCTTGAGAATATGGCTGTTGTCCAGTTTCTCGAACGCGAGAGTTTGTAAACGGCTTAGGGAAAACGTAGCCCCTACCAAAGCGTTTTGGTTTGTATCAAAGTGAACATCGCAGAGAGTGAGATCGTCGAGCACGGGAAGTTGGCTAAGGGTTCGGAGTGTCTGCCACAAGGAGAGCCCCTCTGCGTTTGCGCCTGAAGGACGGTAACGTGAAATGTTGACAGATGTGATTTTTGACATGAGAGCGGTTTGGGCTGGTTTTTGCAGCAAGCCATCCTGGAGGCAGCGACCGCCGATGTCTAGCGTATCTAAGACTGGCGCAACGAGGAATCCACGAGAAGGGCGTGTTCGCGTAGAATCTCCATCGTCGATAGCGCTCGCCAGCTTAAGGCTCTGCAACAATTTGGCAGGCCCATCAAGGTTGGTGAACAAGAAAGGAAGTGTAGCGCTGTGCAAAACTGAGATATGCAGACGACGGATGCGGTTCAAGTGAGGGCGTAGCAACGCTCTGACATTTTGGGCGCGTTGACACTCGACCTCGTCAGGAATGTTATGATCAATGACGCTGCGCGTGACAGTGATGTCAAGCGGAAGCGAACGCGACCACCGCAGGCACGCTCGGATTGCAGAGATATCGGTAGGACTTTTGTCCACCGTAACTGTCATCCGAGTCCAAAACTCAGGAATAGTCGCCGCAACATCACACCAACGAGAACAAACTGCAGCGACAGCAAAGGGAAACAATGTAGGGGAAAGGGGTTCTTCGTGTGTCCAGTCTTCGCACACGACGTCAGAGTAGAATGATTCCCGCTGGAGGGATATGTTCTCCGCATATACCAGGCGGAAGATCCTCAAAAGAATCTCGGTGGGGAGGTCAGTAGCTGGAGCACGAGTTTTCGGGCCTGAATCCAAGAACAGAGAGCAGCTACGCGCGACGATGGCAGTCGAAAAAGCAGATACGGCGCTTTCCTGACTGATCGATCCGTCCTATGTCGAGCATGAGGTTAGTGTATCGCTGAAAAATAATAAATTTGCTCACCATCACTTCAAAGATTGCTCGGAAGTGCGGTCACAAGAGCTGAAATATATTGGTCGGACTCGAGGTGCAGGCTGGTAACGTTGTCACTGTTGAACTCGTTTGTTCGTTTCGAAGTCCGCCGCCTCTCCGAGTCACCATTCAGGCAGTACATGATATTATAGTTAGTCAAGTACTACTTATGATAGTCAGTCTCCCGGGCCCGTAGTCATACTATTCAAGAAGGACGACAGTTGTTCCTTCTTGATAATGCTATGGCATTCAGACCGCCGGACCCATGCCAATGTGGATGACACAGTGCCAGTGACACTGCTAAAAGTCGTAAGTTGCACATTTGTTTCGGCGACCTACTGCTGACTTCCATTCTGCTTAGATGGAGAATGCTTCCCGCGTCAGCATCCACTATTATGACGCGGATGATCGGATTTCAACATCGATTGCTTCGACCGGGAGGGTGATTCTGATGTCCCATAGGTAAGGCTGTACGATAGTAGGACAAGCTGAAACCATGCCCGGCTTTGCACCCCACCCGTGACAATTGTGTAAAGTTTGTTGGGACTCCGCTCTGAGTTCTTTGCCTCATCGCTAATCATCATCACGGTGCTATTATAGTCAAGTTGCCGAAGTTGAAGATGACTGTGGGACTTCTGGCTTAATGATCGCTTTACGACACATTCTGCACAGTTGATCCATTCATTGGCAGGTCGACAGAATAACTTCAGCGCATGGTCATTTGATCGAACAGGTGTGTTCAAGTCGTTTTCTCTTCACTGTAGCTTCTCATTGCAGGTTTGAGATAGTACGGATGCGTAGTACATATGCGCTGGCTTAATCCTTCCCGGCCGCATCGCCTGGCAGTGCTAATAACGCGACGCCGATGACATCAACGGCATGAAGAACTCATTGCCAGGTAGTGCATTTTGCATCGGTTTCGCATGTTTCGCACTTCAGTTCACTAATCATATTTTTTTCTCTATATTTCGATAGACTGACAACCGACTCTGAGGCAGAGAGCAAGGCGGTGGGCATAAGGTGGCGGATCCCGGGACCTTGGGGTGAGGAAAGGAGGGCATTGGAGAGAGATCGCGCATTGTGGGTTGTGTTTGGAGGTGTCGCAGGAGTTTTTGCTGGCCCGGGCCATGGGAGAGGTCAGTCATTTGTTTGCTGCGTTTGGACCTATGCCATCTTTGCTTGTTGCGCGTGGTGTCATGTTGATAGATTGTGGTTTTCAAGAGACCGCAAATAACTCTCTGATCACAGCAATGGAGACAGTGCAAGATGTTCTTTCGACAATTCTTGAGACAGTAGTTTCAATTTTTTTTGATGGCCGCAGTGCATGCGTTGGATTGGCGTTTCGGCGATTTTGATTTCGAAACCCCCGAACTACTACAACTTTGCCAAAAACTTCTCGAAGTCGGCATGGGAGGGGATTTTCTCGCGGCGTTCCAACATTCCATACGTGAAATCCTGCTTTGGAATGGTATGCAAATGCACAACCGACATCCCCCGAGATATGCTTTGGTTCCACCGATTCCCCCTTTATTCATGGAACGACAGTTATAGCGATGAATCGGCCACGGACATTCATTGATACTTCGATAAAAGCGCTGGAAAGTGGTATATCTAGCACTAATGCCCTCAGTGTCTGTCGATTAAGTTCGCCACTCATTAGCATTGACTCAAACATGTCACAAGATCCCACTTTGTGGCGGCTAATCGACTGGTATCGCGTTTTGAGCTATTTTGTAGGTTCGTAGATCAACAATTTTCAAACGTCCACGTGTCTCAACCTATCATTGACCCGCTATTCGCAGTTGCATCTTCTACTGTGGTGGTACACGATTGGGGTGAGCAAGGCCATGCTTGTCGAGGGAATGATTGATGTCCTTACGATATCCCAGCACTAACTTTCGGAAAAGAAGTAGGTTGATTTCTTCACCAGAATACCCATCTCACTAAGAATATTTTTATAGTTTGAACTGGTCTGGGTGAGCGGAGTACCCATCAGAAGGAAAACGTATGTATAATTAATGCGAGACAGAGGCGACGTTGGTCCCTTATGACTATTCTATACATCGGTGTACGTAGCTTGTGCTATAAGCTGAGTAACAACTAACTTCAAAATATTACAGGTGCGCTACATTGGATTGCTATCTTCTGTGTATGTTTGTATGGATTAACAAGCTGGCATTGAGCTAACAATCCATCTTTCACAATCAGCATCATCATGCTATGTATGTCTCCTCACATAAAATGTGCTCGGTTCTTCTGACCAGCTGCATGCAGCGAGTGTCCCGGGAGTCGCAATGACAGATGTGGTAAGTATTCTGTGTCAATGCCTGTCATTTCCGTCCGATTAACTGCACTCCTACAGAGGTGCGTGAAATTTTCGACCAGCGCCTTGGTTCAATTGATGGTTGGTTTGATTCAACATCCGAAAAAGCTGTGAGTTTGTTGAAAGCATATAGTCCTTTCTCCGACGCTCACCATTGAATATTTTTAGGCACTGTCCTTTTGTATGCACAAGCTTGTACGACTTTCGTCGTGAATACTATGCTGCGTGGTGAGCTGCAGTACCCCGCCCTGTGACATAAATGTGACTAACATCTTATGCAAGTCATCATCATCACTCGGCTATATGCTATGTATCAGCTATCCAGAAAGATACTCGTCTTTCTCGTTGTAATCTTCCTGGCTGTCACGATTGCTTTTGGAGTGATGGGCGCGATAGGAAGCAGCTACACATCAATGGGTAAGCATGATGGGTGAATGATTTAAGCAACAGGCTCATCGAACGTTTACTAGATACGCTCGTCCTCTCCGGCACCTATTACTGTGTTTACGAGGGATACAACCAAACTCTGATCGAGACTTGGATACTCAGCACTGCATGGGAGGTCCTCGCGCTGTGTCTTGCAGTCTGGGTTGTTTTCAAACACTTCCGTGAACTGCAACAACTACCAACAGGATGGTCCATCGGGGATTGTTTCGCGGTGTTAATAAAAACGCACTTACTTTACTTTACAGTGTGAGTCCGTTATTTCAATGTGATCGTATTTTCCGCTGACGTTCTGCATGTATTAGGTTTGCTGTCGCTTCCTGTCTCAGCCTCGCCTCAACGTCTCCAAAATTCTCGGTATGCTGATTCCGTGACTGATGTCTATATTTGACCACTCCTGATCATGTTTGCAGACCTCATCTCCCGCGGGAGCTGTTTGCGTCGGCCTTCTTCAATTATTTTCAATTGTCCAGATGTTTGTGGTGGGACCACGCCTCGTCCTTGGCGTTCGAGAGCATCACGATAGACTCGTGGCCAACTCTGACGCAGGAATTGCCATGAGTACAATCACTTTCCAGGAACGTGTACGCGCATCAGCTGACAATGATACATAGTGCATGAACGCCCCGAGTGATGAATGTACTCGTCGGGCAGAATCATGTTTAGAGTTTGATTTGAAGCGTCGATTTGGTGATTCCATTACTTAGATTTGGAAGAGATAGATGGATCGTTACTTATTACGTGCAATATTCTGCTGGAACCAACTGCCCATGCGTCGTCGATAAGTTCTTAAGTTCAGTATTACATAATACTTCAACTGACCAAGCGGATATCGTTCAGTGATCACCACAACAGTATTTGATGTCAAGCCATCTACAAGCTACGGATATACTGGTCTTTTTGTTTTTAATGGCTCAAGAAACGGTTTGCGTTAGCTTAAGGCTCAATGGATGGATCTTACACACTCATATCAGAATACAGACACGAGACTTTTGTAATTGGGGTGTTGACCACGGCATCATGATAATGGTCCCACCGACCAATTTCCACCTGTCCTCCTCTGAGGCCCGTCACGCTCTCAGAGTCCGTACTACTCACCCATCATGTCATTTGCTGCAGTGGGATCAAGCTTGCAGCTCAGTGCAGACGAAATGCGAGCACTGAAGTCTCTGCCGGTGGCAACACAAGTTGGATCCCTTATCATACCAATTCGTTCCATTGCTAACATGCACTCAAGATCACTGCAAAGAAGGCTCTACAAGGATCCACCACAGATCTGGAAAAGCTGGTTGATCTTATCCCGACCAGCAACGCTTCCCGTTTTTGTTACTTGGAACCCATCTTTCACGCGGCGCTTAGTTCAGTTCAAGTACCAAACTACATCAATCCCAAGACCATTCCTGCCATCACGCGTGCAAAGTGGGCTCTCATGGGATTGGGGAAGATTGCCACAGTCGCCCCTTTGGCTCCTGATAGTGAGGAAGATACCGTGACAAAGTATATTGTGAGGAGGTGGGACGAAATATACCCGTGGATGCGGTTCTTCGCTCGAAATTGCCTCCCTCCTCCTTATGATGTCTTAGTTGCTCCTCCACGCCCCGATCTTTGCAATGTGTTCGATGCTGCAAAAATATGCATCAGTCCGCTCACAATCATCTGCACCAGATCGGAAGAAGGGCGTCACTTGCTCCGTTCTTCTGTTTCTGTCCAGCACTTTATCGCACAGTTATGGATATTTGTTGGAAACATCAGGGGAGATGTACTCCCAGGCGACCCTGGAACTACAAACGACGGCTTTATCCCCATGCTCCGGACGACTTTTGCGCTAACAAACTATGTGTGCGTATCTGAATCTGAGGATCCAGACAAAATCACCCTTCCGGTATCGAATTATATACATGCTGCCGGAGGGGTGAAGCCAGTTGTCATCACCCTTCTCAAATACATCCGTCGGATTACCCGAGATGCTGCTGCTGTAAAAGAACCTCAATCCTGGACGACATGCGATGAGAGCGTACAACTACTTCATTTCTACACTGTTGGTCTCAATTATTCTTTCCAGTTTCTCCAGACTATCAGTCGCCAGGACGCTTCATGCCGCGCACAACTTATCCAACAAGGTTCGATTCGCATGGTGGTGGACACGATTACTCAGATCTCACCAAGGATCTTGGTGCAAGCAAACAAGGAATTGGATTTTGATCCAAGTATGGGACTCGCGGCGAGACAGAACGTTCTATGGTCGGGCTACTCGTACATTGCATCTGCTATTCGCGATGCAGATGACGGAATAACAGGTGTATGCCAGGCAATCGATGCTGGCCTCCTTCAAAATTTGGCGAAGGCAGTTGTTTGCCCGGCTCACGCCAACCGCCGCGATCACCCACCCCGTAACTGCATGGGTGACATAGAGTTGCTCTTCCTTCTCGCCACATTTTGCATATACGACAGGGTCGTTAGATCTATTTTCCGACATTGGTTTCTCGTGCAAAGTGCTCCCATGGAAAAACCAGAGCCACGCGACAAAGGGTTGGCGATTGCTCTCGGATTCGTCCTGACATCTACTATCGATGCTATGAAACATCGCAATGTAGAACCCATAAACTTCCATGAATACAGGTGCAGTGGTCCAGGAGTACGCTGATCGTCTCTAGTTCCATCATGTGGATACTGATGTGCGCCAGTGTCCAATGCGCATATCCAAGTTTGTCAGCAAAAAGTGTCGGTGCTCAGACTGCTTGATATCAATCTATTGCTCGGAGAAATGCCAAAGGACCGCTTGGCGCAATGGACACAAGGACCGCTTGGCGCAATGGACACAAGAAGTGGTGTCGAGTTCTGAGGTGCACCGTTGGTGAGTCTCCTCAGTCCTCATCTCACGCTGCTCGATCGAATCGCCATCAGGGCCGTGGGGCTCGCGCGATATCCGTACGAGTCTTCAAGTCATTGCAGGCTTCGAAAACAGTGAGATCTCGGGGTCGGCCAAAATTGTGGAAACGCGCGTTCGTGAAGCACAGCAGCAGTTCCCTGCATTCAGCAATAAACTCGTGCTCATGCTCGACATGACTGTATATCCGCCGGAGATCCACGTGCTCCCTGTGCACAAGATCGAGCAGTTCCCTGGGAACGACACCATATGGCCAGAGATTGCTGATGAGATTCGCCAACGCAGCGACTCGCCACCGAAAGGATATATGTTTTCGGTGGTCAAGGTCCACCTGGGGAAGTCGAAGTTTACGCTGTTCAGCCCGAGCACGGCGTTGCTTATGGCATTTGAGGGTCAGTATTTTTCGGATGATGAGGCATATGATTCTGCAGATGAAGATGGAATTGCTGATTTTCAAACGCTACCCGACCAGGACTTGGATTATGATCCAGAGTCATTAGATGATAAGTGCTACGATGTTTGACGATCCTTGTGCTATATGTTTAATAGCTTTCATTGACTATGATCTTGCTTTACTCTGTACAGGACACATGCAATACCAATCTTGTTGGTTGATTAAGCCGAGAAGTGGTAGAATCGATTGATCGGCACTTCACTTGATTCCAGACATTGTATCCAAACGACGTTCATTCTACGCACGACGAACAAGTACAGAGGCAACATTAACTATGACTGAATTCTAGCCCGTCCTTCCACAAATTCCAGGATGTCTTCGTCAAGTACCCTGGTTCGTTCCCGCGCCTGATAACGGTACGCCCGATCTGTATTCACCATCATCTGAGGACAGGCAGAGGGGGATGGTTGGTGTTTGTATGACCCCAGATCCTCCCCATCAATTGACCACCGTTGTTAGATGATGCAACCATGTGCCTGATGAAGTGAAGGTGATATGTGCGATGTCCTTGGACCAACATGATGACATCACTGTGCCCTCACGTCCCTTGTCCTTGATGAGGACTTTGCCGACATTTGAGCACACGCGGACCATTTCCTCGCCCTGCTGATCGTGAATTGATTGTCCCGATGAGAGTATTTCTGGACACACAATTGCTGAGATCGTCACTCATCCGTCAGAATTCCAAGTTATTCTCTATTTTTTGTCCACTGGCGAATCGGGCCATCGTTTGATGAGCTCACTGCATTGTAACTAGTACTGTTGAAGCATGTAAGGCCACATATACATATGGAATCAACGCTGCACTCTGCCGCCGTCGAGCTCTGATAGAGCTCCAGAGCTGTTTTCTTCCAGATCGCGGTCCGAGTATTGTGGTCGACGGAGTAGGACCGACTGAGTGGTAAGATGTGCCACTCGCATCCAGGGATAACATTTCCTATGCTTGACAATGACTCGGAGTATCTCATTCCTAACTGCATTTTACCATCTAGTCGACCTCTGGCAAATGCTTGGTTCCACGCGCAGGTTGTCATCTTGATGTCGTGCTTAACCATCCAGCACCTTTAACTTTTGCCAGAGGAAGCAGCGCTGTTGACTCGGAGTTGATCAGTGGGCATCAGAAATTCATGCTAACCTTGGCATTGCCAAAGTGGGGTACTGTGGAGTAACAAGGTCTGACAAGGCTTCCCATTCTAGTGACTTCTATCCGGTTTGAACGTGAGCTTGATTCGGCTTCTTCGTGCAGCAGGCTGCAGGACGCAAATTAATATTAACGAGGTCTTCCATGTAGATGGGCCAAACGGTGTGCATGCGGACAGCAGTTCAACGTATTACTAAGCTGCCAAAAGAGCCGAGAGACGTGCTGTGATTCTGATCAAGTTGATCAACCACTGACCGATCGATGTCAAGCAATCTACAAGCTACGGACATGCACTTTTTGTTCATAATGACTCAAAAAACGACATGCTTCAGTAAGACCACTCAATGGATCTTACGCACTTATATCGAAATACAGACACGAGGCTTTTGAGATTGGGGTGTTGACCACGGCATCATGATAATGGTCAAAAAGCTCGACTTATATACCAAACATCGAGCAATTTCCACCCGTCTCCCGCTGAAACCCATCGCACTACACAGCGCTACTGCCTACCCCTCATGCCATTTGTCTCAGCGAAATCAAGCTTGCAGCTTACTACAGATGAAATGCAAGCACTGAAGTCTCTGCCGGTGGCAACACAAGGATCCCTTATCATATAAAATTCGTTTTATCACTAACATGCACTCAAGATCACTGCAAAGAAGGCTTTACAGGGATCTAACAGAGATCTGGCAAGGCTGATTGATAATATTTCAATCGCCAAGACTTCCCGTTATTCTTGCTTGGTGCCCATCTTTCACGCGATCCTTGATTCAGTTCAAGTACCAAACTACATTGATGCCAAGACCATTCCTACTATCATGCGCGCGATGGGGGCTCTTATGGGATTGGTGAAGGTTACCACAGTCGCCTCTTCAGCTTCTGATCGCGGGGACGACGTCGTGACAAAGTATATTGTGAGGAGGTGGGACGATATATACCCGTGGATGCGGTTCTTCGCTCGAAATTGCCTCCCTCCTCCTTATGATGTCTCAGTTGCTCCTCCACGCCCAGATCTTTGCAGTGTGTTCGATGCTGCAACATTATGCATTACTCCACTCTCATTAATCTGCACCAAATCGGAAGAAGGGCGTCACTTGCTCCGTTCTTCTGTTTCTGTCCAGCACTTTGTCGCACAGTTATGGATATTGGTCGGCAACCTTGGAGGAGATGTACTCCAAGGCGACCCTAGAACTACAAAGGACGGCCTTGTTTCGATGCTCCGGGCGTCTTTTGCTCTAACAAACCAAGTTTGCGTATCTGAATCTGAAGATCCAGACAGAATCACCCTTCCGTTATCGAATTATATACAGGCTGCCGGAGGTGTGAAGGCTGTCGTTTCCACCCTTCTAAGATATATCCGTCGGATTATCAGAGATGCTGTCGCTGTAGAAGAACCTCGATCATGGACGACACGTGATCGGAGCATAAACCAACTTCATCTCTACACTGTTGGTCTTCATTATTCTTTCCAGTTTCTCCAGACTGTCAGTCGCCAGGACGCTTCATGCCGCGCACAACTTATCCGCCAAGGTTCAGTTCGCACGGTGGTGAACGCGATCACTCAGATCTTGCCGAGGATCTTGGTGCAAGCAAACAAGGAACTGGATTTCCACCCACAGCTGGGACTCGCGGATAGGCAGAACGTTCTGTGGGCGGGGTACTCATACATTGCATCTGCTATTCGCGATGCAGATGACGGGGTAACAAGTGTATGCCAGGCAATAGATGCTGGCCTCCTTCAAACGTTGGAGAAGGGGGTTGTTTGCCCACCTCACGCTAACCGCCGCGATCACCCACCCCGTGGCCGCCTGGGTGACATAGAGTTGCTCTTCCTTCTCGCCACATTTTTCGTATACCACAGGGTCGTCGATTCTATCTGCCGACACTGGTATCGCATGCAAAGTGTTCCTATGGAAAAACGAGAAATACGCGACAAAGGGTTGGGGGTTGCTCTCGAACTCGTCCTGACATTTACTATCCATGCTATGGATCATCGCAGTGTAGAACCTATAAACTTCCATGAATACAGATGCAGTGGGCCAGGAGTACGCTGATCATCTCTAGTTCCATCATGTGGATGCTGATATGTGTGCCAGTGCCCGATGTGCACCTCCAAGTTTGTCAGTAAAAAACGTCGGTGCTCAGGCTGCTTGGTATCAATCTATTGCTCGGAGAAATGCCAAAGGACCGCTTGGCGCAATGGACACAAGAAGTGGTGTCGAGTCCTGAGGTGCACCGTTGGTGAGTCTTCTCAGTCCTCGTCTCACGCTGCTCGATTGAATTGCCATCAGGGCCATGGGGCTCACGCGATATCCGCACGAGTCTTCGAGTCATTGCAGGCTTCGAAACCAACATCATCTCTGGATCGGCCAAAGACGTGGAAACGCGCGTTCGTGAAGCACAGCAGCAGTTCCCTGCATTCAGCAATAAACTCGTGCTCATGCTCGACATGACTGTATATCCGCCGGAGATCCACGTGCTCCCTGTGCACAAGATCGAGCAGTTCCCTGGGAACGACACCATATGGCCAGAGATTGCTGATGAGATTCGCCAACGCAGCGACTCGCCACCGAAAGGATATATGTTTTCGGTGGTCAAGGTCCACCTGGGGAAATCGAAGTTTACGCTGTTCAGCCCGAGCACGGCGTTGCGCATGGCCTTCGAGGGCCAGTATTTTTCGGATGACGAGGCTTACAATTCTGCGGATGAAGACGATGAAGACGATTCGAAAATGCTGGGTGACCAGGACTTGGATTATGATGAAGAGTCTTTGGATGACACGGATGGTTCTGGGGATAAGTGCTACGAGGTTTGACAGTTCTTATGCCAGATATCTTGCTTTACTCTGTACATGACACGTGCAATGCAAATCGGAAACGATCGCTTCACTTGATTCCAGACATTGTGGCGTACATCTTTCCTAATCCTACGCACGATGAACAAGTACAGAGGCAAACATTAGCTATGACTGAACTCTAGCCCGTCCTTCCACAAATTCCAGGATGGCTTCGTCGGAGGGCCGACGCTCCATATCTTCTAACCAACAGCTCTGGATGAAATTCCAGTCGCTGTCCCCGACAGCAGATATAGGCGGCCTTTTGGGTCTTATTCCGCGTGATATGAGGTTGATTATGGCTACATGGTTGCGGATGTAATGGTATGGGACCTTGCCCTCCAATACCTGCAGAAATATGAGTTGATTCAATATCAATGATCCAGGTTACGTGCCTGTAGCATGATCCCTCCGAAAGAATATACATCACTTTTCGGAGAGAATACTGGCGACTCATTACCTTCATCATCGAGCGTCAAGCATTCTGGCGCCATGTAGAGTGCGGTGCCTCCGGCATTGGTAGGTAGTAATGCTTGACTTATTCTCTCAGGAAGGAGAGCAGAGAGACCAAAATCGGTTAGGCTTGCTTTTCCATCTTTGTCGACGAGAACATTATTCTGAGCAAGCTTCAGCTGGGCGTTGACACAACTCATAAATGTGGACGTACGCCACTCAAGTCACCATGGATAATTGACCGCGAATGCACTGTCACAATCGGCGTTAGTTAACTCTCGCATCAACGACAAAACACCGAACATACGATACTGAAGCCCTCGAGCTATGTCCTTGAGCTAGAGAGACCTTAGCGTGCTGATTATGGTAAGATGAGAAATTGAACGAACCAGTGCAAACTTTTTGTTGTAAGAAAGCATTTCGTGCTCACGCTGAAGGTATCCGGTCAGCGCACCATTTTCTAACCATGGCGAGACAAGTGCTGGGAGGGAGCCAAAGTCATCCGCAACTCCCCAGAGAGGTATGATATTCTCGTGCTCAAGTTCCAACCATAGCTTGATCTCTCTAAATAATCGCTGAAGGACCAAAGTCAGTTGAATGAAGGTGGAACCCATGGCTACTGACATTGATAATCTTCAACATGTCCGCATTGTCCCTCAAAATCATCTCCTTGACTGCGACCTAGATTGCTGTGAGGAAGGCAAAATGGAAGGATAGACAAGACACCTACGTCAACACAAGCTGACATGGAAGGGGACTGGTAGCGAAAAACCACTTGTTGGACGGTATCAATGCCCCTTGGATAGAGCTTGCACCTATGAACATTTGCAAATCCTCCCGCGTTCTGGTGAACCTTGTTGAGTCGTTTGACCGAGGTCGTCAGATCAACAGCACTGAAGATGATGAGCCTAACAGCGGTATCCAAGAAAGGTTAGTACTCGCCCAAAACTTTGGACTAAAATTAAGTAGAGGACCTTCTCAATTGAAAGACGGGATTTCACCGCCGACAGGCATTGTTCCACCAACTTCAGGTACACTTCATCAATCTTTGGATCAAAAGTCCTCTGAGGGCTGCGTAAGAGAAACATCGCAAGGATCATACCTCCACAGCAGGATGAAAAGGCCATGTGCCCTTTTATTTTTCTGAAAGCACTTGGCTCTCTTCCGAAATCCACCAGTACGGCACCTTTCCGGACAATACCTGGAGAATAACCATGTAAAATGCATCGAAGTCTGATGTGCTGCATAACGCACCAAAATCGCGACGCAGCCATACGAGTACACATCTCCTTCTTTGGCTGGCTTTGGTGCTCCTGTCCGGCCACCACTAAAACTGGACTCAGGCGTGGTGTACCTTGCATCTCCCGGGAGCTGTTCGCTGAATATTCGACTATCTGCTTCAGCCACGATCACAGAGTGACTGAAGTCTGCGATGCGTACACGGCCTGAACCGTCAAGGAAAATGTTGTCCTAGGGATGCGGTGAGAATCTTGAGTGTGTAATGTAAGCAACCGAATCATACACCCGTTAGATTGCCATGTACAACGTCGCACTTGTGCACTAAGGATGCGCGTGAGTTGCATGCACGAGGGGCTACAAGAGACACTGACAATATTCGATACCATGCGCCACCTCCAGTAACTGCCCAATCGAGGTCAGAGCTGAAGAACTTATGTATGCCACGAACTTGAATCATCAACTTACAATATCCAGCTTCCGACGTCCAGATAAATTGAAGTAATGTCCTTTCACGTAGTCATGCAACGAACCGCCTGCCATCCATGGGTATACAAAGGATGGGAGAATTCCAAAACCCTCGGTCATTCCATAGAGGGGAAGGACGGTCTCGTGCCTCAACTTTTCCCTGACATACATCTCACGACGAATCCTCTGCCAAGCAATACATCATTGAGTAATGGTTCATCTATACAGCGATGCTGAAATGCGGAATTGGCTCACATTAAATATCTTGTTAACATCATCCCTCAAGGTCTCGACCGCGACCTGTCGACTGATGCATTACGTTCAGTTCCGCGGATCCGAACAAATACACCAACCTCAATCTCACTCGATCGATCCACCACCCACTTGCATTTTAAAGCCGCACCAAGGACGTCCAAACCATCGGGATGATAGTCGCACTTCGTGAGAGCTGCTTCCGGTATTTGTGTCACCGTCTGTAATAGCATCGTCTTCATAGTCTTCGCGATGTTTGTCTGTGACCACAAGAAATCCACGATTTCGGAAACTAATGGGCGGCATCCCCAGTCCACTGACAAGCATCGTAGCTCGTACTGCTTGATTCCCAGTCAATTGGGGGAACGGTGCGCGCCCGCGTACTATTGCTGACATAACACGGAAAGCACTAGCGAGAGAGGCTATGTTGAGCGTCTTCGTCAGACCATGCAGGGCTAGGGTAGAAACTGGGGTGATCCCTGAGCGCTGAGCGCTGAGCCGTGCTAACCTTGCCAACGTGTAGTGCTGTGCATGGTCCACTGTGGGTGGCGAATCCCTTAACTCGTCGATGAGCAACAAGCGCCGGCAAGCCTGACAAGACTTTTCGTTCTACTTCTCTCCGTTTTGAACAAGAGCTTGACTCGAAATCTTCGTGCAGTAGGACGCTAGCTGAGAAGTCTTCCGTGCTTGTGTGGACGCTTAGTGGGGGACGTGAAGCTGCGGAAAGACCCGAGCGACCTACTGCATACCACATTCATCGCACTCGAAGCTGCTGCGATATTTCAATTTCAACTCTGAGATCTGAGATCTGATGGGTGTGCTCACAGCAAATCATTCTAGAATTCAACACATGTGTACATACACGAGGCTTGTTTCATGCACGATTTGGGCTGTGTTGTACACAGCGGCTGCCTGTTAAGTATTTCGACTCCTTCGCTCCCCTACGTCCTATATTCCCTTTTACCCATCATCTACCATTAAAATGCCCTCTTCGCGAGTCAAGGATTTCGGCAAAGTATTCGCTGTTCGATTGACGCGCCCCGCAAAGAATGGACGCACGCAACCCAGTTCAACAACCACCCACCATGAAGGCGATCACTCCATCCCTGTAGACATCCCTAATGAGTTTCCCGTTCCTTCACCCACTCTCCATTCGAATTCATCACTACTAGTGCACCCTGGTTCTCTGGCTAGGGATCCAGGTCTCGAAGTCTCGATTAATATTTCTTCCGTCACATCCCCTCGGGGCACTTCCTTTGCCCGCGAGGCTTCTGACATGGCTCAGACATTTTTACCCTTCGTACAGGCCGTCGCAGGCCCAATTCCAGTTGCCGGTGCTCCGATCAAAGCTGCTATTGGTGGAGTATTAGAAATCTTCAAAGCCATGGATGTGAGAGTTTGTGTCACTGCGAGGTCATTCTTGAGTTTTAATGTCATCATAGAGGTGTGGTCAGAATAAGGTGGACCTGGATAGCCTAGCATCAACACTTGATCGACTCCGTGACGATTTGTACAACGCTCCACGTGCCCAGGATCATCTTGAACGATCCCGGAGGGAAACTCTTATTAGGTATACTCCTTGTTGACGTTTGAATTCACCTGACACTTGAATTCCACTTAGCATACTGCTAGAAACCTCGGATACACTGACAGAGTTGCGTCAACGTTCTCTCGCTTACCCATCCGTCACACTAGATATCGCCGGATGCTTTACGAAGATTGACCGTTATATGGCTGAGTATTTGGTTGTGTTCTACTCTCTCAAGATTGTTTGCATGCACTCACTATTCCGCTTTGTTAGTGGTCATCTCAAATGCAAAGTCAACACGACATCCACGAAATGTTGGCAATTCTACGGAGGCAGCAGGATTCTGTGGGACCGGCTGCAACACAGCTAACCGGGGCTGTCGCACTTGGCTGTGCAACACTAGTAGACGCAACAGGCTACGAACATCCAATATCGGTGACCTTTTGCACTTCATATCAGGTCTGTCTCCTCGTCGTAAAATCCATATTAGGAAGCTTGCTCATCAAATTCTCTTTAGCAACTCAATGAGATAGTCCAAGTTCTATTTAAATGTGACACAATCGAAGCACGACTTCAGAGATGGTATATGGAGCAAGGACAGTACGATTTATGTATTGACGACGACAAGCAAGTAACCCGACTTACAAGCCATGAATGGCAAAGCATTGAACCAGGCACGACAATCGTCATGAGGGTCATCTTTGAACAGGAGATATCCTCTAGAGTTGACTACCGATGTCATTTTTGCGGCGCTGTCAATGATGTTGGCGCCAAGTCTATTATGGATTCGCTTCAATGCCAGGCTGGTTGTTCGATCAATTGGTGAGTATGTTTGTCTTCTGGATGCTGGCAGCCCCTAACAACCGAAAGTCGAGTATGCAAACGACGATTTCAGATCTCCCGCGGAAGCTCCAGTGCAAAGAGGAGCACACAATCTTCTAACATTGACTCCGTTCCCAGAACTGAAGCAGAAATGCACCTTATTCGCAACTTTCGCGTCCAGCAGACTGTATGTTATCATGAAACCTTGCTAGCAACCTTAAACTGAAAACTCAATGTATCTGCCGCTCTCAGTCAGTGCGTGATCTCGTGTTTTGGCCTGCTTACCCGACGCTGATGGTGCTGTGGTCTTGTCCCGCTCTCAGCGAGTGCGTGATCTTGTGTTTTGGCCTGCTTACACGATGCTGATGGTGCTGCGGTCTTGTCCCGCTCTCAGAATGTGTGCGATCTCGTCTTTTTGCCTGCTTACCCGATGCTGATTGTGCTGCGGACTTGTCCCGCTCTCAGAAAGTGCGTGATCTCGTCTTTTTGCCTGCTTACCCGACGCTGACGGTGCTGCGGACTTGTCCCGCTCTCAGGTAGTGCGTGATCTCGTGTTTTGGCCTGCTTACCCGACGCTGATGGTGCTGCCGTCTTGTCCCGCTCTCAGTTCGTGCGTGATCTCGTGTTTTGGCCTGCTTACACGATGCTGATGGTGCTGCCGTCTTGTCCCGCTCTCAGGAAGTGCGTGATCTCGTGTTTTGGCCTGCTTACACGACGCTGATGGTGCTGCGGACTTGTCGCGCTCTCAGTTCGTGCGTGATCTCGTCTTTTTGCCTGCTTACCAGATGCTGATGGTGCTACGGACTTGTCCCGCTCTCAGTTGGTGCGTGATCTCGTCTTTTTGCCTGCTTACCAGATGCTGATGGTGCTACGGACTTGTCCCGCTCTCAGCGAGTGCGTGATCTCGTCTTTTGGCCTGCTTACGCGACGCTGATGGTGCTGCGGTCTTGTCCCGCTCTCAGTTGGTGCGTGATCTCGTCTTTTGGCCTGCTTACCCGACGCTGATGGTGCTGCGGTCTTGTCCCGCTCTCAGAATGTGCGTGATCTCGTCTTTTTGCCTGCTTACACGACGCTGATGGTGCTGCGGACTTGTCGCGCTCTCAGTTCGTGCGTGATCTCGTCTTTTTGCCTGCTTACCAGATGCTGATGGTGCTACGGACTTGTCCCGCTCTCAGCCAGTGCGTGATCTCGTGTTTTGGCCTGCTTACCCGACGCTGATGGTGCTGCCGTCTTGTCCCGCTCTCAGTGGGTGCGTGATCTCGTCTTTTTGCCTGCTTACCGGATGCTGATGGTGCTACGGACTTGTCCCGCTCTCAGTATGTGCGTGATCTCGTCTTTTTGCCTGCTTACCGGATGCTGATGGTGCTACGGACTTGTCCCGCTCTCAGTTGGTGCGTGATCTCGTGTTTTGGCCTGCTTACCCGACGCTGATGGTGCTGCGGACTTGTCGCGCTCTCAGTTCGTGCGTGATCTCGTCTTTTTGCCTGCTTACCAGATGCTGATGGTGCTACGGACTTGTCCCGCTCTCAGCCAGTGCGTGATCTCGTGTTTTGGCCTGCTTACCCGACGCTGATGGTGCTGCCGTCTTGTCCCGCTCTCAGTGGGTGCGTGATCTCGTCTTTTTGCCTGCTTACCGGATGCTGATGGTGCTACGGACTTGTCCCGCTCTCAGTATGTGCGTGATCTCGTCTTTTTGCCTGCTTACCGGATGCTGATGGTGCTACGGACTTGTCCCGCTCTCAGAAAGTGCGTGATCTCGTCTTTTTGCCTGCTTACCAGATGCTGATGGTGCTGCGGTCTTGTCCCGCTCTCAGTTGGTGCGTGATCTCGTCTTTTGGCTGCTTACCTCACGCTGATGGTGCTACCGTCTTGTCCCGCTCTCAGAACGTGCGTGATCTCGTCTTTTGGCCTGCTTACTTGATGTTGATTCCCCGCCAAAGTCCCGCCCTGTCAGTAAGGAAGCGCGTGATTTCAGTGCTCACGGTGCTTCGGCGACAGCCTATTCTCATGGGGTGTGCATTGTCGTCTGTGAAGATGTTTAGTGTTTTTTGACCTTAACGCCGCCAGAATGAGTTTCTCGACGATGGCCCAATGATATCCCCCCAACCAAGTCACAGTTTTCCCTCACACGGTATGTGATGTTATCTTTCCAGGTGAACAACCTGTTCTAACTCTTCATTACGCTGTTAGAAGGTGTGTGTTTTCATGTCAATATATATTACAGCATGTCTTTGAGCTGATGACGTGTAGCAGAATATGAGTACAACCGCATCGTGGAGATCGAGGAAGACGGTAACGATGATTATGATGAGGATGGAGCGGAAGACTCAGATGACGCGCTTCCAGCCGACGATGGGGAGGATTGTGAGGAATGGGAGGATTGCAAGGACGGGGAGGAACATGAGGAGACAAATTAATATGGCGAGCTTTGAATATGGCATGATATTGCTGCCCCCTGTACAACTGCAGACTCGGCTTCATATGCTTTGATGTTTGTTTCCCTATATGCATGAATAGAATGTCCTTCGGGTGAACCCAAGGTAGGTTACTCTGCGAAATACGTGTCAAGCACTCTGCTGTGCCTCATTTTTTTTTGCCGCCATCGCCTTTTCCTAATCACTCAATTTTTCCATGCCGAGCAGTAGCTTCAGACATCCATACAGATTGAATACTTGAAGTTGTATGCACTCACAAACATTTCGCGTGAGAATTTGCGTCTCAGGAGAGTTGTGCATATGCCTCGATCACGCCAGATTGATGTACTATGTATGTGCATGCAATGTACATACTAGCATCAGGATATGCATTGAAGGTATATCATACAAGTTGGTACGTGAATCTGGCGCTTTTGTCGATGTACCAGTGCGTAGCGGTATCAAGTGAGCCGCACATTAAAATTAGAGGACCCGCCACTGGCCTTCGTCGACCTACCATTACATTTCACAGATTATCCGAAGGGCTCCTTCTATTACCAGCGTAAACTTGCAGTGGGTGCTGTGAATATTGATATCAATCATGATAACAGCCTTGTCACTTGAACATACCTCGCCGCAGATATTAGACGTGGGCTCCACTCGGATGCCGAAGCTGTCGCTCACATTACTATTTCCATGCTCGCTTGCGTTACTCGATGCTGTTGTGGGACGACGTCAACGGGCAGCTCGAATGAAATCATTTGCGGTTCCAGGCCATATCACAGGAACATATCAAAACCTGGGCTGAGGATATAAGTACCCCTGTTATCAATCTCTTAGAATGAGGAATCATGCCATGTACTTACGTTGTCTTCCTACCCTTCTTTCAACAAAGGCTCCGTGTGTTACGTTTTCCTGTAATGAAAATGAAGAGCGATCAGAATACGTCGTTTGTTCGTGTCGTGACTCTGATAGCAAATGGGGTGAGTACGACAGCAGTGTCACAGAACGGCATCCAGAACATCGCAGAGTCCAGCAGAGTCATTTTTACTTGGTTCTCGGAGCCGTTGAGTCATGCTGACTCAGCAATATCTGTCCTTATATTTCACGTCAGTTACTCGAGAGCAGCATAGAGCCCTATATACCAGTCCCCTTCGCATGGAAACATCCTCACCTGGAACAATAATTCAACATCAAGTCGAGAACCAAGTATCCGGTTCAGCAAATCCAACCTCAAACCCAGGCAGACACCGTCGTAGCAATCATCCCAGAACTCGCGTTCCTACAGCGAATATAGCCAGTTCGAATGTCGTAGTTGCTCCAGAGACAGGTGGTGCAAGCAGCAGGCAGCCTCGCCGAAATTTCAATCAGAACCGATCTCATGATGATGAGCAGGGAAGCTCAAATCCGCCTAGACCACCTGGCGCTTCTCAGACCGCTGGCTCTAGCTCTGTTACAGGTGAAACAGGTAATGGAAATGCACGGCCAAGGAAGAATCGCCCTCCGAGATGTCCCCAGGGAGCTGCCACTGCAAATGAACCCAACGTCATTGATTCTCAACCCCAATCTCAGACGATACGTCCGTCCCGGCGTTCAAAATTTAACGCGTCCCTTACACAACCGATCCCATTAACTGGTGACTCGAAGCCTGAGGTTAAAGCCCGTTCCCCATCGCAAGCTTCTTCGCTGCCCAAGAAAGCCAAGCCTCCAAGACCCAAGGCACCTCTCGCCGATGACCTCACTTCGACTCTTACTCACGCTCTCAGCACCCATCCTTATCCTGACTGCCCAATCTGCTTCAACCCCATTCGTCCAGAACAGCCTACCTGGTCCTGCTCTTCTTCAGATCCCTCCGAAAACTTCCAATGCTGTTGGACTACATTCCACCTTAAGTGCATTCGAGCTTGGGCTTCCAAAAGCGTCAAGGACCTTCAAGATGCATGGCGTACCCGTGGCGAGGAACGTACCGGCGAATGGAGATGTCCCGGTTGTCAAGCCAAACGTGAATCTGTACCATCCAGCTACCGGCAAGCGCTACTTATTTACTTGTATATCGTGTACTTACATCTTACCACCAGGTGCTTTTGTCATCGCATCACAAATCCATCCCCTACCCGCCTTGTCGCCCCGCACAGCTGTGCATATCCCTGCTCTCGCGTACGCACTTCTGCTTGTGGTCACGGCTGCCCTCTTCCCTGTCACCCTGGTCCCTGTCCACCGTGCGCTATTACCGTCCGAAAGGGCTGCTGGTGTGGACGCCAAGTCTCAACTGTCCGTTGTTCATCCCTGGCATCTCCAAACTCGACCGCTGGCGTTTCCTGCGGCGTCATTTGTAGTAAGCCCTTGTCGTGCGGGAATCCCCAGCACACATGCGCTGACGTTTGCCACCCCGGCGAGTGCAAGCCCTGCGTCGTGACTGAAACTATCGTTTGTTATTGTGGCAAAGAGGTGAAGGGAGTCCCGTGCGGTGACAGGAAGGATTGGGCGGTTGTATGCGCTGTTGAGGGAGAGGTTGGCTGGGAGGGCCGCTATGAATGCGATGGTGTGTGCGGTAGGCAAGTATTCTTCATCTTCATCTTCCTTATTGCATATGTCGCATTTTGGAAAAATCGTGCATGATGCAGCGCATATATTCACATTTTCTTTTTATTCTAATGAATGGATACGCTAGCGCATTCCAAAATCATTGAGACATCTGTATGCTGACGTTCCTCTCACAGACCTTTTGCATGCGGAGTACACACCTGCGAGAAAGGATGTCATCCCCCGTCATTCACACCTCCAAGATGCCCGCTTGATCCATCCATCATGCAGACCTGCGCCTGCGGCAGGCTCGCTCTCCCTACTGCTGAACAATACGATCGCTATATCCACGGACTGGAATCAATCACCACTCCCAAATACGACGCCAGTGGAAAGGAAATTGCGTATTTCCTCGGAACCCGCACATCATGCACTGTTCCTGTTCCTACATGCCAGCAGCGCTGCATCAAAACTTTACCCGACTGCTCGCACACATGCGGGGTTAGCTGTCATACTGGCGCCTGCCCACCATGCACCGAGCTCATAGAGCGCACCTGTCGATGCGGAGCGACAAAGATAATGATCAAGTGCGGCGAAGTCGTCGAGATTAGTGAAGGTAACGAAGCCGGGGATGTCCTTTGCGATCGTGCATGCATCGCCCTACGCATATGTGGACGCCACCCATGCAACCGCATTTGCTGTCCCCTCGCATCTCTTGCTGCTGCGCAAAAAGGAAAGGGCAAGAAACGCGCAGGAATACTGGACGAGCTTGGCACTGAAGAAGGCGGGCTGCACGAGTGCGACCTACCATGTGGGAAGATGCTGAGCTGTGGGAACCACCGATGCGAGCGAAAGGACCATCGAGGCGTGTGTGGGGTGTGTCTGCAGAGCGTGTATGAGGATGTAAGTGGTTTTTTTCTATTGATCGTCGTTGTGTTTTGGCCTGACGTTCAAATAGCTTATATGCCCGTGTGGGCGAACGGCTTTGGAACCTCCAATTCCATGTGGTACGATGATGACTTGCAATTATCCCTGCGCAAGGTCTTCACCTCCGTGTGGCCATTCGCGCGTCCCTCATGCATGTCATGAGGGTGTCATCATCGCTGGTGCGGACCCAAGCCAACCAACGGAGGCATCTCCTTGTCCACCGTGTCCGTTCCTCACCAGCAAACAGTGTGCTTGCGCCAAGAAGATGGTGGATAATGTCAGGTGTGCGCAGGAGCGGGTGAGTTGTGGTACCGTATGTGGAAAGTGAGTTTTGTACCTGTCTGACAGTGATCTCATGAATAACTTTACTTCTACTCGACAGATCGCTTGCATGTGGTTTCCATCATTGCGAACGGCTGTGCCACGCAGACGATTGTGGGACATGTGCCGCTGTATGCGGCAAGTCTCGCAGATCATGGTAAGTTCTTCTACATCTTCCATTATCCCCTCTTCAACTGATATCAATTTCTCCTTTAATCTAGCTTGCCAGCACAACATCCATGCACCCAAACATGCCACGCCCCAGCAGCATGCCCTGAAACCGAAGCCTGTCTCACGCTCGTCACCCTCACCTGTCCCTGCGGTCTCCTCCGCTCCTCTATCCCATGTTCCCAAGCAAACTCAACCGCCACGCTCAAATGCACTGGCGAATGCGCGATCAAGAAACGCAATGCGCGACTTGCAGACGCTCTTGGCATCAACCCCGAGAAGCGCGAGGGTCTACAGGCCAAGGTCACTTATAATGATGACCTAGTGACTTTTGCGAGGGCGAACGGTAAGTTTGTGGGGCTGGTGGAGAAGACGTTTGTAGAGTGAGTGGCTGTATTTCTCATGAATCTGATGCGCATTCTCACTCTGTTCTAGTTTCATCACTTCTGACAAACGCACACAAGTCCTGCCGCACATGCCTCCTGAACGACGTAAATTCGTGCATGACGTGAGTTCACTTTGTTTCTTCCAGTTTTTGTTTTCTGTGATGCTGATATATCAACTACGCATAGCTCGCGTCTATCTACCGCATGGACACACAAATGGTCGATCAGGAACCCCACCGAAGCGTACAGCTCATCCGGCGCGTCGATGCACGTATCCCAACGCCACTTTTATCTGCATCCCTCCCATCACCATCACCATCGCCCGCAGTCCTAGGCAAACTCGCTGATTTACGAGCTCCAAGAGCTGTATCGGGCGTGACGAGCGGAAGTGGGGTGTGGGCCAAACCTCAACCAAAGGTGGCAGAAGCAGGCGGGAGGTGGACGGCAGTCGTCGCTCGCCCTGGGTCTGGGTCTGGGAGTTCTTCGCCTGCGCCTGGAGCGTCCTCGAGCTCGGGAGGGACTCAAGTTAGTACTGCTGCTTTGAGTTTGAAACCGAGTGGTGGAGCGTGGGTGTCGTCTTCTGTGCAGCGCGCGAGGGAGGCGGCTAGTCTGGAGAGGGGTGGGGAGGAAGAGGCGGTGCCGGATGATTGGGAGGATGATGTGTAGAGTGGTTAGTTGGGAGCTTGATAAATACTGGCGATGATGGGAAACATTAATAGATAGATCTAGCTGTGGTCGAGAAAACAGAAGACTTGGATAGCCATCAAGGTCTGTCTCGAGAATATATATATATTTACATAAACTGGCGAGGCAGGGAGCATATTATGTACTACCAATCCCCTTCGCATGGAAGCATCCTCACAGGTCTGGAACTATGATTTGAGAACCAAGCACATCCAAGCCACAAACCCGAGTCTCGGTAATCATTCCAGAACTCGCGTAGTACAAAGAGAGGAAATTCACGAATTTTTTTGCAAAGAATGGCTGCAGGAGCTGATGCACTCACCTTCACCTACAGTCTTTATGAATGAGGGCACTCTTCATGTACAAAACTGCAGTTTTCCGTGTGAATGGTTCACCATCTTTCTTTCTACCTGCGTGACATTTGACACCTGTCTTGTGGCACGGCCTCTATATATACAGAAAACTAGCAAGTCTATGGATACATGTATGGGATATTGGTGTCACGGCATCTGGGGTTGTGGAGTAGCGACCCTTGCCTCTACAGCCACTGTAACGATACACACATGATGCACCACACTTTCACGACCTGCCTTCGCACTAGTGGGCGACAAGCACTGAATGATGATTGGTCTGGAACTGCAGCGTCGTTATGATATTGCAAAACGTGGTTGAGGGCAGGGGTGCCTCAGGGGGGCGAATCGTACCATGATCGGTACCGGTGATAGGCAGTGTCCCAGACCCCCAACTTCAGGCCAACCAGCAGGTCGTTCCAATTGGGGCGGAAAGCAACGACAGAGTCTTGAATGGCAGTAATGTAACTGCCAGGAGCTGCCTCCTGGCAGACAGTCGCAATACAGTCCCGCATCATCACCATGCCCTTCTCGATCATGGTGTCAGCCGCACCCATATCTCGGTTTGGAAACAATGTCTGCAGCAAAGCTGTCAATAAGGCGAACCTGATGAGTGCTTGCAGATACTTACACCACATGCCTGCAGTTCACTGTTATCGACATCAATGTTGATTGGTTCGTTCCCCCGGACCCAGACGTGAAATCGAACAGAGGCGAGGTGACACCATGTATGGCCTGCGATCACGATGGGTTGATCGGGAGATCGTATTGTACTCCCTTGAAGTGAATGGAATGAGGAAACTGAGCGAGGCGATGTCTCCTGGCATAGCATCTGCCATGCTTCGGACATACGTTCAGGCGAGCGATATGGCTGATGTTCATCAATCACAACTAATATGACCATCAAGACGTTTGGATGGCCGGCAATTTCATGTTTAATTTTCCGACGAACCGAATCTGTGTCCTGTGCAAATGCACATTCCCCGATGACAATGACCTCATGACTCCAATGGTTCTCAGTTGCCGTAGTCATTTGAATTGCCATGTCTGGAATGGCGAATGTAGATGGCAACTGGAAGTTCATGGATGTCGTGGTAAGCACAGGATTGTCATCGTGAACTCGGAAGCCATGCAAAAAGAGACCGAATATTGAACTCAAGTGATTGAATGGAGCTTCGTGTATGAGACTGCGCTTTTCGACAAGAAGGATGTGATCGACCTTGAGGTAAGTCCATCTGCAAAAAATTGGTACATTATTAGTAGTGAGAAGTGATCCATTCACCCTACGGTCCCTACCTTGGTCTTGCCGGTAACCATAGCCAATTCGAGTCGACGATGTCCGATACCATTGAGTATACCCGAAAATAAAGATCATGAAACTCCTGTTACAACGATCAATTGAGTGCCTGCACTCTGCACGTGAATTTGAACATACCGCATACTCCCTCTCAGGGGTTGGCTCCATGATGAACTTCAGGACGTCGCCGCATTGACCTTGAAGATTGAATGTCACAATCAGCGTAAGCCTTACGGCGGTGAGTTTAAGTCACATTTACCAAAATCAATGGTGTGAAGGCCAGCGACTTCTCTGAAAATTTTGTCCGCCAAATCAGCTGATGTTGGACTCCCAACAGTGGAAAGCATAGCGAAAAGCAGTCCGATCCTGCTCGTATGTATAGAATTGGGTAGGTTGATGAAAGCTTGATCTTCCTTGGCCAACCTATACTTGATGAAAAGGGGCGACTTGTACTAAGTGAGTAGTAGCAACTTGAAAGTAGTTGCGGTTGTCTTTCGGTGACAGCGTCACACAGCTACATCCGATTAAATTGAGTGCATTCCTGCCCGAGGCACGAGTGCGTGGAATGCGGGGTTTCGGGCTGTTCCGTCGTGGCGCGGTTCCTCGTGTTCCTTGATCTCGCACCACGAGGGTAGTATTCTGCCTCGTAGTTTCTCTGTTCTAGGGGTTCACAGTGGCGAACAATGATCTTAAACCCAGTTCCAGTGGCCAAGCGGCCAGTTCAGAGGTGGAGGGACCCGAGGCACTCACGGTATTTTGTACACTGATGAGCACCTGAGCAACCAAGCAGATACCGTCCGGATTTCATACGCTGAGTTACATCAATATTAGGAGAAATAATTACTAATTGGGGCTTTGGGGCAGACGGCGAAGCGCAGCAGCAACACCACCTAGTGCTTAGTTAATTTGTTGGAGGTTCATATACTTCAACACCCAGTATATAGTGGTAAAACTCTGCGTAGAAGGACTGTACCGTCTTCGAGAAGGGTCGAGATTTGGAAGTCAATACCTGCACATGACAGCGTCACAACTCAAGTACTTACTGTACTCATGGATTGAACGTCGCCGACTGACTCAGTGACTGAGTGGACAATTGCATTGCAAGGCTCGATGGTCAGTTCGCACTCGAAGCACTAGTGGAAGGCTTGAAGTGCTGAGGAAATGCGGCGCCCTCTTCCAATGAACGAGCGATCAAGCAGTTACTGCCCATGCATTGAGTTGTAGGAGCATCGAATTATCAATTGACAATGAGCAGACGGACTCGGAGCCCAAAGGGTAAAGGTAAAAGAATATGCGTGGCAAATGCAAATGTGTGCGACAGTGCGTAAGGGCACGTATTGTACAGTATTAAGTCCAGGTGCATGTGGCATAGTATAATTCACTCACTGAGATCCAGTCTACATACCGAAGAAACAGTCTAAAAGGCATTCATTCCGCCTCCGCATCATACTCTTCGTCCCAATTCTTCCTCGTCCCGTCCCCATTGACGCTCAGCCAGGCCTCAAGTCTACGCCCCAGTTCCCCGCCCCGCCCACCACATATATCTCCAGTGGTATTCAGCATCTGCTCCTTCTCCCGCTCCTTCTTCAAGGGTATGTGCCCAGCCTTCTTTCGTCGCTTGAATGACGCAGCCTGCAGAGCACCGGAATTAGCCCCGCAGCTGCTCGCCTGACTCTCTGCACACACAGGCGCGCTCGAGGCAGACAGCGCATCTGCAGTACTCTCAGCATCTTTGAACCATTCGTCCTCAGTGTCCTCGGGCCCAAGGATACTATCGACGAGGCCTTCTTCCCATCCGTCCCATTCGACACACCTGTGAGCCATGCGCAGCCGTGAACCGATGGCTTCGTAATGCAGCCACTCTTTCGCGACCGCAACAGCATTCACGGGTTTACCATTGTTCTTTCCTGGGTGCGTTGGCCGAGGGGCTCGGTCACGAGCCAAATCTTCGACCGCTTCTCGGAACATACGAGTCGTGAACGGACTAGATTGCAGGAAGGTTGGAAGATGTGCACATGCCCAGAGTGGTCGGGTAGTTGTGGATTCCCAGTCAATAACACATGTCTGTTTAGAATCACTCATTAGAACGGAAAACACAAACGAGTAGGAAAAAGAAAAACTGACTATTTCCGTGTGGTTGTTTTCGTCGACAAATACGTTCTCTAGGCTTATATCGTGGCAGTCCAGACCGAACTCTTCTATTTCCCCAGAATGATCCGAGCACGCCCCAAGTCCCTCCATCATGCGCATCCAGCGACCCATCTCTTTTCGTACAGATTCCTCCCGTCGCATGATGTGGGCAATTAGGAACGTGCTTCTCTGCATGCGCCTGTAATCCCTGTACATGATATCACCAGGGCCATCCCATTCCTCCTCACTCTCCTGTGCGTCCCATTCATCACTATCATCACTCTGATCGCCGGGCACTGCGTTCAAGTGATGATGCCGGGAAGATTGAATCTCATCCGGGTCAAGATGTAGTCGATGCGGTGCCGACTTGCCCTCATTCTCAAGAACCACACCCCGGACTTCTCGTTCCACGCACGAGGCAAGATATGAATGAGTACTAGGCCACGGGCCACGGTCGATCTCATCTGGATGGGAGAGGTCTCCGCGATGCGATCCGAAGAAGGGCCATGACACGATGGGACCAATACGGGACTCTTTAGCTGAAGTTGGCCGTGAGATTGTTCTTGCCAGGGGCCCTGTGGCATTGGAAAAGGAGCTCATGGTCAACAGTGGCATGAATTTAAAGCCGTTAATCGTAGGACGCGTCGCAGTTGGCGTCGGAGAGTTTGATGACCCGACCGAGAGAGGGGCCGGCGCGCCCGTGCCTGCGCCCTCTAGATATAGTGATCCGATGTGTGAGAAACGCTGTGCGAACAGGGGTACTATGATAGCTGCAACGTTTGCAAACAGGGATTTGAGTTCTCCATTAGAGAGCGTGTGGTATACGCGTGAAAGGGGAACTCCTTTTGCCTAATATGGCACGTGACCTCATGAGACATGACAACGATTATGATAATACGTACCTTTGACATAAGGATATACTCGCCCCCTAGGCGATTGTAGGGATTTGCATCATAGTAATAGACATCTGGAACGGGAATAGATGTCCGTTCGCGAAGGTAGTGCATGGTAGCGACCTCAGACTCGGTTTTGAGGCGAGGCATGAACCGACGAGCGACGCGAGCAACCAGCTCGCGCATGTCAACAAGAGTAACGAGATATGCCTGCAGCAACAAACGTCAGGACGTCAAAATAAATAGGGTGGCCCCACATTGAGCCATGCACGTGCCTTATGAAAAGTCCCTGAGGTTGTAATTTAGTGTCTTGGTAGTCCTAGAAAACGAAGATGACGTACCAGAACTCAAGAAATTTATTCTCCCGACTTCACAGCCTGTCATCTCTCGCACGACGTCTTTAAGGACTCTTCGGTCGACTTGAAAGGGCTGTGTGCCATGTTGTACTGCGTCTGCTCTAGCTTCGAGCCGTCGGTCGTGGTGTTCTACGTCCCAATCCCATTCAATGACAGACATCGAGGCTGATGGCGGCGGCAACGAAACAGTGCCAGGTAGTAGAGGCATGTCCTGCGCAACAGCATCGACATGGCCGTCGTGGCCGTTGCGCTGCATCGTGACCTCGGTTTTCGCTGAACGTTCGAAGTGAATAAATGATCTGCTTAATTTGTCCGAGTGCGCCGAGCGCAAGTTGCAGGAGGAATCGAGAGCGCCGAGAGCGAACCTTGGATAGTGATAGTTCAAAATCAAGGAGCAGATACGCGCGGATCAGGTTTCTACGTACCTGCTCGTAATCTCTTTCGGTAATGGTACGTATTTGGCCTTGTTTCCGAGTGTCTCGGGAATGGCGACAGGCATGATCCACTTGTCTCAAGCTCTGGCGTTGACTACTACCAGAGGACCAGAGTATGGTTCGGTCGGGCGTACGGTAAGCCCGACCTGACCCATTGGCTTTTATATGGTATAGGTTTCTGGATTCCCCGGAAGAAACCACACCTTGGCACCGGGTGTATTTCATTGTTTACGGAATGGACGTTCTTATCATCTTGGATATATATATTTAGCTCCACTGTATAAAACTTTGGCGCCGTTGAGTCTGCCCTAGATCATGATGTGGTGGCTTGCGTGTGACAGTGGTGTCAACTCATGCAGATATGCAGCTTATCAAGGGACCTGGCATGTAGAATCTGCTAGAGCTGCTCGGATATCTTTCCCGGCTAAGTACCGAGTAAGTAATAAAGCAGCAGGCCAAGCACTGACTAGTGCACACTCCACTGTGAAGCCCGATCAAATCCAAGGCCAAGGCCGCCTAAACTAGTACACTATAAGTAAACTAATCTGATCATATCGATGATGAATCGCTCTTACCAAGCCTTGGACCAGGCTCTACATAGCCAATGATATCTCCTTGATCACCAATCAATCTTATTTGCGCCTCATCTTGCCGCCCTCGGTTGCTTATCTTGCGAGTCGAGACCAAAATACTCGAAACAAGTCTTTATATAAGTACAGGACCATGTGCGGTAATAAATCGGCAGAAGGAGTTCTCGGTCGCCGTTCCAGGCTAGGCTACTCAGGCACATACACATCTTCGTGGCGCTGCCAAGTGCAGTGCGGCTGCTGCGATCAAGTACGAAAAGACAAGATGGAAACCAAAATAAGTATACACTGTAAGTGAATTACAACATTGTATGTACAACAATCAAAAATATGCCACTAAACCACAACAGCTAGAGCCGCGAGTCCTGCATAATAAATAGCATCAACACCAGCTCGAGTCATACAACCTCAAGGAGACCTTACATACGAAGGCTCAGTACAAATAACCTCATCTACCCTCTTCTTCAGCCACTCTATCACATCCTGTCCCAGAGTTGCACAATCATACAACTCCAGGTGCTGCAGTCTCGTCGGAATGACTCCATTCACCATCGTCGCAGATCCCGACTCTGGATTGCGAGCCTCCACAAGCTGCACCAGCTTCGCGATCCCATCAGAATGAGCATGACAGCTTTTCATGGCCACCGTCGTCAAATTCGGGCACGCCCAATGGGTCTGTTCTTCGTCGGGCATTCCGAGCGCCGACAAAAATGGCTCAAGCGGCGTCCCGCCTATGCTCAATGATTGCAGATGATTTAGGTCCGTTAAAAACCCCCACGAGATGACGACTCCGCCGGGGCCATAATATAGCGTTGAGCTCGAGGTGCTACCGTATGAGACAGAGAGGCGAGTAATCGGTGGATTGTTCGAGCGTTGTAAGAGGTTGGTAATGGTGTCTTCTATCGGGTCACGAGCTTCAACGTCAAGGTTGAGTATCTCAAGGGAGGGAAGCACGAGGGAGTCCGCTAGCTGCGACATGTGATAGTGACCGCCAAAGCTGAGTTCACGAAGCCGAGGTAATGAGGTCTGGACAAGAGGAAGAATAGCTGGCAGAGCAACAGCAAAATGCAAGGTGAGTGATTCAAGATCTGCGTTACTAGCGATGATGTGCATGATGCGATCCAAGGGTAGATGATTTGACGGGAGTGAACGAAGATTGAGGGACCGTAAATTTGTCTTGAATATCGGTGATGACCATTTGAATGGGACGTGGTGTAACATCAGTGACTCTAGTTTCCCAAGGGCCATACTAGTCGCCGGACTTGAACTCGGTATCCATGGCCATTCACTAGCATAAATAGTTTCGGCGCAAGAGATTTCAAATTCTCTAAGTATGGGAGCATCGCCTATTACTCCCTCATTGAATAACATCATTGAATCGCTTTGGGTATGGTACGTACCAGCTATTGATTTTAGGGCAGACATAGATGGAAACTGTCTATCGAACCTAAAGACAAACCGTTGCCATCGATGCATTTGCTCGATAAGGTAGAATATTGCGATGTGACCCCAGTGAGCATTCCGCTGAGCTTGCGGGGTATTCCTTGAAGAAGGCGGAGGGGGCGATCCCCATGAGTCGTGGTGCGAGGGTGACTGTGGGACAATGATGGGAGTGTGGGCAGGAGGTAGGAGCATTGCTGTTCCAGGAGGGTGAGGGATCACATAATGAGGCGGTGGACTGGG
This sequence comes from Suillus placidus, assembly GCA_016628565.1. Classification (NCBI taxonomy): domain Eukaryota; kingdom Fungi; phylum Basidiomycota; class Agaricomycetes; order Boletales; family Suillaceae; genus Suillus; species Suillus placidus. Next base: position 87,016 of record JABBWD010000055.1, read on the forward strand.
CGGGTGCAGCCACGGCGTAGGTGAGGCAGGTCGGGTACGGGTCGATGAGCCCTCGTTGGACACACCATTTACTCGCAAGTAAATTTCGATATCGAGCGGCACCTTGTCTCCAGAACGTTCCAGCCAAAGCCGTATGGTATCGGCGGTTGCGCTTTGATTGGTTACAAGTCTTATCTAGCATGAAAGAAGTTAACATCATATACGAAAAAAGGATATCAAGAACGAGGTACAATGACAATAACTGCCTCCACCGCACACACACGAGGATATCGATCCCAGCTTCCAGGACGCAATAAAAGCTAACAAGTGAAGAATTGCATCATCTCACCTTGGACCACAGCCTCGGCATCGACAGCGTGAGTCTTCGCCATAGCGTGCAGACAGACGCAAGCACCCAAGCACAGCAAGGATGATCGTCGAAGTTGAAAAGGAAGATATGGCGGAGTAGTTCATGTGGCAACCGGCGTATAGGAGAGATATACGCCTTTGTATATGTCACCTTCTCTTCCAATACCAACTTTTCGCGTCGTAGGTCACGTATAGAGCGCTTTCTCTCGACGACAATTTGAGCCAGGGCGTCTTCCGCAGATGCAATCTTTTCCGAGAGCGCTAAGAGCTGTTCTTGCTGAGCTTGGAGCTCTCTGCGAGCATCAGCGACAGCTGCGTCTGTTGGTGGCTCCGGATAATTGGCTAAGTACGCGGAAGGCGTCATGGCGAACGATAGTGTGGATGGGTCACGGTGAGAAAAGGCGGGACAGGAACCAGTTGGATGAGCTGAAACTGATGGCAAGTCCCATATATGGTCACGTGGGTTTTGAAGGCTCTATGGCCTTGGGGATGGCGGAGTGACGGGGCCCCTCTGTCTTCTTCTGCTTTATCTACCAGAGTCATATCATCATTCATTCAGGCTATTGGTACCCAATCTCAAGTTGAGCAACAACCCAGGCCTAGTTAATCAAGCATTGATTTTAAAAGACTTGTATCGGAACCGAAGCTAATATTTGCTTATCTATCCATGACAACCAGTGAGAAACAACAGCGTGGAAAGTAGTACAACATCATATAGATAAACTGCCATAAGAGAACGTTCAAGCGGTCAGATAGGCCCTAGTAGGCTACTATTTCTTTCCGGCTTCAATGGCGTCTCCATTTTTGCATGCGATTATTTTTATGCGAGGCGCTGATACCATTTCGTTCGACTCCATCTTGAAGGACGGGTTTTTGACGATGAATGTCCACACATCATCACACAAACGGTATGTCCGAAGGTTGCCCTGAAGGAAGGAAGGAGGTTGTGAGAAGTCATTCATGTCAACCAGAAGCGGACGAGCCTTGAGGGTAGTCTTAGTTTTCACCTGCTTGACCATCGTATCTGCAAGCGACTTGTCAAACTATTGGAACCTGTGGTCAGCGCTCATTCACTGGCAAGTATTTAATCAGCAAATACCTGTTGAAGGACTTTCATGGCCAATTGCGGTGTGATAGCGCCGCTCGTGATAAGCTCGTCCAGCGAGTCTGTCAGGGCCATTCCAATTCTGCAGCCGTGAACACCCGAACAGTCAGGTAAACCGCTGGAACATACGATGACCCTCGGTAAAACTCATAGTACGCTGAAGCCATGCTAATTTGCAGCAGTCCTCGGCTTCAAAGCAAAACAGACGAGAATGTGGCGAACAGAAAAAGCCGCTTCTAACCGCTTGCTGCCATGAGTTGCAATGGTTGGTGAGCAATGCCACCGTGACACGTGACGTCACGCAAGAGTTGCGTTGCAACTTTGCAGAACTGATCTGATCAATGAACGAATTCTATGCAGCTGATGTCTTCCACCGTTTATCTCGATATTTTTATGGGAGATGAAGAACAGCACAAACTTGATGAAGCCGCATTTATTACCACCTGCAATTTGCTCGCTAATAAGGCAGCAATCTACGGCTTGCCATCCGATCCACATCATCTATCATTAGAGCAACAAGAAATGCTCAGAGAAATCGATGTATTTGCATTTCTGCCGATGCTCTACTGCCGTTATGTTCAAACATATTCATCTTCTAATCGTTGTTAGAGATCGCATGTACTACGCTTCATGCCCGCAGAGGCCCTTTGTGTCGGCCGCCTCGTCTTTGAGTTGAACCCCGAGGCCTCTCTGAAGAAAACGACGACCAATTTCACTGCGTTGTGTACGAGAGAGAAAGGAAAGTGTAAAAACGCACGTAACAAAGAGCTATATTACTTGGGATGCCCGATACATCGCATTGTGAGAGATTTTGTGGCACAGGGGGGCGATGTTACAAGGGGGGATGGCAGTGGCGGCGAGGTTCGTGTTTGAAATATAGCTAGTTAATTTTCTAATTTCACCCAGTCGATATATGGTGGCAAATTCAACGATGAGAAGGATGGCTTGAAGATCAAAATGAGAAGAGGAACTCTGGCGATGGCCAACTCCGGCAAAAATACGAATTCTTCCCAGTTCTTCGTTGTGCTCACGGATGACGAGACGCAGCTCGCAAAGATGAACGGCAAATATGTGGCGTTTGGGGAATTGAAAGCGGGATTTGAGGTACTGGACAAGCTGAATAAAGTTGCTGGAGACGTCGATGGGAAACCCAATGTATCAGTGTGGATTGGCGGATGCGGGAGGGGGACTGCAAGCTAATCATGTAAAATGACACGTAACAAGGAGTGGGGCGTTCACCCAGATCTAGACGCCGGGTGTGATGATAATCGGCATACTCGTCCGAAACTCATGGCACTTCTCCCGCGAGTGGAGATCACATAAGGAGCCGAGGTCGCTTACAAAAACATGAGTTGCTATGCTATGTGGGGAAAACATACGTTCGGTGTCACGTTATCTTTCTCTTCACTTGGGCGATCGAGAGCTGGTGATAACTGTTGTGAGACAATTCGCCCACCAGGGCCCTTGGAGCGAAAACATCTGCAGATAGAATTCAGGGTCGTAAGTAAAGTTCGCCGATTGCGTATCATGACTAGTACCCACTTGTCGTCAAGATCCACCAATACAACGTCATTGCGAATGTATCTGTAGGGCAGGCATGCACGACTCGGGCCCCAAGTGAGATTCATGGGGCGAAGAAGCCTGAGAGCAGACTCACATCGCGCGTTCTATCTTGCGTGGTAACTCTGAACTGGTTTGCCTGTAAAAGCCTTCGCGTCAAAAGTATTTATATGCTCAGAAGATCAACGAGCGGCCGAGGAGTGATGCAACTATGTACTTATACTGCTAGATGATCCTGCATCGTTTCGATTGGAACACGAGCCTGAGTAGTCTCAGCATAACCGCGGCCTCGTGTGCACTCCCAGCTTGATAGCAAACCTGCGAAGTGGAGGACAATATATCTGTAGCAATCAAACCTTCGGCGACGGATCATGATAATCGACGGATATGAAGAACCTACATCAGCGGGCGGAGCCGTGTGACCATTGCGCATGATTACCTATTTCAACATCGCCGTCAGCTGGGATGCACTAGATGGAGATGGAGTAAACGAACAAAAACAGGCTGGGGATCCCCAGCAGCCCGTCAGATGATTAATTTATTGTGCAGAGAAACAAAAGAGCTTACATAAATTGTTGATCATGAAGCTTTACAGCAACAGCACCAACGCGGTTGCAACGAGGATCTGGTAGGGAACAGATTACCAGAACTAAAATGAACTTATCAATATCACAGGCACTATGTGGCCGGCGGCATTGGGAAACCTTAACTGTCACAGCCAGTCGCCGATTAAGGCTTGTACCTCCCTCCGACAAACTTCCGTTGGAACCGCAAATGACACGGGTTTGTCTCACAGTTAACCCTGCTTAGCGGATGGCATGATAAGTCTACATGGCTTATAGACTGTCATTGCAACTAACGCAATCATTATGCACAACGAACATGACTCAGGACGAGGAGTGTGGAAACTCAGAAGCTAGCCACCCTACGGGAAAAATTAATGAGAAAACAAGATCCACCAAGAATGCGCACTCACACAGTTGTCTTGGGCTGGACGGTCTCTACAGCCTCAAGATCCGAGACAGGTTCTTGAACCAACAGATTCCCATCCACGCCACCCATACATTCACAGAGGACTAGTGCCTTCTGATGGAATTCTGCGGGAACACCCTCAACCTTCCCTGGTAGCAGAATATGCGGCAGAATGCGAATACGAAACAAGCGATGAGCCACAGAACCACCCAAACACAGTTAACGCGTCAGCATGGATGATCGCAAACACTAAATTTCAGTCTCGTTGTGTGATATAGCATGAGGCTAATAACGTACAAATTGGTGATATACGCCGCCTATTACAGTTTGTACCGCGTCTTCCGTGACTTTGTAAAGACCCACACGTCTCGTGGTGCCAGGGTTTGCCGTTAACGGGTTTTCCAATTCGGCACTGCTGGCAGTTTCGGAGGTGAACCTATCAAATTTCCGTGGGTCCGCAAAACATCTTGGGAAGCTGTTGGGGTCCAATCATAGAATACGACCCAGAGACCACCGAGGGGCGACGTATTTGCCGAAAAGGTAGATATTTAAAGCGCGAGAAGGAAAAAGTTCATAGCCGTATTGATGTTGATTCCGCGCGATGAAATGCAGGAAGAGCAGTTAATACGACTCGAGCACGCGAGGCCCTGCCAGATAGGTAGAAATAGAATTGAGTAGTTAATACATATCATGGATGACCAAATTGTCCTACCTACAAAGCTGAATCGACCATTATGACCGTTGACAGCCATCTTGTGACTTCCATGAGTAGGAATACGTTTTGAAAGCTCGGGTGTAAAATGAACAGGGGAAGACATGGGTTGGGTGAGTAACAAACTTCGCGTTATAGCCGCATCCTCAGGAACTAAGGATGTTTGAGCAAGTCAGGGAGCTCTTTTCAAGGAACTGACCGAACACTCAGGACATGTAGCAGACCTTGAAAGTTGTTCTGTCCAATAGAACTTGAACTTACTAGCTGGGGCCTGCTAGTGGGCATTGTCAGACAAAGTTTCAAACTCAATCAATGTTTGATTCAAAACCCAATGCTCAAAGGCTTGCGGTCACGTTATCTTCTCTATGTCACTAAAGTCACACCTTCCGAATCGATCTACCTTCCGACGGTGACTAGTGACTAGTTGCAGTTGACTCCTCATGTACACACTTCGAAGACGCCGATGACGGTATTTTCATCACTGCTCCCTGCGCCAGCCAGTATTGACACACTTCGTGTCACCTTTGGTTAGGTTGAGCCCACCGTTGGGCCAGCGATCACACAGTGGTCATCACTGCCAGACTCCATCGGTGTCTCGGGTCATTCAAGTTATTAATATTTGGCTTGTATTATATTGCTTGCCAGGAAGAGCATCTTAGGACATCTTCTGCGAATGTACACAAATTCGTGTGCATTTTTACCACCTCCGAGCCCTTTTGGGAGAGGTACGATCTTCGGGGCCGGGGATGTCAATCGGAATCTCTACGATCATAGAGGATCATAGCTGATCGTACCATAGTTGGGATAGCGGTTCTAGCAAGAATCGCCGCGGATGGTGTGTCGGACCCTCTGTCGCCATTATGTCAATATTGGTAGCGTCCTCGTCGTCTTCTTCGTCAAGTTTGTTTTTGAGATGACGTAGACGTCGATGCTGAAACGATTGGAGCCAGCGAGAGTGCAATTAATGTCTACCTTCCCATTCGGAAGCACATCCTAAATGCGAGCTTGCCGCAGTTCTCGCTGCATTTCAAGACGTTCTTTAAAACGATGGCCGCAGTCAAGACCGGCAGTGTATGCACGCGCAGTCAGAGCGGCGACGCGCTGGACGCCACGAGGTCACGGAATGGAAACCATCACTTCCCACCCAGTCACCCATCACAGTCACCGCCTGCAGTTCCTCGCGTAATCAAACCCCCACCTCGCAAATAACCCGTAAACTGAATTAACCGTTAGTATTTATCTTCATTTTGTACCCCTCGATCATTCTAGGCGAACCGGTACTCCGTTCACATCAAGTTTCTGGAACGTGGGCGTCTCGATATGAAGATCGCATTTGGGGTCTTATCCCTATGTTGGGCCATCATTCCAAAACCATGCTACCCTGGTGGTAGTACTGTACCTCAGGGCTTGCACCCTTTTTTTTCGAATGTGGTTCGCAAACATAATATATATATATATTGCATGAGTGGATTTTGTTCAAACCTCACCTTCGACTTTGGCAGCTCTCTTCCAAATGAACTTCTGCGTTGCTCCTTGCCTTACTTTGTCCCCGATGGTTGACAGTTGTCCCTTCGAGGCCATCAGGCTATCGTTCACGTGCAATGTCAGGATTCCTCTGGGGCCGACAGCATTCACCCCGGGTGGCTCAATATCCCTTGCGTCACCACATGCTGAGATCTGGCTTCAAAATAAACAGGTTAGAGAGCGAGTATCCGAATATGACGGACAGACACTAAAAAGATGCATTCCAGGTACTGATACGAGATCAAAACACCGCACATGGAACATATGTGAATGGTATCCGAATAGTACAACAAACTCTCTTGCAGAATGGCGACATCCTTGTAAGCATTCACGTCTTAAACCCAGTATACGTGTTGAATTTTACGTTTCTGCAGACATTGGGTGTTCCAATAATTCGGTCCTCTGGTGTCCCAACCAATGTAACCAATGCACAACTTAAGCCCATTAAAGCAATGGTGACTATTGTGGGTGTCTGATCTCCCAGTGGCAGCTATGGTGCCAATCATAATTCCCGTGGCCTGTACGTGGATGTCGCGACTTTCGCGATGTGTTCTTCAAATGAACGACCACCGTGACTGTCTTAGCATCATCATGCGCTCGCCCCTTCGGCAGCATACACTCTGAGTCTTTGTTCGTTTCTTTCCTTTGTATCGATTGTCCTTTGAACGCAACGTGCACGGTACACTTGCATAGTTGAAACATCTTTAGAGATTTCCTTCTGTTTAGCTTAGATGTGCGACCTGGTTAGCATCGAGACTCTCGTATGTAGATTAGACAAAAGTTGAGAAAGGTGTATGAAATAGATCCAAAGGCGCTCTAAAAAGCCATGAAACCGACGAATTGAAATCTTATCGCGGGCGCCAATCTGTTGGGTGTGCATGTGGAACTTCAATTAGTATTTAGGAAGGCTTCGGAAGACCCTGATGAGATGATGGAGTTACGGTGTATGATTTTTTTTCATACACCAGCTCTGGACCCCTGGTGGTCCGATCTTGTAGTTTGACGAAGGTTTCCACCTTACTGGTAGGTTCAGCAAGACTTGAAACGATGCGAGCTTAGTACCTACATAGCTCGCCTCTTCCCTAGCCATCTCCGTTGCTTCTTCGACAACTATATCAAGAACGAGGATAGAGATTTACCTAGCCATAGGCAAGCAGCATGACTGAGTCATATTCTTGCCCTACTAGGTGCTTGTTAAAGCAGAAATCGCATCCTTCGTGGGCCCATCGTTCACACTACTCGTTACCATGTTCTGAGGAGAAAGTGGGGAAGACTGGCCAAATGGAGAACGCTCTTTGCCGTTCTGGAAGCAGAATTCATTCACCGTGCCCCAAAATAATAGCGCGAAAGGGTCTTGTCGTCTCTGTTGAGTGGTCACAGAATATTTGATCGCAGTCTCCGGCCATACGTAGGCTTTTCTGTAGCTCGTGTAGAACCTTGTCACGGTCGTTGCAGCGATGATGGGCAGACAATTGAAATCTGATCCTCGGACATGTGCCCGTTGAGCCTAAATCGTCCCGGCTATTTGAATATTTTGGCAGATTTCTAACTATGTGATGTCTTTCCTTGATCGATAAGAATTTTGAAGCGTGCAAGGATATTGGAAGATCAAAGCCTCACGGAGGAATGTGAAGGCTAAAATCCGCCTTGGTCTCGACTCTCTCCACGTCAACCGAGGATCAACTAAAAGTGGAATGTGCGCACTATCATCACTGAAATTCGGCCCGCTTGTAGGCGACAGCATTGTAATATGAGCGTGTCCTGGAATTGTGTGGGTTGTTGGGGTGCTGGATATCCAGCACGAGACGAAATAATAATAATAATAGACGCCGGTGAACGAATCTGACCAGTTTTATTTCAGTATGTCCAATTCGTTACAGAAATCACCCTACTGTCTCCGTTTGATAAATTCGCCCACTCAAGGTGGCTTGGAAGCAATATAATACATAACTGATACCCAATCGTTGCCCGGACCTCCGTCTCCGCCATCATTCACAGGGGACTGGCGCATGCGAGCACCTCGGAGCAGAAACAATGACCGGAGGAAGGCATTCGGAAATGAGAAGAGAAGTTGGGAAGACCGACCGTCGTCATCGACGACCTTGTCCATCAACGAATTGGAGTTGTGGTGGAAGGCGCCTGGGGTATGCCACTGGAGTCAATATTGCCATCATCCAGTTTGCAGCAATGACGACATTCTTTCTCCACGAGTGAGCTCATCATTCATTTCACTAGGGCCGCGCGATTTCAGCTCACGCTCGAAATCTGGTCTCTCAGAATTGCCATCAGTCGTGATGTTGACACTGTCTCGTTTCTATTCTGGACCCCACCAATCCCTGATCACATACCGAAATAATTTTCTGCATGTGAGGCATCAATATTGGCAGTCAGGTCCCTACATCCACTGTTATGCGACTGCACGATTTAAAGGCGTGGTCTGTGCCTGCTCAGAATTTGGTAATCACCACGAACAAGAAGACAGTATGCTCGTACCTCCGGTACTTTGCCGACGATGGTTAATTCAGTGGGATCTCCGCCAAACTACTAAGTATCCCAGAGTACCGATAATTCCGGAGGTCGCGCTAGCCAGATTTTCATCCTGTCGAAGTGGTGGAATCTGCAAAGTGTCATCGTTAAGCTTCACGACGGCACCCAGAGGAAACTACATTCGAGGTAGGGACCGAGCTTCGTGCGGGCCCACCCACCGCAATGAAGCTTATGAGAGCTGGACGAAGCAGCATATACCAAAGATCGTGGCAGTTCGGCGACCGACGATTTATGAGAACAAAATGTCGCGGCGTTTTCTTGTGGTAGGTTCGAACCTTGAACGATGCGACAAGTCTAACTTCGTCTTCGAGCGGAGACTGACAACACTAACATCAAGCGATTTCAGAATTCAATAACCACTTACGTTCCAAGTTGTTCTGGTTTCCATGTACATAGGAGAAAAATGATGCAAAGTTAAATTTTCCTGACTTACTTAGCTGCAGGCTTGCTGCAGGCAGCATGCTCTCTTGTTGGAGCTGACTCAGCAGACTGATGACTCAATGCATCCGTGGCTTCAACCCTCGTCAACGTTTTTGTCATCAAATATCATCTAGTGGCAAGCTCATTATTTAATTTGAGCAGGGCGGTTCACGAGACGACAGGAGTATGCATGCTGTCTCTTGGCCAGCGGAGGATAGCGGTATCTGCGTGCATTCACATGCCATGCTTGCGCTCATTTGCTACGAATACGACAAGCTCGTCCAACACTGTTTTGTGGATACCATCCATCTCCCGAAACTATTGGAGCAAAGGAAGCAGAGGTGGACAAAATCTCACTGAACGCTACCGCAGACTAGAAAACACTCTTCGGGGGAGAAATGCTATCATGAAGCGGATATCTGAGACTTCTCCGGACGTCCAGGATGCATCCAAGGCCAGGTCGTCTCCATTGACCTCTTCCTCGCGCTATGGTGCGCAAAACACTCCCGATACCATCGCGGGCTTTGTGATCCCCGAAGAACCCATACCACCTTCAGATGAAGGTAAATTCTCTACCAAAGCCATGTTCCCAGTGTTTAACATAAGACAAGAATGTTGCATGTCAGGATGTGCAATTTGTGTCTATGACCTTTATGAAGAATCTCTGGAAGCTTACAAGGAGTCGATTGTGGCCTTGCGCTCGTCGCTTTCTGCTCTTTCAATACCAGATTCCGAGTGGCCAGACCGCGTTAGAGCCAATACACCGGCTGCAGAAAAGAGGCACAAGGTTGTCCTCGACGCATTCGAAGAAATGGAGCGTCAGTTGAAGGAGAAGAAGGAGCGGAGAGCTGCAGTTGAAGCGGAGAGTTAGTTTGTGGCCACTAGCTGGGGCTAGCCAATACTAATATGTTCGGCTTCCGATACTTAGAAAGGACGAGAGGAGAATTGCTCTCAGATGATACGGAGACGTCTGCTATAAACATTCAAATGCTGTACGAAGGCATTAGATGGTTGTTATTCCCGAAACGATGACTAGTACCATGGCTAGTAGGAGCTCACTATGTCTACGACGACAATAATATTCTATTTGCACTGTACAATTTTGTATTTGCCTCCGCCACAACTGTGGCCCCTTATCATCTACCACCACATATGACTTCTAGCACCGCGTTCAAGACCTTTTCGCTAGCGAACGACATATTTGAAGTTTCGCCTCAAGATGAGATATATGCCTTTGATGTCGAGGCTAATAAGCGGATAAACCGTGAGGCACCATGGGATAAGGAGTATGTCGGCGACCCCATATCACCTGAGCAGGCCATTCAATAACTTCCCTGATAGTCCGCAATACTTCAAATCATGCAAGATCTCAGCCGTCGCTTTGATAAAGATGGAAAGCTCGAACAGCTGAAGTCTCAATGGGCAATCTGACGTTGTTTCTTCTGCAGGTCATTCATGCACGATCAGGAGTGCCACATGAGATCATGGGTCTCATGCAAGGCAAGGTGATGGGCAACTCGCTGGTTATCATGGACTCCTTTGCACTTCCTGTGCAGGGCACGGAGACGCGTGTCAATGCTGCGAATGAAGCAAATGAGTACATGGTAAAGTATATTTCGGAGAGCGAGAAGGTATGGAATTGAGCCTTCCAGCGTGACATCCCGCGCTCACACCTCTTAGGCCAAAAGATTGGAGAATGCCATTGGCTGGTACCACTCACATCCAGGCTATGGGTGTTGGCTTTCGGGAATAGATGTGGACACCCAAATGAACAACCAGCAGTTCCAGGATCCTTTCGTGGCCGTCGTGGTGCGTCCATCATGTTCTAGCCCAATCTGCTGGTCTGACCCTCAATGCGACAGATTGACCCAAATCGCACCATCTCTGCTGGTAAAGTCGATATTGGTGCCTTCCGCACGTACCCACCGAATTACACACCTCCTAATGTATCAGCTTCCGAATATCAGTCCATTCCCCTGAGCAAAATAGAAGATTTTGGTGTGCACGCGAACCAGTACTACCCACTAGACGTAGAGGTGTTCAAATCAAGGTTGGACACTGAGTTGCTCGGTCTGTTGTGGAACAAGTACTGGGTCAACACACTCAGCCAGAGCCCTTTGATTTCGGTAAGAAGCTTTTACTAGTTTCAACTTGTTTTCTAATACAACATGCGTACAGAATCGGGCGTATGCAGTGTCACAAATCGTAGATTTGCATCAGAAACTCTCTAAGGCCCAGGCCTCGGTGTCCAGCACACGGGCACCTATGCCAACAATGAAGGGACAGGAGGAGAAGGCATCAAGTGCGCCCAAGGTAGATTATCGTTCAATTGTCTGTGCACCAAATGCTCATGCTTGTTCGTCACAGAAGGAAGAAAAGAAGAAAGAAGACAATCAACTCGCAAAGGGTGTGAAGGATAGGTGGGCTTTTGTGTTCCTGTGTAGCACGATTAAACTCATGTTTTCGTAGCACAAAAATTGCCGCAGAGGCTCAACATGGTTTGATATCTCAGGTTTTGAAAGATATTGTTTTCTCTTCGCGACCGAGTCAGCAGGCCGGGGCCACTCGCGTCATAGAGATGGTAGACACTGCAATGACTGTCGAATAGATCTGCATTTTCTGATCATTCTGTACATTGTCGTGGTACAATATTATAATACATCCTCTTCATCATCATGAAGAATCTGCATGGGATAGATCTCAAAATTAAACAGATCTCCAAGGTTGTATCGGGGAACAGCTGAGGGCTTTCACGTGCCACAGCCACAAACATTAACAAACAACTACCTCAAACCTTGATGTAGGATAAGTGGTCTCGTCCTCCTCCCCAACGTCAAAGCCTCAAGAACAAGCCAATCTCAAAGTAAGCAACTCATTTACGACATTAGCATGCATACAGAGAGCTCTGTTGAGGAAAACAGCCTGGCAAAACTGTTTTTCTTGATGGATGTTACTCTTCCTGTCTGGATGTGTACTGATATGTTCTGCACCAGATGGGCCTTCAAGAATTCCAGGTCGTCGGGCGTCACCTACCCACCACGAATGAGCCCAACCCTAAAATCTACCGCATGCGCATCTTTGCTCCTAATGAAGTCGTTGCGAAATCCCGGTTCTGGTATTTCCTCAGGTACGCTAGCCTCTAGAGTTTTTTTAGGCTCAATGTAACATCCACCTAGGCAGTTGAAGAAGGTCAAGAAAGCCAGTGGTGAAATCATTGGTGTCAACGTTGTGTGTATCCCTTGCAGCCGTTCAAATGGCAGGCGGAACGGGATTGCTAACGGTCTATATGACCTGTGTCACAGATACATGAGGCAAAACCTCTGAAGGTCAAGAACTTCGGTATTTGGCTCCGCTACGACTCGCGATCGGGAACCCACAACATGTACAAGGAGTTCCGTGACCTCTCCCGTGCTGATGCAGTCAAAAGCCTTTACCAGGACATGGCTGCCAGGCACCGTGCTCGCTTCCGGTCGATCCACGTATGTCCTGATATTTTCCCATCTTCCATCATGTTGATATCTCTATTTCCTTAGATCCTCCGCGTCGTTGAGATCGCTAAGTCTGATGATGTCCGCCGCCCCTACATCAAGCAGCTCCTTACCCCCAACCTCAAGTTCCCTCTTCCTCACCGTGTTGGCAAAACTGCTGCGACATTCGTTGCTAATCGTCCTTCCACTTTCTGATTATCTGTCACCATGTGAAGGCGCCACGGAGTATGGATTTACATGCATACCTAAGTACGGGTTCATATGTAAATTTTCTTCGTCCTGCAATGGTCAATATCCACATGCATATATGGCATCCAAGCTCATGAATTCCATTATTCGCGAGATCTGTGGGTGATCAGAATCCGACAATATGGCACGTCCTATCGCAGTGATTCTACATGTGGTTGACCACGGAGCACTCTACAGTTACAGCTCTAGTCGGCATGGTCTCACATTCATCACGCATTTGCAACACGGTTAAGTAGAACTCCTGCTGATTAGCTATGCGAGATATGTCCATGGATGGTCTCTGCTAGTAATAGATGGTGCAGACCCTGGTACGGGCGCCTGCTCGAGGCACAACAGACTGTCAAAGACAGTTACAAGTTGGTACTAATAGCTTGTGTATGTCATAACTTACGTTCCGGCTGTCCGTGTGGTTGTGATCAGCCAACGATTGATATCGATGAGCACTCAGCCTTTCATTACCTAAGCTAGTAGGCACCTGGGCGGAGCGCAGCCGCAGCTTTGACGCATGCGGCGGAACTTCACCGGCACCACTAGCAAGAGACTTAAAACCAGCTGACTCAAGCTTTGCGATACCCACGTGTAGTGATTGCAGAATCATGATCGTATCTTTACAGGACTCTAAAGATCCAACTCCCTCTGAACTCAAAGCTCCCCCCGAGAGTGAGCTTGCCGAAGAAGCAGTACGTGAAATCTTGGTTCCTTTCTCTATAGCTAGTTTACTGATTTTACTTACAGCCTCCTCCATCATATTATAACAACACCTCAAACCAAGATGCAATTGCGGGTGCATCCTCTTCCAGCATTCCTCTTCAGCCCACGTTCAAGTCCAAACCAACGAATTACTTGCATCTCTTCAATGAGAATAGCGCTATCAAGGGGGGGTACATCATCGACCCTGGCATGAACATCCCCGCCTCTCTTCTTCCACCCCTGTGTCCAGAAGAGAGCGAGGTAGACAGAAAGAATCTGTCCTTGCACTCGAAAAATGGATCTGTTAATGCAGAAATATGGCTACTCGGTGCTCGAGACGCCCAACCCTTTGGCTCTAAGAAGCCCACAAAACGCACGATACTCGACATTGGCTCTGAACATGGTACTGTTACTGCGCGGGTTGTATGTCGTCTGTTTGATTGTCTTGGTTCCCCGTTGATCAGAATGCTAGCACACTATTCAAGGGGCTATGCCCTTCTTGCTGAACATTTCCGCGAGGGACGGCGCTGTGAATGTCACTCTTCCGCGCTCTTTCAATGGTCTCCTTCTTCTAACGTCCAGGCACGGCTCCGTCTCACTCGCCGATGCTCTGTCCGAGAACTGCACGCATCTGAGTCAGGTGGATTTGACTCGAAGATATTTTGTTGGAGACTTGTCCACAGTTGATGACAGTGATTGGACTGGGGATGAACTGCGGGTAGAAGCAACACATGGAAGGATCTGGATAAAATATGTTGAAGAACATGCCAGCGCAGACAATACCAGCAAAGGAGGTCTTTTGAATCGGTTATTCGGGTGGTAGTGGGTACTTTCTGGAGTCCTCTGTACGACTGTGTTTCATGTGCAACTCGTGATCAGTACCATGTGACGTTGATTGACCAACAGCTGCCTGCCTTTTTTGCCTCGATCATCCATTGCCGCAGTACGCAGCCGCAGCGCGCCGCAGCGTCCCGTCCATCCATTTGTTTGGTTGCGAACTCACCCAACGATTTTACCTCCATAACCACTAGTCCCCGATGATCATCTCAGAGAAGCAGCTCCAGGATGAGTGTGCCAAGGTGGCAGAGGCCGAACAAGATCACTCAGACGCGGTGATCAACGCCATGGATGTTCGTTGATGAGATATCTTCCAGACATTGCTATCATTGACTGCTGTCTGCAGGATGTACTACCTCCAGCATACTCAGATCATGTACAGCACACAGAGATTGCAAGCTCATGTTCCACGGAGTTTCGTCCTCCTTCCAAGCCCACCAATTTTCTCTCACTTATACTCAAGGATAAACCCATACGAGGCTGTTATGTGATCGACCCTCTGATGCAAATACCCCTTAGTCTGCTTCCTCCACCGAATGCTGGAGAAACAGATCAAGACAGGAAAAATCTGTATCTTTGCACAAAGGACGGGAGTATCGATGCTGATATTTGGTTGATCGGTCAAGAGGACGCTGCTCCTAAGAACAGCAGCCGGACTAGCATCTCGCTAAGCTCCAACAATGGAAGTATCACAGCTAAGATTGTGAGTATTGATCCATTACGAATAATGTGCCATCTGATGCGTTCTAGAACACGGTCAAGGTCGTTGCACCATTCTTGTTGGACATCCATACACGCGATGGACGAGTAACCGTCCTTCTACCTCGGTCATTCCATGGTTCGCTTTTCCTGACCACCAGACAAAGTGCAAAGCTTTCCGACGATCTTCTGCGGCGGAGCACCATATTAAGCACTGTCGAGCATACGCGGCGATATTTCGTCGGTGACATTTCGCATCGGTTGTTTGGCAACGATTGGAATGGTGACGAGCTCAAGGTTGTGTCTCTAGATGGCAGAATTATAATCAGATATAAAGATGAGGCAGAGCTACCAAAAATTGGTTTCTTCAGTCGAATATTCAGCAGCTAGATCAATGACGTACTACGAATACTTATAGGGGCCAGTGATTATGCGCATCGAGTACTAGTACTAGCCTAGCGAAACAAATATTACAGACGACTCATTATCTCGGCAGAAGATGTCAATTGCATCCAATTAGAGCAGACCGCAGCTTGCGGCGGCCGACCGCTGTGGATCACGGAACTGTCTCGGAGACATCTTCCTCACGCACGTTCTAATCGTGGTCATAGATAATCACCTCCGAAATCCGATGATCATCTCCGACTCAGATCGGCATCGTCCGACTGTCCCTTTTATCAGAGCAGCGCGTTGCAAACCTTCAATCTTCAGTCTCTCCCTTATCCATCATGGCTAACGTTTACGTGAGTATCGTATCGGCGATATTCGCAACGAGGTGACCCATATCTGACCTATCTGATTTTATAGTTCGACATCACCATTAACAACAAGCCATCTGGGCGCATCGTCTTCAAGCTCTTTGATGACGTTGTACCGAAGACCGCGAGGAACTTCCGCGAGTTGTGCACTGGTCAAAATGGTTATGGATATGCTGGTTCTGGCTTCCATCGCATCATCCCATCCTTCATGCTTCAGGGTGGTGACTTCACCAGGGGCAATGGAACTGGTGGCAAGTCTATCTACGGCGAGAAGTTTGCTGGTGAGAGTTATAATGGCGCTCAGAATACGTCATCTAATCGCGATATGACTCAGATGAAAACTTCACACATAAGCACACTAAGCCCGGACTTCTGTCCATGGCAAATGCAGGCAAGAACACCAACGGCTCGCAGTTCTTCGTCACCACCATTATCACTAGCTGGCTCGACGGCGCTCACGTAGTGTTCGGTAAGGATGTTCATCAAGCAGCTGTCGATCAGAACTAATTTATGTATCAGGTGAGGTCGTCGAAGGCATGGAGCTCGTGAAGAAGATCGAGACGTACGGGACTGAATCTGGCAAGCCTAAGGCCGAGATCAAGATCGCCGCTAGTGGTACTGTGTAAGACATGTGACTAATGCAGAAAGGTTCGGAGAAAGAAGATACTTTTATTCATCACGAATAACTTGTACGTTGTGGCATATAGATATTTTGAGAAAGCCAGTGTGATCTTGTTCGTATTATCGATATGCAATTCAACCGCAGAGATTAGATGATCGTAAATCTATCAACGTTACGTTCACAATGTCTGCAATTGGTGTTTTATTCACAGGTATACATCAAGTTGCCATCAACGTTTCAACAGTTGCTGTTCTTTCGCATTCCCCTTGATCGCCCAGTGAGAAGTGGCTATTCCTACCTAGACCTCCTGGATGTTGACGCTTGGTATGGTGCCATTACTCTTGTGTTTCAGCAAGGAATGTCATATACCTTTTAATTGCGGGGATCTTTGGAGTTGTCGACTTGCTAGTTTCCGCGAAGGTCCATGTTGTGCACTTGCCTTTGCAAGCCTGGTATATAAGGAATCGCCGCACATTCTCCATGCTATTCTTCTATTGCACATCGCCCCATGAGGGATATTACTATGTAGCTCGAGAGCGCAGCAGATGTAGGTGATATGTGCATGGTCATGTGTCCTGATAGCGACTAAATGTTTTACAGATTGTTCTACAATGCATGTAGTGGCAGCAAATAGTTTTAAATTTCGTGTCGCTTTCAGACCTGAGGCCCGAAGTTCAATGCAAGCACTTGCTTCCAACATTATTTCCCCTCTCGGGTCATTTCCTGTGCACATCATGATTCTGGTTAGTCTGCCAAGTTCAAGAAAGGATAAGTACTTACTTCTGCCAACTTTACGTTTCGATTCCCCTTGATCGTCATGACAGTGGCCAGAATCAGTGATGCATTGATGGACCATCTACTGGAATGCACAGCTGCAGCACTATATTTAGTTCTATAAAGTCGTCGACTTGCCTGTTCCTGGAAAGTGTTTGACTGCGGCAGGCTTGCATCCATAGTATTAGTACTATTGCGGTCACAGCTGGTAATAACTTCATAACGGATCGTCGCACATTCTCAACACCCTTCTCCTGTCGTATGCTGGCTCATCGTACTAATGGATACCACTGACTCGGCGGAAGCGCAGCAAATGTGAGTGATACGTGCGTAAATTGACCATGTATCCTGATGGGCTAACGGCGACTGAATATCTACAGGTTATTCTGCACGTACGCCATTCTGGTGGGAAACAGTACGTACTACTAGATTTGAGCTTATTATCTTTGGTCTCAGGATGATAACGTGATATATAGCTATCCTGATATACGACCATGTGGCAACCCTACCAGAAGAAATCGCTTTTATTTGGCGTCGTCCGAAAGCCTTGTCTGCGATGTTATTTTTGCTTAATCGCTATCTCGCTCTGTTCGTCAATATCTCCAGCTTAGTTATAAATTTCGTGCCGCTTTCAGATGAGGTTTGTGATTCAATTATGCATGTACTGAACTGCCAGCAGGCTCACAACCTATTTTTGTAGAGGTTTGTTTCACTCTGGTTCTTGAATATTGCTCAACAAAGACTTAGCTGTTCGAAGTATGGGCTATACAGACAATTGTCCTTAGTTTTACAAGCAGTTGTTGTTTGCCGTGTGTACAAGTTTGTTGCGAGAAACTCATATGCTGAACATTGCAGTTATAATGACCATTCGCACTTATGCTCTCTATGGCGGTAGCAAGCGCCTGCTTACTTGGATGACAATCATCATGATTGCTCTTGCCATAGCAGTTTCTGTGCGTTTTCGCATAAAATCTGACACTCGTACTGATTGTTGATAGGTGGGATCTTTGGGGCATTTTTCAGGCATCACGACAATCTTGCCAGGAATTGGCTGTTATGAAACATTTACAGCAGAGGCGTACGCCATCCTCTTCTCCGTTCTGCACACCTACTCAAAGTTGTTGCAGAGCCGCCCGTCAGTGAATTCCAAGTCTCAGTTGCATACAACTTGATGTCACGACCTTATCCACATGCAGGTCTTGGGTTGGCATGGGTGGCTGAAATGGTATTCGAATTACTGATCTTCATCCTCATAGTGTACAGGATTTGCAAAACTAGAGGCTTGCTGCGGTTGTCTCTAGTCACCAGGAGAAATATCATCGATATCATATTTCACGACGGTAATTTTTTCGTTGCATCTGAACTTGAATTGTACACACTGAATAAATCAAACGCAGGTGCGATGTATTTCGGGTGAGGTTGCTAGCAAGATTCTGATCCAAGTGATTCTGATCCGATTATACGCATGCCTTCAGAGCGATGACGCTTGTTAACATACCGAACATCATGACATACTACGTGAGTGAACGAATGAACATCGATGGAGTCACAAATCGCTTACAGCTTGAATCAGTCTGGTTCAGTGAGCATATACAGCCGCATCATGTATTCAGATTTACCATTTCCTGACGATTGGCAAGGTTGCTATCAGAGGCTCTTTTTCCACATTGACTAGCTGGTGAGGAGTTGATGCGATAAGCACGAATTTATATTGATTATGACATGACATCCAGCATGTCCGTTACTCTCATCTCTCGACTGATGCTTAACCTGCACAAATCTATCGACGCTGGCATTTCCTCCATCCCTGCCCGGGACGAAGGCCCCAGCCTTGCTGTCTTTACCACCAGGATCAACGTACAGTCCACGTTTTCCTCTCACCATTAATAGGCTGGCATTGGATTCTGTTTCTAGATGCGAAGTTGCGGAGATACTTGGTGGGAGTGAAAAGTTGTTCTTGTAGTCATTTTCTTGAACGTAGGGGTGGATGACGCTGCACCCGCGCCGGCAGCTACGCGTGCTTACATGCAATCTCATCCGTGGACAATATGTTCATTATCATATATGTGTTCGTCCGTGATCAGGTCACATAACTGTCTCACGACGGGGACGGGTATCGTGAGCTATCGTGAGTGAAATTGCATGGATTTCATTTTAGTAATTTCTTGCTTTGTGCTAGACTCGTAACCAGTCTGACTATGCGTCATGCATCAACGTTAGTTTTCCAGTAAATATCCGCTACCAACTCTTCTTGGCGGACCCCCCTTGATCGCGATGGTGGTCATGTTCAAGTTCCGTATGCTCAAGGAACATAAGCCTCGTAACGGCACAGCCCATGAATCGCCCACCCACGTGAGGGCCGAGGCTCTGAGCCTGTGACATGCTGAACAGTGCTAGTAGTGATGGACAGTGATGGACCAACATGAAACATCAACGGGAATGCGCAGTACTATGTTACGTCATAACTTTATTTTAGAGTTGTCAGCTCATCTCGTTCCAGGCAGTGTTTGGCTTGCATGCTTGCATACATAGCACTTATTTGATGTTTGCGCGAAGGACCGTTGAATGCGGCTGGTGTATAAAGGTCCAAGGATCACCGCATATTCTCAATGCCCTTATTCTGTTGAATTTTGTCTCGTCACGATGTACATTACTGACTCAGAAGTGCAGCAAATGTGAGTGATACACAAATAGTTTCACCATGTACCCTGACGGAGACTGGATATTTACAGGTTGTTCGGCATGTACGCCATTCTGGCGGGAAACAGTACGAGAGCTCATTGTCTTCGGTTTCAGGACGATGACACGATATTCTAGGTATCCTGATATACGACCATATGGTGACCCTACCAGAAGAAATCGCTTTTATTTGGCGTCGTCCGAAAGCCCTGTCGGCGATGTTATTTCTGCTCAATCGCTATGTCGCTCTGCTCGCCAATATCTCCAGCTTAGTTGTGGATTTTGTGCCGCTTTCAGATGAGGTTTGTGATTTAATTATGCATGTACTGAACTGCCAACAGGCTAACACAACCTATTTCTGTAGAGGTTTGGTTCGCTCTGGTTCAGATGTTGTTTTGCTCAAGAAAAGTTTAGCTGTTCGAAATATACGTTATACAGACAACTGGCCCTCTTCCTCCAGGGAATAATCGTTTCCAGTGAGTAGAAGTTTGTTGCGAGAAATTCTCACACAGAACATTTTAGTCATAATGGCTACGCGCACTTATGCTCTCTATGGCTGTAGTAAGCGCCTCCTTATTTGGATAGTAATCGTCATGTTCGCTCTTGCAGGAGTATGTTGTGTACGTTTTTGTGTAGAATTTCGGACTCTGGAGTCTACTGATCGTTTCTAGGCGGGCACTTTTGGGCGATATTCAGGCGATGTGGACATCGTGCCAGGAGTTGGCTGCAATGAAACATTTTCAAAAAGGGTGTATGTTGTCCTCATCCCCGTTCTGTGAGCCTGCTAAAAAGTCGTTGCAGAGCCATCCGTCAGTGAATTCCAAGTCACTTTTGCATGCAACTTGACGTCGTGACCTTGTCCAATTGCAGAAATTGGGCTGGCATATGTGGCCGAATTTATTTTCGATTTATTCATCTTCATACTCACATTGTACAGGATTTGCAAAGCTAGAGGTTTTCTGCGGTTGTCTTTAGTCGCCAGGAGAAATATCATCGATATCATATTTCATGATGGTGAATTTTTAGTTGCATTTGTATTAATATTGTAATCACTGAATTAACCGAACGCAGGTACGATGTTTTTCGGGTGAGGTTACTGACGAGATTGTGATTCGAATGACTCTGATCCCCATTCCAGAGCGATGACACTGTCCAATATACCGAACATCCTGACGTACTACGTGAGTCGCTGAGTGAATACTGATGCTGTCACGGAATGCTCATAACTTGTATCAGTCCGGTTCAGTGAGCATACAAATCCCGCACATTATGTTTAGCTTGAGTGTTTCCTGACGATTGGCAAGGTTGGTATCAGAGGCAGTCTTTGCACATTTACTAGCTGGTAAGTGGTTGGTGCAATACGCGCGGATTGATATTAAATATGATATCCAGCATTTCCGTCACTCTCATTTCTCGGCTGATGCTTAACCTGCACCAGACTATTGATACTGGTATTTTGTCCACCCCCGCCCAGGACGACGGCCCAAGCCTCGCTGTCCTTACCACCAGGGTCGACATACAGTCCGCGTTCTCCTCCCACCATTAGTAGGTGGTATTGGATTCTGTTACTGGATGCGAAGTTGCGGGGATTCTTGCTTGAAACGGAAGCTGTTCCTTTAGTTTGCTGGCGGTCATGGTGCTTAATGTGTGTAGAAATCTCATTTTTAGGCGCGCCCTATGTAGATATGCTAATTATTGGCTAAATATCCTGTATGTGCTCGTCGTAATACGATATATCCAATACATCCTTAATCCTTGACCGGTCGACCTCTCGGCTCGTAATCCTAGTTAAGGTTATCATTGCACTCCTACCTTGATGTACATCCACTAAATGGAGGGCCGCCACCCCCTATACTTAGTCTTCTGATACCACCTTGGTTATAGCTTTGCGGTTTGGAGTCTTGCACGAGCCCATATCGTAGGGCTCCTTACAAAGTCAAACTCATGTTCAAGATACTCGGTCTTAGCGCTCTAGCGGAAAATCTCGTGGGTAGGCCACCAAAGTAAAAGTGAAGTCGCCAGCAACTCTGGCTTGCGCACATTCACGTAAGACCATTGCAACATAGATTGAGCCTCTCACGATGGGCAATGGCGAAGACGCTGTCCACTGCCGGCAGTCAACTTTGGCGGTGAAATCGATATTCAATCAAAAATCAGCCCTGACATGAGGCACCGCGCGAGCAGTTCGGCGATTGAGCTCTGAGTGCAATTGGATTGCTTCCGATATTTGCCATTTCAGGTAATTTTCTACTTTGAGCACAAGGCATCTGCCATCTGCATCATGAGTCGTTCGTAAGGTTCGTTACAAGTCTCATGCAGTTCCTCTACATTGTTCAACGCACTGCAGACCAATTTTGCAGAAGAGAGCAGCATGAAAAAATCTAACGCCGATGGTGAAAACGTCGCATGCTGCGTTTGCGCCGCGCCACCAGCTATTATGTATCCTCGTGGGTCCACGTGTTTTAAAATTACTGGAAAAGTTGATTTTACAGCACGAATTGCCATGCCGCATTTTTTCTGGCTTCTTTTGTTGGTCCGCAGGCAATTGCTCTCTCGATTGCCTTCCTTCGTCGCCCTGAGCTCTCGGGTATATATCTAGGGCCATGTTCGTCCCATCATCCCAACAAACCAGCCCCGCCGCGCCTCCTGACAACCCAACGAAGCCTACCTCTATCACTTGAATAATCTTTCTTAATCACAAGCTCTAAAATGTCTACCTCTCTCAGAATCTCCAGCGTCTTCGGCAACTGGCGCAAGGCTTCCGTATCCTCAGTTGACATTGATTTTGAGGCACAAACCGTTACTGGCGCGCACGCCTCCTTCACTCTTCCTGCTGACACCCAGGCAGCTCATTCTGCTGCTACGCCTACACGCACACCTCAGCAGAATGACAACACCACAGACCCCATGGATGATTTTTTCGGGGTCACTTACACTCGTGCGACTCACGAGAGTCGCCATGACTCATACGTCGCTCCTAGTCGCATTTCCGTGGCTTTGGATGGAGACGCGCCTCCTCCATATACGTATGCCACTGAGCTTCCTGCGTATAGCTCCACTCCTGCGGAACCTGTGACGCTTGCTATGTATCTGTTCAAATTTGGATTTTGTGAGTATAGCATCTGCTCTGCACCTATCTGATTTTTCTGATCGAAGCTCCCAGTGTTCCCACCTTTCTGGGTACTTGGAGGAATCATCCTGCTCTCGCCACTCAAGGCCCCTGCTGACTTTGAACCAACGAAGTCTGAGGATGAGCGCCAGGAGTTGGTCCATATCATGAGAGATGCTGAGATCAAGTGGGCTAAAAGATCTGCTTGGGCACTCCTAATCTTCCTCGTTGTCATTGGCATCATCGCTGGGGCCCTCATCGGTGTCCTGAGATCATAAGCACTCGACACCCACTTTTTCCCACACGACTATTTCATTCCCTTCAAAAGCCATTGCATGGACTTCATTTCCGTCTTCGTATTTCATTTCAACGTCCTGAAGGTGGCCTCAGGTCATAATCGCCCAGTCTTTCCTTATATTCCTCAGAAACCAAAATTCTTTGTATCAGAAGAACTTCCTCACGATACTCGTACCACGAATGGGACAGGCTGTATGACTAGATGACCGTATTTATGACTATATTATGATAAATACCGCGAATAAAAAACATCGTTGTAATTTCGTGTATGTTGTTCGGCATCTGTGCGGCAAGCACCGAAATTTATCGGAGAATAAATCTTCAATTATTCGAATTTAGATATTACAAAGTATTTTAAGCTTTATTCGTTTCCTCGAAGCACTCGCTCGTTAAAATTCACAGTGTCCTCTGTCTTTACTTTACACGTTCCCTCCACACTAAAAAAATCAATCATGTTCCGCCGTCTTGCCCTCGCTTGCGCTGCTTTGCTCAGTGTCGTGTCTGCACAGTTGACCATCACGTCTCCTGGTACCAATGACTGGTGGGGTGAGTACTCAGAATTCTAGACCTCTAGACATCGCAATGCTGATGATTTCATGTGTATCCTTCTTGTTCGTCGCTCAATTCTCTAATTCTCTGCTCGTAGTCGCGTCGTCGCAGAACACAATCTCGTGGACGTGTACGACTTCTACGTTTTTGAACTTCACCATTCTGTGCGTACGGTCTCGTTGGGTCCGTGTGAGAACCCGTTCAACTGACACTTTTGTAGTCTCTCCAACTCGAACACCGCAGTTCTCGCTGCACCCCTTGCTATCATTGCTGTCCAAGAAAACTATGACTGTTCCAAAACCATCACCCAGCAGCAATCCGCACAACCCGCTGGCACCGGCTACACTGTTCTGTTTGCCAGCACTCTGAACTCCACTGACGTGCGTGAACCTTTCTCAGGCTTGTTGACCAACTGTATTAAACGTTGATATCATACAGATCTACGCCCAGAGCCAGCCTTTCGAAATCAAGGCTCTCGGTTCGTCTTATCCCACCACCACCAGCGGCGTAGGCGGTACTTCTACCGGGACTCCTTCCGGCAGTGCTGGGGCTGCTCAAGCCACTAAAACCGGTGGTACCCTGGCGGAATATGTTCCTGTGGGCATGAGCATGGTCGCCGCTCTTGCTCTTGGCTTGGTCGTTGCCTAATTTCATTTCCGGACTTGGACTCCGATACATATATCCTTTTGTTTATTATCTTTTCTTCTTCAGGACCCTCTACTTCGTGGAACATATAACCACCTTTGGAATGTCAGTTTTTATGGCCTAATGTGCAGTGTGACGATTTTGGATGTTGTGGTTTACCGCACTGTTGTTTTGCTACTACTTGGATGTCGTTATGAACTTGATTTCAGGTCATGTGGCCTGATTGTGCAGTTGTTGAGTTCATGGTCTATTATTTACCGTAGCTTGAAGCTTCAAGATGTGACAAATTGATCATGACATGCTATGAGACTTATGACCGTGTTGGGACCACTGCTTTGATTATCGCATCGGCTGCCGCTCATTCGTTCGTGCGGACAAAAATCTCCACCGGTATTGTTAAGCCAGGCTGCTGCCTTTACGTTCACTGCAGCTAATCCCCGACTCGCATGTTAGTGGAGGAGGGTACTTGGAAGTTTGTTGGTTGTTACATGTAACATATCCAAAAAGAAGGTAGGTTCTGTTGGACCTGGCGTATCAACTGCAGAATGGTTACAGTGAGTCTAGACCGGCACACCACCGCACGGACGAACATGTATACGTAATACAATTAACCATCCATCCATAATGTACGTATGGTCTACATATTATCATAGGGCAAGATGAGATGTTTCCACATACATATCGAGCACGCATACCATGCTGTGTTCAAGCTAAAAGAACAGTTTTTAACTTCCAAACGAGAGTCTCCGCCACTTCGCATCCAAAAACAGAATCCAATACCAGCCTACCAATGGTAAGAGGAAACCGCGGACTGTACGTTAACCCTGGTAGTAAGAACATCGAGGCTGGTCCGGGAGCCATCATTCTGGGCGGGGGTAGAGAAAATGCCAGTGTCGATAGATCCGTGCAGGTTAAGCATCAGGCGAGACATGAGAGTGACGGACATGCTGGAGGTCACACTTAAGATCGTTCCGTGTCTATCGCATCAACCACTCACCAACTAGTAAATGCGCTCAGGCTGCCTCTGGTGATATCCTTGCAAATCGTCAGGAAATAGTCAACCTGATGAAAACATGCGGGCATGTGCTCACTGAACCACACTAAATCATGGTGTGAGCGTGCCCCTGAGCCAATATTTCATTCGTTGACTCACGAAGTATGTCAGAATGTTGGGTAAATTGACCAATGTCATCCCTCTAAGAGAAAGCGGATCAGATTCACTCGAATCACAGTTTCACCAGCACTCTCACGCGAAGTACAACACGCCTGCGCTCGGTTGGTTCAGTGTTTACAATACCGGTGCAGCGAAAAAATACCATCGTGGAATATGATATCAAGGATATCTCCCCTGGATATCAGGGAGAACCGCGGCAATCCCCTAGTCTTGCAAGTCTTGAAGACTGTGAGGACAAAGATGAGTAATTCGTAGACGAACATTGCTACCCATGCCATCCCATGACCTGCGATTGGATGATTTCGTGGCATCATCAATTTACATCAAAATGTGACTAAGGGTTCACTGACGGATGGCTCTGCCACAATTTTTGAGCAGGCACGCAGAACGATGAAGAGAAAAACATACGTTGCTGCTGTGTATATTTCATGGCAGTTATTGTCGGTTGTACTGTTTGAATCATGCCCAAAAGATCCCGCCTGAAAGTTCAGCAGACTCCAGAGTCCACAATTCTTCGCGAACACGTACCAGCGCTCCTGCCGCAAGAGCAAGGCCGATTATCGCCATCCATTTAAGCAGGCGCCTGCTACAGCCGTAGAGTGCATAAGTGCGAAGAGACAATGTGACTGAAAATTTAAAAACTTCAGTATGTCTTTCTCGCGATAAACTTCTAACTCACGGCAAATGAAGACTTGTTGGGAAACAAGTAACACTTGTGCGACCAGCACGTATTTCGAACAGCTAAGTCTTTGTTGAGCAAAAAAATAGATATTCAGGGTCAAGGTTAAAAACCTCTGCGGAGATAAAGTGAGCCTGCTAGTCAAATACACGCACAACATAGTAGAACCTTAGTTGAAATGGGCAGTATATTGCTCAATAGGCCAAGCACATTGCCAAGCACGGCGACATAGCGGTTGACGAGAAATAACACTGCAGACAGTGCTTTCGGACGACACCAGATAAACGCGATTTCTTCTGGGAGGGTTGTCATATGGTCGTATATCAAGATACCTAAAGTATTCAGTTATCGTCCTGAGAATCAAGATAAAAAGTCGGATTACTGTTTGCCACGAGAAGGATGCACAAGTGCACCAACCTGGCAAATTTTAATGTTAAGTCGTGATCAGCATACATAATAAATCTATGCGTTTATCACTCACGCCTGCTGCGCTTCCAAGTCGGTAGTATACATCACAAAGGCGATATCATAAGAGGAAGGAGAGTGAACCACAGTTGTATATAACACCAATTGTAGGTGCTATATCCAATCGGTGTCATGTACAGCCGTGTTTCACTCCTCGAGTTCTTCCCACAAATATCAATCATCGATTTTGTACCATCAGGGACTATGTAGCCAACAAGGACGATCACACACGGTTAACTGGGGCGGAACCTCACGAGCCGAAAGCATCCTGGACGTTGATGGTGCTGTGCATAGATGTTTCAAGCTAGTCCGAATCTACTAATCAGTCAACGTACGCAATGCGCATGGTTCCTCAGCCTGTCAGGCCCTTGCATTGCTACAAGGCAGTTATGCGCCATATCTTGCAAGAATAACTGCCACCATGGCGATCGATCAAGGTCCAAAGGTTCAAGGGGGCAAATCAACTGTTTCGGTGATACGAGGACCTAGACACACATCGCTTAGCAGCACAGCGCTGGCGCAGATACGCCGGTCGGCGATCGGGAGTTCGGAGTCGGATGGTAACATGCTTTTTTCCATCTGGCAGGTGAACATGTATGATTTTCGTGAAACAAGACGAGGTATAAAAGCTGAGCGAGGAATCAAACTGAGTGATGGCCTGTGATGGCGGGTCCGGTCACTGGGGACTCGGAGGGTGTGAATCTTGAAAGTACGAATAGTTGCTGTAAGAGGCTAGGGCCCGGGATTGACGATGGACGCACTAGAACGTCCTGCCAGGACTAGTGGCACCGCGTTTGCTAGGTGCCTGGGAATCGACTGAGATAAGTATTCTCTCTTCTCCGATATATGCGGCTGTACCCGGACCCTCACAATATATTGCGTTACAGATCAGAGGTTGATCGAAGATTTCCTATGTGGCCGCCACATCACCCGGCCTTCACCACATCTAAATCGCATGGACCCCAAGCTATCACAATATCACTGGCAATGAACGCACTGACAAGCTCGCGAAGGAAGCCACTGGACGTAATGATGTGCTCCACTTAACTTACGCAAACGCACGCCGAAGAAACAGGGAAGAAGAACTACGGTGATGAACGGAGAGTTGGACTAGAGACGTGGCAACACCGTGACAGACTGGGCGTTTCGTCCTTGCAAATAGACTATCGCCAACACTCCAGCCTGTAAAACACTGCACTGACACAATAAACCTCATGAAATCTACGGCCGTCTTACGCAGTGTCGCACAGGACATGGATTCATTGGAAAATACTATGCTTCATTCATACCAACTAAACTTACTAGTTGCTCGTGTGGAGAACCACATCAAACGCGAGAGCACGTCTTTTTTACACGTCAGTGCACCTACTTGCGCGGAGTATCTCACAACGTCATACTCATACTCAACGAGATCCTTGGTACGGAGAAGGGGATAGAGGCACTAGTAAAATTCATTCAGGCGTCTGATGCCTTCAGGAAGGAGGAGGGTGTAGAAGGGGGAGGGAGAAGGAGGGAGTGTATCATATTAAGTATCCTGCTTGGACGCTGAACAAACTCATTAACATGCACCCAACAATCATCTCAAACTTACTTTCCTGTACGGAATTTCCTCCAAGAACAATTTGTTTCTCTGTTGATGTCGCCCGAGTTGCTTCGCGTGATTTGATGGGTTGATCTGTTGCTACTATCAAATGGACACTAGCACTCGAGAGTCGAGTGGCAGTAAGATAGACGTATCTGCTCTACTAGTAGAGAACTGTACGAAATACAATAGTATTCTTAATGACTATCAAGATATATATACTTAGTGTCCTGAAACATCAAAGGAAAGTGAAAAGAAATTTTGTGTCTTGGCTTCCAGAAAAAGAATCCAATCAGCCAGAATCAGACTGCCAATTGTGAGAGGAGATCACGGAGTGTACGTTGAGCCTGGTGGTAAAGACATCGAGGCTGATGCCGTTGTCCCAGATGGCAGTGGAGAAAATGCCAGCATCCGTGGATTTGTGCAGGTTAAGCACCAGCCGAGAGATGAGAGTGACAGATATGCTGGGGGTCATAGTCAAAATCGATCCGTGTTAATCGGCGCACCAATCACTCACCAACTAGTAAATGTGGCTAGATTTCCTCTGGTGATATCCTCGTCGATCGTCAGGAAATAGCCAACCTGATTGTAAGATACGGGTTTGTACTCACTGAACCACACTAAACCATGGCCACGGTGTGAGCACGCGACTCAATTAATATCTCATTCGTTGACTCACATAGTACGTCAAAATGTTGGGTAGATTAATTAATGTCATCGCTCTGAATGAAAGCAGATCAGTTTCACTCGAATCACAGTTTTACTAGCAATCTTACGCGAAATACATCGCACCTGCATATGTTTGGTTCAGATTTTATATCACAGGTGTGACGAAAAAAATACCATCTTGAAATATGATATCAAGGATATTTCTGCTGGATGAAGATGACAGCAGAAATCCCCTAGTTTTGCAAGTCCTGAAGATTGTGAGGACAAAGATGAGTAATTCATAGACAAAAACTGCAACCCAAGCTAGCCCATAACCTGCAAGTGGTAGTATCATCAACTTGCATGCAGTGACTTAGAATTCACTGACGGGCGGCTCTGCCGCGACTTTTGAGTAGGCGCGCAAACCGATGAAGGGAATGACATACGTCTCTGCTGTGAATGTGTTATGACAATCACTTCCTTGGATGTAAGTCGCAGTATTTGAATTATCTCCAAAAGAACCCGCCTAAAAAGATCAGCAGAATCTGGAGTGCGAAAGGATATGCGAACACGTACAGACGCCCCTCCCGTAAGAGCAATGCCGGTGATTACCATACAACTAAGCAGGCGCCTGCTACGACCGTACAGGGCATAAATGCGCAGAGTTAATATGACTGAAAATCTTTCATGGCATGTATTTCTCGCAATCAACTTTTCACTCACGGCAAACAGCGATTTGTGAAAGAAAAAGGGACAGCTCTCTGACTAGCATGTATGTCGAACAGCTAAGCCTTTGGTAAGAACAACAATAGATATTCAATCAGTAGGGTTAAAACCTCTGCAGAAATAAGTTGTAAGCCTGCCATCTAGGTAGATGCACAACAAAATTCTCGAACCTCATCTGAAACGGCGGGCAGGAAATCGATAAACAAGCCAAAGATATTGCCAACCAGAGCAACATAGCGATTGACGAGAAAGAGCATTGCAGACAGTATTTTTGGACGACACCAGATATATGCGATTTCTTCGTGGAGGGTCACCATATGATCGTATATCAGAATACCTATAATATTTGTTATCATCCTGAGAACAAAGATAGAAAGCCCCAGTACTGTTTGCCACTAGAACGGCGTACAAGTGAAACAACCTGGTAATTCATAATGTCAAGATCAGGATATTTGTGCGCGTATCACTCACAACTGCTGTTTATCAGTGATATTCATTACAATGAGGCAATAGGCAATATCATAGGAAAGGCGTTGAGAATGTCTGACCGTTGACGCACTATTATATCAGTATTACATACATATTACCAGCGTCGCAGTTAACGCTCCTTCCCGCTATCATAAAACGGGGTGATATGCCGTGTTATGTATGGAAAGTTTGAAACCTGCAAGGGACAAACACACGCGGGAAACGGGCGAGTCGTCGGAGTCGAACGTTTGTTTCATGAGAAAAGCTGTGAGAAAAGCTGTGAGAATATTTAGTAATTGACATCGCACGAAGCACGTTTCCCATAAGCAGGCCAAGGGAAGACAGGTCCTTCAATCAAGGCCCTGTTCCTCGTCACTGTCAAACACTTCACGCACAGAATCACACCCTTTGGATGTTGGGGATGAACGAGAACCAGAGAGTACTGTATTGACATGATAAGAATGAGACTCTCACAAATACTCCAGGTGGCGGCATGGATGAATTAATGTCTACCGGAAGTTCGTGGGCAATTGCAACTGTGACCGTCAATGCAGACCTTCAGGCTGGAAAATCCAACCGTGGCCAGCAGAAAGCAATACGACATCCATGTGACACCGTCGGAATGGCGTCGAATCGACTCGCCGAGACCGCATTCACACATGTGAACCAATCACGGCCAAGTTTCAGATAGGCGCTGAAGCGCTGATAGACGGGTCTGTCGGGAATCGTACTAACCATCAACGGCAAGAACAAGCGCCAGGCCACCGGGGGTGGATTCGATAGCTCGTTGTGATTCGTAACAGAACGAGGCCCATTAATGTAATTATGCAGGAAAGACAACGATACGATCCATACGGAGGAATTATAACTTCAAGAAGATTCAGAACACAAATCGTCGACACGATGAATATCAGCAAGACAAGTAGAGCACATGACTGTGCGAACAGACCATGGTCCAGGGTGAGCTTACGTAAAGGCTATTGTTCATTAATGTCGTTAATCATTCTTTACTAAAACACTTGTGAAACACAAATTGCTACATGATACGAAGATCTATCATGCGTGCATATACTAATCATCATTAATGCAGTACTTAAACGCGGAATCAATTGATCCACTTCGAGTAACAATTCCGAGTCTGACGCCAAGTCACCAAAATAGGTTTACCCTTGTACTAGTCTCCTCAACGACGCCCATCGTGCAAAGAGACTCAGGTGTTACTGTTAATATGTTTATGCTTGCAATCATACTACGCACCAGTATGTACGTTACGCGCATGCATGCATGAACGTCATAACACTATGCCACTTGAAACTATAATTGTTTCAAATGCTTGTGCTTTCACTTTTGTAGACCACGAATTATCTCACGAGGGTGCTATCCAACGTCATGAATTTATGCAGCCTACAATATTGAAATATTGACTCTTGTACAAGACGAGAAACCACAAAGCCCCCGAAGTGGGAAGAGGAACGACTACGAGACTTCCTGTCCTAGTCTGCCCAGTGAGGTTGAACTAATAGTGTTCCATATCGTGTATGCGCACACCGTAGACAACACTGGTACTACTCGGGTCGCTAGGGAACATAGACATATCTGCTGTATCTCAAGAAATACTAAGAGTGCGTAGGTACAAAACTATTCGTACTCGCGCATGATGGTTATCAAAATATTCTTATCCAGGAACCTCAAACGAAAACGAAAAACAAACTTGTACGTCACATCATGCTAAAGAGTACAGTGATCGTCACATGGGAAAGAAAAAATAACGTGCACCGGAAACTGTCACTGGACGAGAACGACGAGCTAGTGCATACCTGACCCAGCCTTCACCTTCTTCACCATCTCACCATCGTCCGGCGCGTACTCGAAAGTCTCTGGGCTGCCGTTGAATGATCCGAAGAAAGGAGTAGCCGGACTGAGAGTAGATGGGGTACGAGACGAGTAAGTTAATGCCGGAGATACGAGAGTAGGAGACCTCATGTCATTTTCGAATGATAGTTGTTGGGCCAAAGAAGGGGACTTTTGCGCAGGAACGTATGCTTTTGCGGACACAGAAGTAGAATTATGGCGATGATCCTCTTGATCATCTGACCGAGGCCGGGGTGCTTGTGACGAATGAAGATAGTTCTGAGGACTGCTGTCGGGTTTATCATTGGTACTGGACGTAGTGATGGTGCTGATTAGGTTATTGGAGCGGTTGTCCGTGTGCTGATAACTGTGCTGGGATGAATTCGACGCAAGAGGGGAACGAGGGAGAGTAGCGACTTGTGCTTGCTGCCGCAGAGAAAGGTGTGAACGCGAAGAAATCTGAGAGCGATGGTGCGACTGTAAAGGAGAACACTTGGAATCAAGATGTTGAGGTGGTGCAACAATTTCGATGGCACGACTGGGCGGTTTCGTGATCTTGACGTTGCCAACATTACCACCAAAATCCAGCTCCTCCTGATAATGGGTGCGGAGATGGTTATAATGTGACCTGGACTCCAGCTGATGTTGCCCGAGAGTATGGAAGTCATCTTCGGAGATTGGCGGTAGAGCGTCGCCCAAGAACTTCGACCGGCTCGCTCCGCCCAGGGCTCGACCAGTGAGCGGATAAGCGGCGATCTGCTCCGGGGCGTGGAATACCTGCGCGTTCGCATTGAGTTTGCTTCCGGATTCTAGTCGTCCAGATAAAGAGGCGCGCCGTGGGAGAGTGCAATCACGTGGGTGCACAAGTTGCTGTTGGGTCTGCAGCTGTTGGTACTGTTGTTCACGTATCCTTGCGTGGGCCTGGAGGATGAGCTCCTCGGCGGGAGTGAAGCCGTTCCTTGCTTGTATCTGGCTGCGAGGCTGCTGTGCAGACGGCTGGCCGCTAGCCGCGTACAGCGTTGCATTTGCGAGGGCTTGAAGATGGGCGCGCTGAGCATCATGTTCTTGGTCAAGTGTCGACCCCGTGTAAGCGTGTGTCAAATTCAGGTTGTGTTGCAGTGACTGCAGAAGGTCATCGGTGTAGTGATTCGATTGAAGGTCCTGGTACCTAGCGGACGGAGAGCTGTCGTATGGATAACCAAGGTGGCCTGGCAGTGACGTAGATACGGGAATGTTCCCTGCTGACACGGAGGCGAGATTCAGGTTCGGGTAGGAGTGATGAACACTTGATAGGGAGATCTCGTCACGAGGTTGACCAATGATGGGGATATCACGGGTACGATTTACTTGGGTCTTGCGAGCGTGAGCTTGGAGCTCTTGTCCACGAAGGTTGAGAAGAGCAGCTTGAGCGATTGTCAAACGGGCTGGAGACTGGTCCCCATTCTTGGATACTCTCTCTGATCGCTAACACAAGACACGTAAATCAGTTCAAAGTAAAATACGTCTCAATCAGAGGACCGACCCTTAGCTCCCGTTGTTCGGCACTGTCAGCAAAACGGACGGAAATCCTGCATCCAGGGTCATTCCATCCACGGACCATTCGACCATGCAGGCGTTCGATGGTATCCTCTGCAGCTGTACGAGTCTCAAGTCTATATTAGGCGGATCAATTACAGAATTTCAATTTTCAGAACAATCTGACCGAACGAAAGCTATTATCCGAGGGGGTTCGCTCAGCTTCGTTTTAAAGAAGCGGCTGCTCTTGATGGTGTAAGGGTGCACCAAAGCAGCAAGGCTCTGTGTTCGCATGTAAATAATGTTGGATATGTGGACATCAGCTTCACATACCTCTTCATCAATCGAGAGCGGAAGTCTGAAAAAAAAATCAGTACCAAACCGAGCTCGTGTCGAGGTGGCCCTTACCCCTCGATGTATAGGTTGGTGGATAACCCATCCTTCAGTCTTTCCATTCGCGCCTTGAAAGAATCTTCATCGTGCTCTATCTGAGAGGGGCTTTGCTGTGCGTACACTGTGCCAGGTATACGATGGATTTGCTGTATCAGGAATTTTTGAGAATGCGGGTGCATACAAGAACAATAAAATGACCTTTGAGAACGACGGATGTAGATTGCGATATTTACGAAGACCCTCGATACATTTTTCTGCTGAATCAACATCGCTGAACCTTTGCAAGAATGTGAGGTGGACGATCGCACAAAAATATATATCCACCTACAAAACGAAGCCGTACCCTCTGTTCGCCAGAACGTGAGCTTTGGAATTTTGTGCCGTCGCAGAACCGGACATACGTTGGTTTCTCGCTCACATGCCTAGTGAACGACCTCACACTCTTCACCTCGCCAAATGGGCGAGTGAGAGCAAAGAGCTCCTGCTCCGGAAAATGAGGGGGCAATCCATTGATATACACATTTGGGGTACGGTGTGATGCGCGAGACGCGCTGGGAAGGCGCTGTGAAGGCGTCTCGGGACTCAACGACAACTGTGAGTCGCTCGAGTCAGGAAACATGTGGTCATACGAAATTTGCAAGCCTGTCGGACAGGGGATGCTATACGAGGCTGCAAATCAACACGGAATGCGAGTAAGTCAGGGGGATCACAATTGATAAAATAAAACCTCACGAGAATTGGATGAAACTGCGGTAGAAAGACTGTAAGACGACGCCGTACCATTTTCCTGTAGCTTGAGGGACGGATTATTTGGTCCGGTGACAACATGGTTTGTAGACATAGAGATAGTATTAGAATGCGAAGAATTGCTGGGCTTAGGACTGCCGACGTTAACGATTTGAGACGGAGAGAGAGAAATGTTGGGCTGAGATGAAGAAAATGAAGTACTACTACTGAAGATATTATTGCGCGGCGACGAATCTGAATCTGGCGGTGTTGGTGGCGCTTGACGAGAAGAGATCGGAGTATTCGGTACGGTGTCACAGGCAGTACCGGCTGATGCGCTATGTTCAAGATGCTGAGATTGTTTGTTATCGAAGGTAGGAGAAGCTGGGAAAGCTAGAACGGCAGATTGCGGTGGCGAAGAGCAAGAAAGGCTCATACTGGAGGATCAGGGCAAGTGAATTCGCGGGAGAGAAAGGAAGCAAGCGGAAGGCAAGCTTTAGGTAAGGTGAACGCCGATGGACTGTAACGATTGCAATACGAATAGGATGGAGGAATTGGTTAAAATCGTTAAGAGTAGCGGTGTGATGATGGGGGGAAGGAGGAAACAAGGAAACCAGGAAAATGAACTTGCGAGGTTTATATTCATTTTTCAACATATGACGCACGAGACTTCGAGGTTGGAATACTGGAAACCCAATAAAATGTGATGAAAGAAGCTTGGCTTTCACCATCTAATGTCATTGCATACCCCATTTTAGGTCGGTCGCTGCCCAGATTTGGCAACTACTCAAGTTCGTTTTGAGCGGCGCTGCACGTCGAGGGCATTCCATGTTCCAAAGTTGATCTCGTTCGCGACTTCTTGGGTCCACTATTTCTTCTGTTCCAGCGCGATATTGACAGAGAATTAAGCTTTAAGAAGCATAAGCGAAGACCAGCGAAAATCATTGGGCCAACTCGACTGACGATCCAGAACTCATTGGCACCAGGAGGTTTCCGAGTAAAGTGACCATGCCAATCGACAGAGGCCATGCCAACAACCAGACTAGTACTTCCGATAACAGGCGTGCCACTGACCCAGCATCTGTTCGACGCTGCTTGGAAACAGACGACTATAAGTGCTTCATCGAGTGCCAAAAAGACCAAACCAAGCGCAGCAACTGGCAAGGGCGAAGCAGGTCCTGCGAATCCTAAACTTGTCAAATGATAACGAAGACGGCTGAAAGCGAATTGCGCGAGCAGCAAAATCTGAATTTGCTTGAACCCTGGTTCAACCTGACCCATACTACGGTAGTGTTCGAGTAATATTATTGTTAAAGTACCATGATCGCAGGAAAATCGTGACAGGTCGCAAACCTGTTGGTGGCAGTGTTGAAGAACTCGAGGAGAGAGGGCAGGGTGGCTGTGCATCTGCAAAAACGGACGCTTCGCGCTAACTTCAAGTTATTCGGCTCAATCGAGACTCTTTGACATTGCATATTGCGGTCCACCAAAATGACCAGTACATGAACTCTGAGTCATAGTTTCAAGGTGACTGCCAGTGAGCAAGGTAGCAAGCCCTTGATCATTTCATTTGGTATGTCTATACGCGTACTTGACAATATTGATATTTCGCTGGAGTTTTTGTACAGATAATGATACTACTATGGTCCTCTTTGTCAGACACTCGCTGCATCTCAATGACAAGTTTTACGCTTGTTTCCAAGTTTGTAACTTGAGGAGGTCTGTTTGACGCTAGTCTCTCCTACCACTACTAGGCAGACGTTATCGAAGGAAGCCAGTTGTTCCTTCGTATCAAGGTTTTGACTTGGTGAACCGGTCCGAACTTCTACGTTCAAGAACGATTACAAGATATCCTCAAAATTTGATGGGTAGTAAACGTCGACCAGCTTCTTCACATCTTTACCCTCTTGGTGAGTCTGGATATTCCTTCGATAATCTTTTCTCCCTAGATTCTTTAAAAAGTTGAGTAATTTGGGAAGTGACTGGACTTGTGCTCTCTTTTTTTTCCAACTGATACTTATGATATCTGTTTCTCTCTGTATTTTTGTATGCTCTCTGCGTTGTGGTCAATTACTAGCAGCTAGTTTGCCCCGTACTAACATGACCAGCCCCTGTCTTTGAGAAATCCCGCACCGTGATGGAACGACCCGTAACACCAACCTTGCCGCGGCGCGTTTTAAAATCGCCACCGTACGTCCCACGAATGACGTCTCACTCAAATCGCCGTCGTCTCACGTATATATACTTGGGATCTCCGACTTCAAACGTATCGGCTTCTCCAGGGGCCTGCGTACGTGAGTACTTGTCACCTTCAACCTCAAAGTTCAACTAGAATCGTGTTCGCCGTGAATATCGCAGATCTCCCCAAGATGGTCAGTGTTTATCATATATAATATCTTTTCGTCCAAGCAATCTCGCAGCTTGCCGACATAGGCGAAATTCTGTTCAAATGCAACTTGCTGTACAAGCATTTTTATTCAGGTGCGGCAATTACCATCAACCTCCAGAAGCTCACACGAATACCCCAACATTTTCCATTATCTTCCGCATAGCACAACTCTTATCTGCCCCGCATAGGGTTGGCGTAAGTCAATCACACAAAAATCTTCGAATGTTGTCCGACGTTCACGGACACAGGGTAAATTGGTGAACGGTTTCCGAGTCCGAGTCCGTGGAGGCGCCTCGCTCGAAGTTCATTGACAACTTCCAAGTTGAGGTTTGTTGCCAAGGTTGGCGACCTTACCTGTACTCCGAGGGACGTTGATGTGGGAAAGTTGCAGGATCTAGACAGCACCACTATATAACACATGTATACTACTCAAATACCGCGGCCTCCGAAACTATCAGATCAGAGTGCATTGTGCCAGTGCGGAGACTTCCTTGATTGGAGGTGTTCGTTTAGGAGTGAGACTTGGAAGCTTGGTAGGTACTTAAGTGGTTAGACTGTCATCAGCTTCTGTGCGACAGTCCGGTTCCGAGTCATATGTAACAAGCGCTTCACGAGATCTCGGTCGAAGAAGGTTGTGCGGGAGGCGAGCTTTCTGGTACACCTGGCAATTGGATCTATCATCTATGTGCACCATTAATTACTTCTCCCTTGAATGAGATGATCAAGATCTGAGTCAGTACGGTACTACTTAGTATGTAATACTGATCTATACTGACGCACCTATGACTCATTGTGGCTCAAGTTACAAGAGGTTACAAGTTACTTAGTGCAGCCCAGACATGACCTCGGATCCGAGGACTTCGTTTGGCCCAATGACTCTGATGGAACACTGACGCGGACGGTGGGGTTGATGGATCAGTCTGGTTCAACCAGTGACGGACGTGTACTGGGTCTAGTGGATCCACGGTGTCGTAAGCAGTGCTCATCGGGCATGTCTTCGACGATAACCAGTCTGTAGTACGTCTTTGATAAGATATAAGAGTACTTGTTGACGTGGCTGCCTAGTTTAATAATATACAGTAACAGTTAGAGTAGATAACGACACAACTCATAAGAGCATAACAGCCACCCATAGCAGAAGCCGCGATTACAACACGCGACTTCAGTTAGGACACATCCATATCCTGATCCTCCGACGATCGCCCTGCCTTGTCCGTTATTTGCGATGACGGCAGTGGTGTATCTTCAATATCACTCCACGCAGAAAAGTCGTCGATGCTAACACCCAGATCCGATAATTCTTGAACGTTTGCATAGTCTGCTGCATAAGCCTCAATTTCCTCTTGCTCGAGGTCCTCCGGCGTCACACTATAGCTGTCAGGGGGCATTTCTGGAGCACACCCAAGTTGAGCCCATTGATGTCATTCAGAAAGGGAGAAACTGACCTTGCAATTCACTTTCCCACCGGTTTACATCCTCCATGTCTGGGTCAAAGGAGGATCCGACATCATAAGAATACGAAAGACGATAGGAATGGTTTTGCTTATGTGCAGTATTGGCAATGATTCTTCGGAAGAGCTGCGAGACAAGCGTCCAATAATTAGCGTCAGTAGACCCCCTATGAGGAAATTCACACACTTCATCTTGCATAACAAATTCATCGTCCTCATCCTCATCACAGTCCATCTCAGAGTCAAAAAACACGTCACTACTGCTACGTGTCCTTTGTTTTTGGACTTTATCATGTCGTTGTTTCTGGGCGCGCTCAAGACATCGCGCTTTAAACCGATCACGTAAAAATGTTTTTTGAGGGTTCTCTGGCGTCTTGATACCAGCCTGTGTGCATAGGAACTGGGTGGTCGCGCTTGTGGATGAACTGGTTACGCGAGCTTTGTATTGGGCTTGTCGTCTTGCTTGTGCGGCAACTACCGGCGATGATTTTGGAGAAGCCAGGGGTGACGAAGCAAGTGGTTGATGGCTCCTTGCAGAATAATAAGATGAACCGGAACGTCCAGGAGTAGAGGGGGTCTGGAAAATGGGACTAGAACTTTGCATGCTCAGCATTTCGTTTGGATGCTGCCGCAGCGAGTGATGAGTGTGACGGTCAAGAGTGGCGCGTTTGTTGTGGCCTGTTGACGTGTTTAAACAGTTCCCGCGACTTACCGCGAGCCTGTTCATGACATTGACATTGACATTAATATTGTGGCCGCCGCCCCGACACTCGCAGAGGCCGACATTTCATGTAACCGAAACAGACAGCATGCGACTATGACCGCCGCCAAAAGTCACTGGAATCTAACATTGTAGAGTCCTTCGACGCACAAATGGTAAGCTGCAGCTTCTCATCCACTGTGAGCGACGTGGCGGTTACTCGTTTGCTGAACGCTACTACGCTAGCGGCGGCTATTCACATTCAGGAATCTTACATAGGCACTAAGTTGATGACTTCGGAGGTGACCGCTGGGAGCCACCGGAACGATCATCAATTCGGCTATGAACATGATCACGGTGGATTGACTCGGTATAACTTATATGCTTGACTCGGACTTGTCAGTTTGCCAGGTGTGCACCCAATTGAAATAAAAATAACATCGATACGCAATTCATGAAACTCATGCACAGCATGCGACGTGGCGGCCACTCGCAGATTGAACGCTGGAGAACTACGAATGCACATTCCACTGCCCATGATAGCGAAGCTGCGGCTTGCGCCTCTGCTGTTCATTTCTGCCGCGGAATCGGCGCGGATCAGTGACTGAGTAAGACTGCAAGCACCTCCGAGTCATCGCGGCTATGCCACGTCTGCAGATCATTGTAAGTGCCAATGGCTGTCTCGGTGACTGGCAGATAATGCCACATATAACCTCCTGCAACAGTGGCATTACGACTTATAATATTGTGCGCTAGCACCCGATCCTCTCTGGTACCAAGATGTCTATTCGGTTGACTAGTATTTTGCTCTTGTTTAGTATGTTAACTTTTCTGAAATGCTTGTTCAAAGACACCCCGAAGAAAATGAAACTCGTTCCGGCACTTTCAGAAAGTTTTGCTAGAACGTTGGCGCTTGATGCCGTTGAGGCTAGCTGTGCCGCCTGTGCACCATTCAAATTTCGGACGGTAGCAATAGGGTAAATCGTTGCCCCGCACTCCGATCTAGGTCGGTACTGTTTTGGAAACCTCCGACGATAAAGCCCATGTCCGAGGTTCGCATAGAAGCAAACCCAGCAGCCGGGGTCCTGCAAGTATTCAGCTGCGGGTCAAAACCGCTTGTGGCGTTATACATGCTGGGACATGGCAGGACATGGTATCTATGAGGTGATTCCTAAATGATGCGGGTCCGAGGCACAACATTTAGGACCTGATTTTGGTTACTTTTGGGCTTCGACCTGCTTCGACATGTCAATTCCGATCATCTGGTCTACCTGATTCGGACTGGGCATCTTTTACCAATCTCGCTGATTGCAACGAAAGCCTTGTTCGCGCTGACGTCGTCCCAAGACGTGTCGTGACCCGAACGCCAGCGAGTGCCTGTATTCTCCTGTACTCAGTAACCTTCACCTTTTCTCCGCTGGTTCATTCAGCTACTAGGCTGGTGGTCTGGCGTTCTGATTCAAAATTTTGATCTAGTTCTGGAAGATACAGTCTTCTCTGGGCTGGCACTGCCAGAGGACATCCAAACTATAACTTAAGTTTGATCAAATTATATATTTCGATGAGCATATTTTGATATCTCCGTTGTATTTTTTTTTCAATTATGGCATACCTTCCGGTCGCAGGCACCCCCAAATCATGGCTAGATTACTTAGGACCTAAGTACCGCATGCTTTTAAAGGGGCAGAGTCTTGTGCATGATCGGCTTTGTGCCCCAATCTCCTACTTCTTCAACATGTTCTCCCGGTCCCAACATCGACGTGACTGGTGTGCATCCAGTTGTTCCCTGTGTTTACAAACTTACCCGTGAATCTGTCAGCGCCGCCAAACAAGAGGAACGACAGATGAAATTGGATGGGTTACCATCGTCGTTCTTCGAGACATGCACAGAGACCGATAACAAGGTGCTTGACTTGCCCCTAAGTGAACTAGTCCAACGCCATAACGCGGGTTCACTATCGACGGCGAGCATTTTGAATGCTTATGGAAAGAAAGTGGTCTCAGCGCAGAAGGCCACTAATTGCCTAGCTGGGGTCATGATTCAAGAAGCTCTGGTCCCGAAAGTTCCAGCTTCTCCATCTGGTTCAGACTGCACAGACATTCCCGAACAACGCCCGAAACCCCTCTCCGGTGTCCCCGTCAGTATCAAAGACTGCATCGAGATCGAAGGCTACGACACCACCATAGGCTATTCTTCTAAAGTCAATCATCCCGCTTCGTCGTCCGCGGCGATAGTCCGACTTCTTCATGATGCAGGGGCAATCACCCACGTGAAGACTACCGTACCTCCTGGTCTTCTCGGAATGGAGACATCATCAGATCTTTTTGGGCGAACGAGTAATCCCTATAACGAGAAGTACTCCAGCGGCGCTTCGACTGGTGGTGGGGGTGCACTTCTTGCATGCAGAGGGACTGTCATCGAAATCGGTACAGATCTTGGCGGCAGCACAAGGATACCTGCGCATTTTTGCGGAGTCTATGGTATGAGGTCTTCGATAGGACGCTTTCCATGCCAGGGCGCGCTTGCTCCTATACCTGGACTAGAATCAGTGGCTACAATATGCGCTCCAATGTCTCGAAGACTGGAAGACCTGGAAGAATTTTGGAAGCGTGTTGTGGAGATGCAGCCGTGGGAGTATGACCATACGGTTCGCTAAGTTCTCATTTGCAGTATCCACCAGAGCTGAATATCGTTTGGCTGCAGTGTGTTCCATTACCTTGGCGACCCATAAATCTTCAAGCTACGAAGCTGAAATTCGGAGTTGTTTGGGAAGATGGTCAGTCCCACGCTGTTCTTTATATATTTGTTCCTCATATACCTAGGCATTATTTCTCCCTCTCCTGCTTGCCGTCGTGCTTTGGAATTGGTCTGTGATGCATTGGAGAAGCAAGGCCATGAATTAGTTGATTTGTGCGCTTGAACCGCTCTAATCTTGAGTTTTACTGACCAATAGCATCGCCCAGTTCACCCCCTAGCATCTCAGAAGGTCTGAACGTCGGATTCCAGTTATGTTTTGGAGATGGAGGTGAGTGGCCATTCATTACGCTGTGACCTACAGATAGGCTGAACTCTTCTTAGGGGCTGGTTTCTTTAAACCTTTGCGCAAGGACGAAAAACTCGACCCCGTAATGGTTGCTGTCAGGTCTTTATTGGGGATGCCCCTTTGGCTCAAGAAGTTCCTGGCGATGGTAACGCGGAAAACTACTGGTGATGAGGTCTGGGCATCGATGCTCGAGACGCTTCACCTGAAATCCCCAGCCGAGGAACGTGCGCTTGTCGTCTCCCGAGATGAGTACAGAGCAAAGTGGCATCAAGCATGGGAAGACGAAGGGTTCGACTTTTTGTTGACGGTTCCACACGCATTACCCGCTATCCCTGCTGGAACCTCAGAGAAGGTGACCCTAGTGTCTGCTAGTTACATGATGATTTTCAATATCGTGAGCTTTATTTTCACTCTCATATTATAATCGTGGGCTCAATGGCGAGTAGCTGGACTATGTTGCCGGTGTTCTCCCAGTATCTTTTGTTGACCGTCAGTCGGACGCGCTACCGAAGGATTTCATAAAGAGTGCCGACTACAAGAACATGGGGTTGATTTCTAAGGGAGCATACTCTGTTTATGATGCGGATAAAATGCATGGACTGCCCCTTGGCGTGCAAGTCGTCGGAAGGCGTTTTGAGGAAGAGAAAGTCTTGCAGGGGATGAAGATCGTTGAAGATGCTCTCGAGGGATGCGGTCGCAAGTTCATCCCCCGGGAATTTTAGGGTGACTTGAACGTTGTTAAAGTTAAATTGTGCACTATCTTTATCTATTGTCAATTGTCCACGCTTCATGTCTTTGTAGTCGTACTGCTAGGGTCTTGTAACGATGATATCACTAAGGGCAGAAACGTTGCATGATACGTGCTGGGCGGCTCAGGTAAGATTGAAACAAGACAACAAGCACTGGCCACGTTAAAAAGACTCGGAAGAGGTTCATCACAACTCGCAAAAGCAAGTCCTGTCGA
Source organism: Suillus placidus (assembly GCA_016628565.1). Classification (NCBI taxonomy): domain Eukaryota; kingdom Fungi; phylum Basidiomycota; class Agaricomycetes; order Boletales; family Suillaceae; genus Suillus; species Suillus placidus. The sequence goes on from JABBWD010000055.1 coordinate 130,375, forward strand.
AAATATACTTCCAAAACTGACTGTGCTGTGTTGAATTTTGTTCTGTTGGATGATCAACGATTCAAACATACTAACATGAATGCGGAACACAACCTGAAGGAACGCTATTAATATCGGAAACCGATATATGATATATGCTTGACAAGACGATTCCGATTGGATTGCTACCACGCCTGACACACACGTCCTCTGAGACCAGTCCTCGAAGCGGAAGATTGCCGATCCTAAAGCCCCACGGAGAAAACCCTTCGTCCCAAGCAGAATTCAGTTGCCAGAAAGTTATTTGAGAGGAATATAGAGGAATCGGCTCACAGCAATCCCAGGATGCATTCATGGGAAACAACGCAGAGTTTTCGTTGGCTTTGAATTCAAGTTTTGAACTGAAGGAGCGTACCTACATATTCTTAGCATTCGTCATGGCAGACAAAATTCAGCTCCTTGGGAGAAGAAGACGGAACTTGATGACGTCAGTGATTTCAGGAGATGCTGTAGGTGATGAGAATGGAATATGGCAACGAGGGAAGTCTTCTCACAGATCTAGTGTGTAGCTGCATATTGTTCCAGAAACACCTAGCTTGGCAAAATGATACAAATCAGTATTGGTCACATCGCTGAACAGGTAGGCTCACTGAGAGGTCTGTGGACGCAGAAGTTAGGCTATAGCCTAGAACTCTTGTCGTCGTCATCATGGTAATGCAGTGAGTATCAAGGTACAGTGTCAGCGGTTACAGGACTAAAGGCTGATCCGAATTTGACCCTGTAACATAATTTGGATAAACACAGGAAAACAGACGTTGGTCTCATCCAACATTTCGAAAGACACTCCTCTCTTTTCTCCTCTTTGACAACAGTAGCAGCCGTAAGGAATATCTTGGACGATTTTATCAATTCTTGTCAGGATATCACCAGTTTTGCTGGCCCTGAAGTTTTACTGGCAGCGGTCCCGGAACCATTTGCCTTACTCCGCTTGCCGCTCGAGGAACTTAGCTCTCTCTCCACACCTACCGTGTTAGTCTTCCTGGGTTTTTATATTAGTCCCTTAGAGTGAGTAAATCATCCGTGGTCTTATAAGCTACTCATCGTTTCCTCACCCTCCTTTCACCAGCCGTATTTTTTGTCGGTCTTAGCAGCAAGCGAGATCCGTGACGACCTAGCACTGCTGTACACCCAGCCTTGGGCCGTTAAGTACGTGGGTACTGTACGTCTCCTTCATGGCTTGCGAGACTGAGTTTGATAAATATAGCTCCATCAGCCGCCATCGATCTTAGGTGGGGCTCACACTACCGTCATATTTAGTCATTCCTCCCATCGTGAACATACCATCTCACAAGTGGTTCCGTCCCACTCGCACAAAACCTCAACTATCCCTGCGAGTCTCGGTGTCATAATAGTCGCTTGGTTAGTCGCCTCGTGTGCTCGGTGATCAGATTCTCTTGTCAACCGGTCAGGGCCTTCGCACCCTCAGATCGAAACAAGCGGTTTTTGTTGGCCTTTTAACACGGATCTTTCCCTCACTTCTAGGGTTAAGTGTCAACTGCCCTTAACTTCCCACCTTCACTTTCATTCTGTGCTTCATCTTATCAGTGGAACCAGCAGCTTGACACCTGCAGGCTTGCTGTGAAGTTGCTTTCTGACGTGCTGTGCCTGTTCAGGAACGCCTCGACTTTCAGTTGTCGGTTTCCGTCTTTTATCCCGACCCTTGCGTTCAAACTTGGGCGCAATGAATGCATCTACCTCTGTCTCACATGAACAGGCTATGGAAAATCAACCTTCATCAGATGACTCACCCTCGTCCCCGCCTCAGCCAGACTCTTGCGAGCGTCCGTCGACAGCACACGCAAGTGCTTCCCCTTCATTAGGTCGTGGAACTTCTTATCCTCCCATCCCATCTTCTGCTGAACGGCCTTTCACTGCTCACGGTACCTCAAGTACGCTTCCACGTGCTGCATTCGCCGCAAGCCCATACAACTCCGCAAGTGCGCGCACATCGTTCACTCATGTCGATGTCGACAACGTTCCGACCTTTGGAGCGTACCCTGCCCTTCCGAATTCAAATTTGGGACAAGCTGCGCCAGACGCTGGAGTGAGCAACACTGAAGCAGTTGCACAGTCTCCCGTAGACGGACCTGCCGTACCAGAAAATGTTGTACCTCAGACACCTCAGGTGTCCCTGACATTCCTCCTTGTCTCTGGCCGAAGGCGGACCATGTCGTTCGATCCAGCAATAACAATTGGAAGGGTCAAAGAACTGGTGTGGAACGCGTGGCCTGCAGGTCAGGGTTTTAAATCCTTCAGTCCCGGATTCCATTGTTACAACTGTTCCCATCCACAGATTGGCAAGATGAAAGTCCACAAGCCCCGTCGCATTTGCGAATTCTTTACCTAGGCAAGATTCTGCAAGATGAGGACACCCTTACTCGTGAGTATATTTGTCACCCACGATATTCTGTCTTGCTTATACGTATGATTACAAGATCTTTCATTCCAAACTTCTCTGCCATCAGATTCGTCTTCCCTACCCACAATCGTTCATCTTTCCATTCGTCCCTCCAACATCTCAACGGTTGACGATACTATGAAGAAGAAACGCCTTAGCAATGCATTTTCCCGCAGGGGAGCAATAAGCACCGAGACAGAGGTCGCGCACGAAGGTGCCGATAATGCTGTGGGATCGGGATGTTGTTGTGGATGCATCATTTGCTGATGTAGGCAGTGGCCCCGACGATTTAGAAGATTCATCGGTTTGGTCTGGGAGCATATCAAGCCAAGATGCATGAGGCCTCTTTGGAATGAACGCAAACACGCGTGAATTCCTAATTGTTGCTAACAACATGCAGGAGAACTTTGTTTATATGGAGGACTGGTTTTCTTTACGATGGTATGCAACGTATCTTTCGCGTGCTGCTCGAGCAAACGGGTGGACATATAATATACTATTGCAGCTAATACATCTGATCACTTCTTTACACATTTCACCTTCAATTCATCTATGACATAGCACTATGAAACTTGCAACTCTGGTTCTGAATCCCCATCTGGATCTGAGTCAGCAATTGAGTACACAGTAAGTCCTCGGAACTCGCAATGATCACAATATGTTTGGCTTTGCAAGTACTGAGTACTGAAATGATCCTCCAAAGGTTTCTCCCGCTTTTCAGTAAGTGCCTGATGCGCTGATTCCCCTTATACACAAATTTGGACCCATACGTCCAAACTTGGGCGCCGACTACCTTATAAAAGAATGTCATCTCCGAGCGGAGATCCGACGAACTTCTAGCTAGCTAGTACCTGCCTGGTAGGCCATGGAGTTCATTATGTCCGCTTGGTGGTGAACGACTCTCCCACTCACCATTCCCCAGTACTTAGCATGGGTAGGATAGTCTCACACAGGGCCGTCGCAATCGTCCTGGTTGCCTGCGTTCTAGGGGTCACGTTGCGCCACGTTGTATTTGCACCGCCCGATAACAACATCGAAGTCATACTATCATCACTGGATTCCGAGTCTCCCACGTCTCCGCACCCTCCCATATCCCATAACTATTTACTAGAGGATGATCAACTGAACTCGGTTGATGACACAGTAAACACTGACAATGTGCAGGAGGACTCACGTCAGCCCCTTCCGCTCGGTGATCACTACTACGGTGATAACGGGTTGCTCGTGGTCAACCCAAACGGACCTCATCCCATTTTTGAGCTTATAGAGCGGGCGGAGGAGGCTTGGGCAAAAAAGCTTGGCCGCGCAAGCAAGACAATAGGCGAAGCTGTCGCAGAATACAAACGCAGATACCACAGGCCTCCTCCCATTCACTTCGATAAATGGTACGTGTTCAGCACAGAAACCAAGGTTAAACGAGCTTTATAGAGAAACGTCTGTTGGGCTTGTAGGTGGGACTATGTAGTGACACACAACGTCCAACTTCCAGACGAATACGACGAGATATACCAAGATTTGGAACCTTTCTGGGGTATTGATCCACTGGACTTCCAGAAGAACCGAGAGCAACTAGAGGCTCAAGAAAACACTGTTGTTATTGCAAAAACAGATCAGAGCTCCTCCATCGAGGTCGTCGACTACCACTTACCACAAGACAGCGCCCAGAGGCTCATTGGTCGCATTGACAACGTACTGGAACTCCTCCAGGACGTAGAAGATTTTCTGCCTCCTTTCCGCGCCGTTTTCTCGCCTCATGACAATCCCAGTATGCTATCAGATTATGGTGTCAAATCCATGGCACTTGAAGCGGCCGCTGCGCGCTCCAGTATGTTCTTTTTGATTGCTGTGCTGCGACGAGTTTTGCTCACACGGTACCAAGCTCTAAAACGTAATGAATTACCACCAGCACAGCGGTCTGGATGGCTCTCGGCCTGCCATTCATCTTCTCCAGCGTGGAAAAATCCCATCGATCTCGATAAGCCCCCTGAGCGCCCATCTTACAAAACCTTTATTTCCGACCATCGCCTTTCGATGGACCCGTGCCTGAATCCTTCTCTTCTCCGCAACCACGGCCAGTTCCTGTCGCACAACAAAGGGCCGGATCCTCAGAGCACGCTCATTCCACGTTTTTCCCTCTGTTCGACGGTGGTTCACCATGATATTCGACCGGCTGTTCCTTACGGCTGGATCGAGGACCTCCCTGGCTCAGACAACCCGCCGTGGGAAGAGAGGGTAGACGAAAGATTACTCTGGCGCGGTACTAATACTGGCATATTTCATGGCGTTGATACTAGGTGGCGGCAAGGGCACAGAGACCATCTAATACAGTTTGTCAACGATATGGCAGGAACAGCGGATGTGCTTCGTTCACCTCTGAATGATTCTGAACCTGTTGGAGAGCCCGTACCGTTGCGCAAAGCATACCTCAATCCTGCATTGATCGACATTCAATTCGCCGGACAGGCAGGTTCCTGCGCACCAAACCTCTGCGATCAGCTGGATAGACTTTATGACTGGAGAAAAATGCAGACGCTCCAAGAGGCTGGCCGTTATAAATATGTTTTTGATGTTAGTCAGTCTGTTAGATTCGATGACGATATCCGATTATTCACCACTTTCAGATCGATGGACATGGATGGTCAGGACGGTTTAAGCGCCTCATCACATCAAACTCCCTTGTATTTAAAAATACGATATTCCCTGAGTGGTGAGTGCTCGTGTCTCAGTCGCGCGCAACAAACAAATAATGTTTGTAGGTTTATGGATCGAATTGCGCCTTGGGTGCACTATGTACCTGTACAAATTGATCTGTCTGATTTGTATGATACGTTCACTTTCTTCCGTGGCGGACTTGAAGGAGAAGGCGCGCATGAAGACTTGGCGAAAAAAATAGCAGCCGCAGGGCGCGAATGGAGCCAAATATACTGGAGGCGGGAAGATCTGACAGCATACACGTTTCGGTAGGATTCTTCTCTTTTTCAGAAGGCAGTCATCCTTACCGGTTGATTCAAGGTTATTCCTCGAGTATGCACGCGTCTCCAGTCTTGACCGCGATGCAATGACGTACAAAGAAGACTTAGAGTAGTACTGTGTAGTGTATTTTTGGACAGAGGATTGAAAGCTTGGATTTGGCCGTGTCACGCAAGTTGATGGAGACTATGGGTAATCCCTCTTGACGAGTTCCCCGACTATTTCACGATCCTCGTGGATCCCGTGAGAACAAGAACCGGTTGCAGTTGCACGATGCTTTGATGAGAGGGGTCAATGACTAGTCGGTTTCTCTAACTGTCATTAATTCATTAGTCATTCAATATTCAATAGTCACTGTAATGTCCAACTTTGAATGAGAATCGTATGCATCTAGATATCTGTGTCATGGTTTGTTACCTAGGTAATATTCGGTATAGTTGGAGGTAACAGGCTACTATTAATATATATCGGAAGTTGCGTACTTTGATTATTGTTGTCGAGGGACGTTGTGAAGGGAAGCTTGACAAAAAGTGCGGTCGAGCTATTGATAGAGGCAACTGAGGATCACGCGTGATACTCAGCCATAGTTGCACAACTAGCGACCCGCGTCTGTTGAGGTGATGGACATGGGTGAGGAGACGATGATCAGAATAAACAGGTAGTATTAACAAGCGGGAAGCGAGCAAACCCAATATCCTTGCGCCAAAATCACATCGTTTGCCAAAGTTCGTGACCAGGTTAAGTCATCATGCAATACAAGTGTCAAGGGATGTATAATTCGATGCACCTCAAGAAGGATCCTTCCTTTGAAACACCCGATCGCTGATGCGCTGTGGGCCGACGACGAACAAGATAAAATACACAGCATTCAAGTTCTATTATCACACTGTCTGATTGCTCTTCAGTGGTAACAGCAAGATGTTCTTGGGTTGTTTGTGTGGATCGTCCTCGCACAGCAGGGACTTGAGACCGTCATCCGCAGCTTGGCATTGTTGCGTTAAACTGTTCGGCATCCTGCCGCTCGTACCTGCATGCATAGCGGCGGCCACTTCTCCCACTGACGGAGGGGCAATACCGTATATCTGGAATTTGGTTTCAATGGTAACAAAAAGGGGCAAATTTAGTGATGTCGTAGAAGGACTCACGTCGTCATCGCGAGCAGGAGCAACATCAGTGGGATGTATGGAAGTTCTGATGGAAGGCAAGTTGAAATTCCAATGTCGGGGCTTGAGCGGCGTTGGTTGAAACTTGAGGCGCATTTGAGGCCTGAGGGTCGACCCGGCCGAGTACCGAAGTGCAGAAAGCCCAATTACCCGGACCAGGGAAAGATGATCGGCCCACGAGCTGAGCGACGAGGCGTGCGCCTCATGTCATCCCCCAGAAGTCATTGCCCTGAATCAGGATTCAGTAATATTCAGTTGTCAGACTAGCAAGGGCTCAGGGAAGCCAGAACTTTACTTTATACTAACATATCTTGTCAAACTTCCGTTGTGGGTTTGCTGGTTAGATACGAGAGGAACATCGAAGGTCTGACGAGGTGAATGAGCAAAGGACCAGATTTTTAGACTCGCGTTTCTTGGCCGAGCTGGGCGTCCCTGATAAGGAGGTCAAAAAAACAAAAACAGTGCGAAATACCCCGACAACAAAAAGTATATACATACGCCAACTTGATTGCCATTCATCATCGCTGGGGGACATCGCGACAGCAAAGAGTTGATCGACATGCAAGAGAGGTTCGCCAACTAGCTGATTGGGTTTGAGGTCCCAGATACGAACTAGTCCTTGGATGCGCTGATAATGTCTTTCATCCGGAGACAGACAGATAGATCTGACCCGAAAAGACGACAAGCTCTTTCCCATCGATTGAGACTGCCATTTAATTGACGAACGGTAAAATCCTATGACACGGAGAAGATGTGTACACCGTCCTTGGACCAACACAACGACGTTACTGCGCGCTCATGACTTTGGATTTCGATGAGCAGCTTGCCGACGTTTGACCACACGTGAATCATTTCGTCCATCCCGCAGCTCGCCAATTTATCAGCGTGTGGAGAATATCTGAGGGCAACCACCCAAACCGTGGTTGGTCTCTACCGGTGGTGAGATTTCTCAACCCGTGGCCGTTCCATCGTCGTATCGTGCCATCCTGCTGATTCCTGCGATCCGCTAGCTATCTCCACCGCATTCGGAGACCAATCTATGCACCTCACTGCAGCATTGATATTAGTATGCCCCTCCCATGGGTCACCGAGTAACCTGTCCTCCTTTATGCTCCACAGCCATAGTCTGGCCCTTTACCATTGTGTGATCATCACCAAAATTACCGAATCCAGACATCACATGATATAGTCAATTTTCTGACGCCACCAAATACACACATACGCCATATCTGACATTTGAAATATCGTCGGGATCCACTGACGTCAAACACACTGTCTGTCAGACATAGTTCATCCAGTAGTGTAGCTGTCAGACAGATATCAGATACAGCAATGTATTATATAGAGTGATCCAATACGAAAATCCCAGTTCCTCGGACCTGCTTCGAAGGTCACTAATCTGAAATTTCGTTGGTTTGTGACCGTACTGTTGCTGAGGTCGCTGGAACTGTATGCGATATGCGGATAGACCGAAGATTTACTTGTGATACTTGTCTAACTCTCTTATCTTAATATTTATACACACTTTCAAAAGTTACTTTGACTTTACTTTTGCTTTACTTTCAACTTTCTTATCGTAAACGAACAAACAAGGACAATCAACTTCATGTGCATAATGTGTCGCGTCAACTTCAAGTCTAGATCTCATCTTTCTCTCTCCCATCATCATGGCGCCTCGTAAACGCTCTATTTCCTCTCCTTCTTCTTCCTCGTCATCGTCCTGTTGCTCAAGCTCGTCAGCATTATCAGTGGAAGCTTGAAACCTGTACTCTGTAGTGCTGCCGTGGTCCGGTTCGGTCCGGTTCAGGGGTCCAGGACGAGAACCGAGAACCGAACCATGGTCCAGTTCTGCAAAATCTTCGAACCCAGAACCGGACCATCGAGAACCGTTCTTTGCGGTCCGGTCCGGTTTTTTTCTGGTCCGAACTTGAACCGAACCGAAATTTTTTCTATAGTGAGCACAAAAAAAACGTTGACAAAATGCTAGTCTACACATTGAGTAGCTAGTCTAACATAGCCGCAAACTCTTCTGCCTCTGTAGCTGCTGAAACATGACCATTGCGGTAACCTGCCTTCAATAATTGGAGTGCGGAGAATGTAGCTGGGGCCAGTGCATTGCGGCGAAGTGTTGATGTGATCCCCCCGCTAGAGAAAGCACATTCTGAGGGAACTGCACTGCCCTGAATTGGTAGATAATCGCGCGCAATACGAGATAGTGTTGGATACTGAAGTGAGTGTAGCTAATGAATAGAGTGAGCTCAGAATGTGATAATACAAAGAAAAATGTACCCCCCACCACGCCACAATATTATCTGTCTCTTCCAATGGCGACGTGAGATATGATGAGAGTTCTTGAAGCGGGTCACGCGTGCGATTGTCTGCTGCTTGACGTGCTGTGATAGCATTGCGCATCCAGGATTTGCCATACCGAACACCCTGCAACACTTTTGTTGGCACGGCAGCATGTTCCATGGTGCGCGACATTGGAGGTGCTTCGTAATATTTATTAAACTACACAACACATCAGGAAAAAACCCCTTGACTACAGGGTACTATATAGTCACTGTAGTACGTGTAGTCGAATGTGTCAAGTCCCTTCTACACACAGCTACGTAGTCACACGGCTCACTATATAGTGCTATGGGATCCACTCATAGTTCGTCGTATCATGCTACAGGCTGCAATAATGAACACAAGTAGGACTATGTAGTAGTTTTGATTTTTGGAACTACAGGGACCAGGCAATCCATACGAAATTGATTAAACTGAATATGATTAATGCATTTATATACTAGTACCCAAGATATTGACATAGCACCCTCGTGAAACACCCACTTCTACATGTCATATGACCTTGTGACTCCTCTCTCGTGCCGCTTCCCTAGTCGTCCATGACCTCGTGACTCTCTCGCGCCACAGCCACCGCTTCCCTAGTCTCAGCTTCGTACTCTCGAATCGCATCGTCGAATATATTGTCGGTGAAGCCAAAGGGAGTTGCGTGAGTCGCCTGGAACGAATCCACACCAGAATGAAGTCTGGCCATCACCTTCAGTCAATGATGCAGCGAGTGGACAGGAACATACCGAGCAATGTCAAGGATATTGTCAGCAATTTTACCAAGTAGTTTGTAAGCGGAGGTCCGTTCATCGAAGCGCTGCAAGGAGCTGAGATGGCCCATGTAGACTGAAGAATAAGCATTCGACGAGAATTTGATGTCTTCCTTGACTCCGGTTATCCACTCATCAATGCAGCATTCAATCTGTCAGATCTCAGGAGTCAGTTGCAACATCAATACTAGATTGCCCCAACACACTCACAGCCGTGAGTATAAGTGCAATGATTTCAACCGGTAAAGGCTCGAAATATCTACCGTGAATAACACCCTCGTCATTGCGGTTCGCGAACCACATGTCATTCACTGCTGCCTGTATTAATTCAGTTTTGTATATGCCACTTTTCATCTCCCAGTCCTGTTACTCTGCCAGTCAGACATCCAACAACAATGAGCCAAGTGAGAAGCACCTTAAAAACAAAACACGATTCATCCTTCAGAGATTCTGCTAGGTCACGATTTTGTTTGATGGCCGCTGTCGATCGGCTCGTGCGGAAGCCAAAGTGCGATGATGTAAGTGCACGCATTTTGGTTTTGAGCTCCCCGCGCACATGTGAAGTGCGCCTTGTCATCTGCACGACATATAATATAACATCAATCAGGGTAGTAGGATATTAGAAAGGGACTACTTACCATCTTAACCAACGAAGGAGTGAGTTGAACAGTAAGATCTGCTAAGTTAGATGCCTCACGCCAGGCCTCCTTGGCTATCTTCGTCTCGACAATAAGTGTCTGAGGAAAGGGAACCCGTGTTACAATTAGACAGCGGTAGATAGATATCACAGTGGCAAGCAAATCCTTGGTGACGTCATCGAAATCGCTAGCCTTCAATCGTTGGTGGGATCCGTTTGAAATTTTCATAATCTTTGGCGTGGTTTCTTCAACAGTGTCCTGCAGTTGGCGCTTGGTCCCGACAACCTGGGGTGAGGAGTCAAGGTCACTGTCTGGAAATTTGACCTCGCTCTCGCTGTCATCGCTGCTGCTGTCGTCAGCGCTGCTGCTGTCGTCACCGTCAGTTGCGACGGTTGCAGGAGCTAGCCAACGAGTGTCCCATAGTACGTTAAAATCATTGACTGAACTCACAATGTTGATACCATCACTAGACACAAAACCGCACAAAGGTCTCGTTTCATAACAACCGTGCATTCTTGCAGAAAGTCGATGGTCTTCTGCATGGACCGGAATGGAGTTGCAGGAAAGTTACAGTGCGTGGTAACCTTGACGACGAAAATGGAGTGCCATTGCAAGACGAGGTCGAACTTTGGAGTCGCGATCCTGTAGAGTGTGTCAAAGAACTTATTGGCAATCCTTTCTTCAAGGAAGATATGGCCTACTCACCTGCCAGAGCATATGCAGACCATGCGGGCCAACATAGAGTGATTGACGAAATGTGGACGGCAGACTGGTGGGGCGAGACACAGGTAAGACTGTTCGAGAGGGAGCATCAGAGAAATGGACTGACCTTGTGAGCAGAAAGCCTTGCCCAAAGGCGCCACAATAGCGCCAATTATTCTATCATCAGACAAAACTTGCTTATCGCAGTTCCGAGGAGACAAATCGGCATGGCCTGTGTACATGTCTATTGGCAACATCGCCAAAACAAAAAGGTGTCAGGCATCAGCACGAGCAACAGTCCTTATTGGTTACTTACCCGCTGTGAAGCTTGACTGCTTCTCTTCTGATGCCCGCTCTCTGGCCGGATACAGGCTCTTTCATCATTGTATGGCGCTACTCCTCCATCCTCTCATTGCCGCTGGACAAAACAGTGTTGAAATGGTGTGTGCGGACTCACTCGTTCGTCATGTCTACCCGATACTGGCCGCATATGTCGCTGATTTTCCCAAGCAATGTTTGGTGGCCTGTTGTAAAGAAAATCGTTGTCCAAAGTGTCTTGTGGCAGCGGATGAGCGAGGGAATGGATTTGAGTCAGTGATGCGCGATCCAGAGTCAACAAAGGAGATTCTGGAAAGGCGCAAGAATGGTCAGCATCCTCCAGAATTCGAGGAGAATGGTCTACGTGCCGTTTATAAACCGTTCTGGGCTGATTTGCCTCACGCCAACATTTTTTTGGCTTTCACCCCCGATCTTTTGCATCAACTCCATAAAGGCGTGTTTAAGGACCACCTCGTGAAGTGGTGCATTGACATTGTCGGGGAGGAAGAAATGGATGCGCAATTCAAGGCCATCCCTGATTATCCAGGACTCCGTCACTTCAAGAAAGGGATTTCGACTGTGAAACAATGGACAGGAAGTGAGCATAAAGAAATGCAGAGAGTCTTTGTTGGCCTACTTAGCAGAGCGGTGCCTAGGTGTGTGTGTGTGATGAGTCTTGATGATTGTGATTGTTGATGTCATGCTGCGCAGCCGTGTCTTGGCAGTTGCACGATCAATTCTGGATTTTTCGTACTATGCCCGCCTTCAAATTCACACCACTGAAACACTCGATGCCCTGCAGACTGCCTTGGGAGTGTTTCACGCCAATAAAGATGTTCTGACGGAACTTGCCATTCGAGAACATTTCAATATACCAAAACTACACCAACTCACTCATTATGTCCAGTCAATCATGTTGTTTGGCGCAGCTGATGGCTTTAACACTGAGCTTCCTGAGCGGTTGCACATCGACTTCGCAAAGGATGCTTACCGTGCTAGCAATAAATGGGACTATGAAGAACAAATGGCCCTGTGGCTTCAATGACAGGAAGCAGTATTTTTGCGTGGTGCATACCTGGATTGGATATCGCAACAGCCTCAGGCTCTCCTCGCAGGTTGCACAGAACATCATTCATTTGACTCGGACTCCAACTCGGATACGGACTTGGAAGAAGTGGAGGCTGCCTCTTCCAACACAACGACAATCCATACAGGCCACACCCTTGCAAAGGCTCCGGCACATCCTCACCAGACAGTCGAAAAGATTGTGACAGCACATGGCACTACCGATTTTCTCCCCGCTCTACAATCTTTCCTATGCAAGAACCTCCCGCACATCAATATCATACCTGGCATTCAAGACCATTTTGATGTTTATCGTCAAGTGGTCATTGAAGCGCCACCTGACCGACGAGTTGGCGACACTCCAAAACAGTGGCATGTTAGAGCAAGGCCAGAAGTGGTAGCATCTGGCCGAAAGCCTGGTTGCCCCGCTCGTTTCGATATGGCATTGATATCAGATGGGCCTCGTTCTTCGCGCTTACACACTCTTGACGGTAATATATTTCTCGTTTTTTGTCGATCATGTTTGATAGTGATCTGTTGCAGGTGTACGAGTGGCACAAGTACACGCTATATTCACCCTCCCTCGTCAATTCGGCATATATTCCAGAGCCCTCGCTTACATTGAGTGGTTCACACCTTTTCGACAACCAGACCCTTCCTCTCGATTGCAGCAAGTCTCTCGCTCAACACGCCAACTCCGCCGCCGTCATCCATGTGGATGAAATCGTACGACCATGTCATCTAATACCGAAGATGGGACAATCAGTAGATGTCACATTGAGAAGAGGAAATGCATATGAGGTGGTAAATGATTTTATTTTAATGAATTCATTGATAGCGAGATGTTTAGCGTGTCTGTCATAAATAGTAGGTTGTAGTTCCCAACTCGTTATTAATTATTGGTTGAGTACTCCGGCAGCACTATAGCTGCATGTAGTGAAGCTTTGGGCTACATAGTACTACATAGCTAGAAATAGCATCGCATGTGTCTATATATTGCTACGGTGCCTACGAGTGCCTACATAGTGCTATGTAGCTGCCTCCCGGGCTACGGCAATTAGGTGTTTTTCCTGATGCAATCAGCCGACGGAATATTAAGTGAAGTAAAACTTACCAGGGCGTGAAGACGAGCCCTCCTGCTCATGACCTTTGCAGCGCTCCAATGACTTTCGACCTACGCCAACTTGTAGTTGGGGTCAAGAACTGTAATTACATTAGAAACACACTGCAGGAGAAAGAAAAAAAAAGTACTCACCCAGACAGACGAAGTATATATCTGAGTTGTTAGTTTTCTCATAGTACTTCCCCATGTTCTTGAGGTCTTTCTGAATTGCATTGGCGATCGGCAAATATTCTGCGCTGTTGGCCATTGTCTGCCACGTGTCGGCGAGACACTCCAGTGTAGGTATGGTTTTGGAGGCTGTTGGGTGTGCGGCTGAAGAGAATGATTGCTGCGCAGTTGCGGGCTCCTATTAAACATAAGTAAGTAAACAAGTAGATGAACAAAAAGAATAGCTACCTTGAGGACATTACACACAAGCCGAATTTTCTTCCAGTCAGTCCGATCAAGCTTGAAGTCGCTGTAAGATTTGTTGCGCAACGTTGGGAGATCGGGACTCTCGTCAGCAAGCAGGGTGAAGCGGTTGATGGCCAGATGAAGAGACATGAAACGTTCCAGGCATTTGAAGAGAGATGCCCAGCGTGTTCTCACCCAGGCCAAGATCTCGCGAACAGGGATGCCCTCTTCCTCACAGGACTTCTTCAAGAAAGCGCGGGCTTGTGGGGATTTGCGAATCTAAATTTCGCGTCAGAAAACAACTCAAAGACGAAAACTAAGACTTCACCTGTTCGATGAGAGCAAGTGCCTTTCCAATGGCATCCCCAACATCAAACCCATCCTCTGTTATAGCCTCGGGATCATCCTCCAGTGTAGCGAGCTGTTCGGTCAAGCTGTCAATGTCAGTCTCATCACCACTATCAATAGCGCCACAGATCTTTTTGAGTAATGTTGCTTGAGGGGTGGGTGCGACTGCATCAACAAAGTGACGTGCAGCGAGATTGAGGATGTGTTCTTGACATCGGATGCGGCGAGAACCCGGAAGCCAATGAGTGCCATCCTCGTCAATGACCTTCGCTACTTCTTTCATGGCAGTGTCATTGTTCGAGGCGTTATCTGATGTCATCCACCCAACCTGTACATACAAGTAAAGTTAGTCCAATGCTAATGCGAAACATTTAAAAAAAAAACTTACCTTCTTGTGAATGCTGAACCTATCTATGGTCTCAATAAGTATGCGGCCAATGTTATGGCCACTGTGGTTGCCTTCGACGCGGCTGAAATCAAGCTGCTCGTTTTTCAACTCCCACTGTAGCGGCTTGTCTGGAGGGTTCCAAATGTAATGCCCAGTAACAGAAAAAAAAGGTTCACCAATGATCGACGTCCACGAGTCAAATGTCATGGAAACTGCGCTGTCAACATGCTGCCAGAATGTTTCAGAGGACTGGTCACAATATAATTAGAAAAAAACATACCACCAGACGTTCCTTGATAGTTTGAACAATAGAGGTTGCTCGAGCCTTGATGGTGTCAGTTAACTTTGTGCGATGCGGGATATCTTTGTCGGTAAGAGATGGACGTGCATACTGCAGCAAACATCGAAATGCTGGCTTGTCTATTAGCTGGATGGCCTCGTCTTCGGTCACGATGAGCTCCATGATGTATTCCAGTAGGCCGTCCTTGGTAAATGCAGGCGGCCTCGAGACAAGACTGGCATCGAGAGTCATTTGCGTCTCCGCAAGATCTTCGCCGGGTGGGATTGCACGAGGGTGCATTATAATGCCCCCTGCCTCACACCGTTGTCTGTATACCTGGAAATGAGTTTTCTTGTTGCGAACAACATGTGTCCGCAATGTTGAGGTGCCACCATGGAATGTGTACTTTTGGCTAGGTTCACCAGCGTCCCTTACACAAAGTGAGAAACAATTGAAAAATAGATAATAAACTTAAAACTTACTTGCACAAGTTGCAGACCCACCCATCCGAGGTGCGAGTGAATATGGTACGGAGATCTGCTGTACGTTCACTTTTGGAGACCTAAACACGAGCGTCAGTTAAGAAGCAATGAATGTAGAGAGAGATACGTACCGTCGTCTGAGAGGCATCATCTCCATTCCCAGATTTGGCTTCATCGTCGTTGTCATCGTTGTCGTCTGGGTGCGGAACAAACTCAGCAGACGACTCTCCCAGATCAGGTGTAGAGGGTATGTCTTCATCTTCGGAGTCAAGAGGGGATAAGATTCGCATGGCAGTTTTCTTGGGGGCTGGATGATCTGTAGCACTAGATAAAGCAGTTTTCTTGGGGGCTGGATGATCCGTAGCACTAGATAATGCACGTTTCCTTGGGTTAGTTGACGAAGACAGACCGCAGGCATTGTCAGCATCGCGAATACAAGCCAATGGTTTTGAGGGCTGGCCAGAGCGCCTAGATCCAGCTGCAACTGTTGCTGGGGTGCGTCCAGCCTTGAGCAGAACGGAGAAGGCGTCCTTTGCGGATGTAGTGGAAGAGGATGGCTGGGCAGAAGATGCGACCTGGGGCAACGGTACTTCATCATCAGGATCATTAAAGAAGGTGATATCGGAAGCATCCTTGAGGGTGCCGTCAGCGTTCAGAGCACAGCAGTCTTCAGACATTGTCAGGCAAATAACTCACAGTTTTTTGGTCAGCACCTCGTTTTATGCATGGCGCATAGCCTAACACCACAGAGCGACAATATTCAAGGAGTTCTGTTAGAGTTGAGAACCGGTGGAGGATCATGACTATCCAGGAAGCATATAGACTAGAACAAGCAGATATCTGTGATATAGGTAAACATATGTCAGAGTCTTGAGAATAAATTGATTAGTACTTACCTTCAAAAAGGCTAACAGTAGCCTGATTAACAAATAATGCAAATCTCGAAGACGGTGTTTTGATGTCGACATGGACACCGATGTCGTCGTGGTTGATGTCGAAGTCGAGGGAATTCGAAGGTCAAGGAACGGTTCGGGAAGGTTCGGGAAAGTCGAACCAGAACCGGACCACTAGGGAAGGTCCAGAACCCAGAACCGCTTTCCGGTCCGGTTCTGGCTGGTGAGGGAACCATGGACCAAACCACAGAGAACCGGACCAAAAGTCCGGTTCGAACCATGGTTCTGGACCGGACCGCGGCAGCACTAGTACTCTGCGACCCTTCCTCTCGTCCATGGCATCATCCTACGAATTCAAATTTCCTGTCCTGCCGGTGCTTGGTGTTGTGGCTGCCCTTACGGGTTTGACTTTATTGCGACTTCGACATAAGGAGACCGCCCATCCCTATCCTCCCGGCCCTTCCGGCCTGCCCATCATTGGCAGCGCCCTGAAGATTGACTTTAACGCACCACACCTCACATAGACAAACTGGGCGAATCAGTATGGTGGGTGATCCGTTCAACTAATCAGCGCACTGCTCATTTTTCCACAGGTGAAATTGTTTATTCCAGAATATTGGGAGACAGCGTGATCTTTGTCAATACCGAATCTATGAAGTACGGGACGCCCGTGGACTGGTGGGCATTTGGGTGTGTCCTGTACGAGCTTATGTCGCCGCCGTACCATAAGGCAGGTGTTGCATCTTGCTTAGCCGCCATCTTACTGATATCATCCCGTCAGGAGCTCTTTGATTCGGCGGACGCCATAATGGAGTATGTGTCTTGGCACTCCAAGCATTACGGAACATTTGACTTGTTCCCTGCGTTTCATCAGCTTGATCCACCTATGGCTGATTTACTTGTAGGGGTAAGCTTTGTATTGTTTACGCTATAACGCTATCACTTACCTATACTGTGATAGTTACTCAATCCCCTTGCCCTATTACGGTATGGCTTTTGACAGGTTACAACTCACCAGTATTTCTCGAACGAAGATGGCACGTCGGAATTGAACGGCGCCTGCTCTCGCGGTAGGTCAAAATTGACTTGTCTGTAAACATCATACTTAAAATTTATTGCAGCTCTTCAGCGCAAGAAACAGCCACATATGTTGCCGAAACTGTGGGATGAACAGATTCAACCAGCAAAGATCTGGTGCGCCGCAAATGTCATGGACATTCCCTACGTGTTCCTAAACAAAGAGCTGGTATGTCGTCGTGGATGTAGCCATGCCTGCCATTCTAACATCTTGAACAGGAATAAGGAACGAAAACACCTTCAGCAATGGTTGATGTCCTGAGCGGTCGCAAGGATTCAAAGGGGTCTGACCTCACCTTGAATAATGCCGCTGCGACGATCCGCCTGGGTCAGTACTTTTTATTTGCCTTCACTTCGAACTGGGACTCACGCACGTCGTCCACTAGCTGCAACGGAGAACGTAAGTACAATGTACTTTCATTTTCTCGCTGTCATTTGCTACTGTGCTGTACTGCTGACTTAGTACTCATAGATCACTCGTTTTCCCATTCTGTTGTCTGCTCTCGATTACCTGCATTCACATGGATAGGCTCGGAACCGTTCACTCAATTGTACCTCACTGCTTTGTACTACCATTAATTCAATGCATCACATTGTTATATCCGAATGCAATTGCAATGTCTGATGAATCTGAGTGAAATTCAAATGCATTATGTACATAGCAATGTCTGATATAGTGGTACACTAGCTTAATGCCAGAATTGAGTTTCCTAGCATTGCCCGACATTGAGACCTTGCGCCGGATACATATGACAGGTATGGTAGCTCCGACATGGCCATATATAGCCATGTCTGAGTTGTGTAATTTTGGTGATGATGTTGCTCTTAAGTTGACCCCCACTCCGCGAATATCCCAAGGCTTTCCTACTGTCTCTCCATCTCTGGTCCACTGGCGAATCGAACCATCTTCCGGCGGGCTCATTATGTTGCAACTGGTGCCCAAGTATGCCAGGCTCTGTATGCACATGGAGTGACCTTCGATTGCGCGTTCCGGCATCAAGCTCCCTGCCGGACGTTTCGACACTGATTTCTTCCACGACGTCGTTCGAGTATTGTGATCGACGAAGTACGACCGCCCGAGCAGTGAGATTTGCCAGTCGCATCCAGGAATAAGGTCTCTGGGTTCATCTATGCTTCATCATGAGTTCCCCACTCCCAGTGACACTTGCTTCGCTCACCTAGTCGTGGCACTCCTGGTAAAGGTTGGTTCCATGAAACCATCATAAGTGTGTCATCTTGGTATCGTGTTTCACCATTCGGCATCTTTGACTTCCACCAAAGAGGAGGGAGCGCTTCGGTCCCGCCTATAAGTACATGTCTCATTGAGTCATTCAAGGTATGTCACAAGGTTTGAGCACCTTGCCAAAGTGCATCCTGGCGGTGCTGTGCAACTATAGGATGGCGGATTGAGTTTGTCAAAGGGAGTGCCAATCATTGATTCTGGTGTGCTTGACTGAGCTACTTCGCTTAGTACTTCCATCACTGTTGTTTCAAAATGTTTCAAAATGCTTTGGTAGTACCTAACACGAGCGAACAGAAATCTTGAGTGTGGTGCACAGTAGGATCGATAATCAGAGTAGTGGAGTTATGTAAAAGAAGCTATACGACTAATATATAACCTACAGCTAGGCTGTGTTCCATCATAGACTGGTGACCAGCCCGTCTATGCAACATGCCAGTACTAGTGTCACATGAAAAGTAAGTCTGTTGTTTACTTGTGCATAACAATAATACTAGTACATTTATCTGTCTGTTATTCATCAAATTATGCAATCTAGATATAAATGCAGTCGTAAGTTATTTTGATCATCTCTGAGTCATAAACAACCACGAGTGAAGTGAAACTACGCAGGCTGCACTGGTGGCATGCTCCGGTGGTGCCACTTCTTTAACATGAGTGGCCATGAACCAATCACGGCAATTGGGGCCGCAATGAGAAGCATCACTATTGGACCCCACCAATTGTTATCTGAGCTCTGGGTAAATCGCCCACCGTAACTCGTCGTTGAGCTCGTCGCTGTCATTGTAAGATTGGTGGATGTCGTTGGAGTAATGGATGTCATTGGGGTAGCAGATGGTAGAGCAGAGGTATATGCACGAACATAGGAAATGTTGAAATATGCGTTATCATATCGTGGACTTCCAGGCCCGACTACGCAGTCCTGGTACTGTATCACATGCGTTGAACACAAAAAAAATGTCATTTTCGGCTGTTAGCACTCACACATAGGCCTGTTGGACCTGAGTTGCCACACGACGCATTATAGGATGTTCCAACACCTGCCCTATATGTAACATAATTATGAAGGTCCTGTACTACGCTGTATGACAGGACTCACCAGTCTCCGCAAAGAGTAATGTCTAAAACCAGGTTCTGCGCACTGAAATATTGGGTAATGTTGCAAGTGTTAGAAAAATAACTGGCATGCGGAATTCCCCATTGAGTGACGTCCATCGAAGCTGAATTAACTTGATGGATGGAAACGGGTATGTCGAGGCGCTGAAAAATGTGTCAGCACATTACAATACTTATGAGACCCAAGAGTACACCGCACACTCCAGAACCAGATACTACAAGTGATTGTTAACCATGAGGATGACGAGGATATGACATGTGCAACTACGTACAAGATACCCGACACATCAAATTGCGTTGCCCAAACTCCCCCACCAGCTGCCGCAAAACCGCTTCCATAACTATCCAGAGAAGTTTCCATCACTGTGCATCCAGAGGGTTCAGAACAGTCGGTCGTTGTACCGCTTGTACCAAGTTGATATTCTGATCCATTATGAGTGCAACCTGGCGTGCTGTGAATACTGATTTGGTTATCGGGCATCAGATTGATGCCCTCAATGATATCTATCTCCCCATTCTCCGGCCAGTTAGGCCCTACAGAGTCGCGTCAGCGGGTGAAATCGAAGCCAACAGCATCACGCGCACCGAAACTCCAAAATGCTGGCCATACCTGTCGTAGATAGTTCAGATGCTAACGGCAAGTAAACCAAGCCTCTTATAACATACCGAGCATCCAAACGGTATGTGACTGAGATCAATTATCCAAAGGCTTCCGACATCATACGTGTCTTGAGTGGTTATGCGAACCTGTTGAGCTCTAATAAGTACTGGGTGTTTGCCTCCTGTGTTTTGCGCACTGTGTTACGGTTCTGGCCCATAGGTACGTTTGTTGTGTTGTCCACTTTGATTATGGCATTTCCTTGACTGTCTACGTACGCCAGCCTCTGACTTGTTGCATAGGACTCATTGACCCATATGACATTACCTGCATCAGGTTTTCTACTGTAGCAGAATATAAGGAATGACGAATACTCACCTTGAGTCGTGTTGTCATAAGCGCCATAAAAGTCCCAAAGATCGAAGAAGCTCTGCCCCGAATATTCGCGGACAAGACTATAGCCCTTCACAGAAGATATATAAGAAGCAAAGACCTCAAACGCAAGCCAGTGTTTCATGGTCACGAAGTGTGAAAACATGGGCAGAGGAAAGCCCGAGGGCATTCATATAGTCAGCAAATCTTCGAGAGGCGATGGTCGGGCGAGTAGCCACGCTACCGGCTGGAGAAGGGGTGGTTTGGAGCTCGAGGCCCTTGAGAATGAAACATTACATACTTAATCGCGCGCTGTGGCTTTCGGGCCTCGGCGCACGACTGAGTACTGAATCCGAACAAACATGAGGCGCGTGACAGAAGAAGTGCGTGACCGAAGCACGCACCACGTGATGGTATGTCACACCCGCGGAAGTTGAACCTTACGCATTCTCGAACTCGATTCTAATTTTTCTACATAACTGCTCCAAAAGCCAACCCAAAGCACTAAGCGCTAAACACTAGTACTAGTACGGTAGGTAGTCTGGCACAAAAGGCGCAAAGCAAAAACGTTTCTTATCACTCGAGCACTTACTAATACTTAATCTTCATACCGACGGGTTCAAGGCTAGAACAACGCTGTCTTCCAGTTTTCTTCCACACAGCGCTGAACTCATCCGGATCCTTTGCCGCGGGCACTGACTCAGATGTCCTGCAACACGATGTATCATTGGACTTGGCAGATGTTATAATCGGATGGATGGCGCTTGTTGATGCACAGCTACTTCGTACAAGGTATGATGGATGCGTCACGATCTGCCTAATCGCAGTGTTAATATCAGTCTTCCCCAACAGGAGGCAGTCAGCAATGCACAGACTCTATACTTGTACAGAGGTCATCAAAGAAATTACCGGCAACACAGCCAAGCACAGACTAGTATGAGAGGCAGCGAAAATAGAAACTTGTTGTCGGTCAGCCCCTGGGACACTCAGGCTTGTCGCTAACGTATACAACATGTTACTGCGAGTATTAGCTACGTGGGGATTCTGGTGGGTGTGCACGTTTTCAGATCAAACACCATGCTGTCCTGATGGTGATCCATATTACGATATCGTTCCGCTAATAAAAAGAAAAAATGCCCCCAGCCTCCATCAACATTCAAGCCACTTCGAAGTTCTTACTTTCTACGCACTCTCTATTCGCCATGGAAAAGCCCTCAACAATGTTGATTGAGCAGTTACAAAGCGTCCACGCCCGTCAACGGAAGGTTATTCAACAACTTCAGGCAGATAACGCTAGATTGCTCAGCGATCTCGTTGAAATTCGTCGGGAGAGAGACGCTTTCCGAGCGGAGGCTGCGAAGCTTCGCAAGGAGCAGGCAGAACTGCACAACCAACTGGATGAAACGCTATCGGAGTATCAAGATTTGAGGCGGGAGCGTCTCACTCTCTCTCACGCATTCAGCAATGCGTCTTCTTTCGGACGGCCATCGAAAGCTAATAATAAGGTGCGTGCAAGTGATCACAGTGATTATGCGGCTCTAAGTCATCCAATCAGGCGATGCATATCTTATCAGCGTTGACAGGAGATGAAGCGAAGAGCCCATCTCTTGATTATAGCACAGTCAGTCGTTGAGTCGTTACCATTATAGCATGATTCCACCACTTTTCGCAGGGGATGACCCACAACAGTCAGAACTCATATTCAAGTCGTGAGTTGCCAGAACCCGTAACAACGGACGAGCCCCAAATGGATGAACCTGTTCGCCGAATTCGGAAGCAGCCTACGACCATGATGCCAGTTCCAAGGACATCATTGTACACACTCAACATGAACCGTTAAACGTGCCATGGAATGAGTTTATGCCACCAAAATGAGACCCGTCATGGCATGTGGTGGGAGGCAGTGCCAAGGAAAGCTACTTGCCTCGTGTCATTGCTGGGAATATGTATTAGAGGACAGTGTTATCTAACGTGTTAGACTGGTACTTGTGCTAGAACGTCAATATCGTAACGGTAACGCCATGTTGTAATGACACAGATTGGACCTTGTGCAAATGAAAGAAAATGGTCAAATGATGCGTAGACCTGCACGTCTGGCACGAAGGTACATAACCTCGAACTGAGGGATTTGCAACTCACCGAGATACAGCAAGTGCGAAGTTTGAATTCTGGCCCATACTACTAGTTAGACGTTAACATTCACTGATTAACGGGTACTAGCTTGCTTATTTGAGAGTCACAGGTGGATATCTTGATCGCTCCATACCAAATTGCTGATACCTTGCTCCACAAGGCAGATCTTAGGTAGCAATCTGCTGGCATTGCAGATATCATTTATTAGAAAGGGGATACCAGTGGATAGGTTATCCTACATCCCCATGATATTCAGCACATAAAAGCAAGGCGTCTTCTATATTGTCCTCTTCAGATTTATCTGATCCTTTATCACATCCTCGCAACGATGCGTATCCCTGTTGTCCTCGCCGTTGTTGCTTTGACAGCATTAATATCTGCCAGTGACACCGGCAGTGAAGCATGTCCCATCTTTTGCGTAGCACAGGCGACTTGCAAACACTGCCCCGACCAGGTTTGCGTGAGTATGAGTAGTTTGCATCCTGGATGCAACTACATGACTTACTGGTCGGCAGGCGCTCTTTATATGCTCCTAGTGTGGTAGTGAGTTGTGTTTCTGCTTTCACATCGGTGCAGTATGGTTGATGGCACAACGCGTGAGTTAGTAGTAATGTGTTGCTGGCTCGATCAACGAATTGAACAAATTTCACTGCCGCTTGCAATGGAGATCGTGGAATGCATAGAGGATTCAAAGGCTGATGTGTCTACATTTCATAGCCTAAAGACGTAGTTACCAGATAACCACGGAGAACCGAGAGGTAGTCAAACCACCTCTCGACTGGGCAAGGATCAACGGGAGGGAGTGCGCCTGACTCAAGAGAGAAGAGTTAAATCACACTCAGCGGAAGCTTTATTAACATCACTGGAACCCAATCCGCCCCTTTCGCATATTTTCACGTCATTTGGATAAAGATGGGCTGCCCAGCCCCCAAAGCGGCCCACTGTGCCGCGTCCACTTCGATCGCGTGATCTCTGGTAAAGTGATCGTTTCGAAGTCTCCGGTGTTCATATTAAAATCGTTCTGGAGGGTGCCTGTGATGCCCTGGTATGCATTGAAGGTCTCGGAGAGTGACATGTAACGTGTTGATCACAGAGGGCAGAGGATTACGACAACATTCATCTGCAAGCATGCATTCAACCTCTCGTCGATGGTCAGACTATTAGATCCAAATAACGGACGTGTTCATAATCGCGATTTTATCCTAAGCCAGTGACTGTGATTGGCTCTGCATCAGTAACTTCACTTGGTGTATGCATGACACCAACTCACGGAATGCAGGTCTAGCTAGAAACAGTGGTATCGAACGCCACCTCTGAGGATACATCAATAACCCGAAGTCGGATCCATAGTACGTCAAATAACGTTGTGTCTTTCCTACCATGTCATTGATACTATCATAGTTGTTATACTACTGATGCGGCAGTGCTCCGTGTGCATCTTTGCGTCTGCTCCACTGACATTGGCGTGAAAATCCTGAACTGGCTATGTGATATCATGCCCTGAGCTCAGGTCACAGACCTCAAACCCTAAGATCCAGAGCGTCGACATTAGGCTAGTTAGATTGCCGGAAATCTCGCCTCGAGAGGAACAGAGTCAGAGCCGGTGAACCTGTACGCAAGCCATAGTCCTATGTCATCACAGACAGTGAGAATAAGTCGAGAGCGATGTTCGTTCACAGGATAAATCCCATGAATTTGTTGGGTCATTAAACCAGCGGTTGCATTGACAGAGTACAAAGTCAAAGTTCTCTTTAAGCACGTCACGGATGCGGCTTACAAAGGAGATAAAATTAAAGCTCATTCAAATGTGGACAAACAAAGAATGACAAACAAACGCGCCTTTAATAAAGTCGCGTCGCGTCTTCCAAACATTTGCGCTTCTTCCATTTCGTTACTTATTTCGCATCTTGATGCCGCTATGGACGCATCTACGTTGTCACGTCAGCATGATATTCTTACTATCGCAAGGGAGCAGCTCGGCTTTCAGAAACACGTGAAGGTAAGCACATGTTGATTGGCGCTCGTCCTTGCGGTGTCGTTTGTAGCAAGGCTGAATATATTTTAGGACGCGTCTGTTCCCAAGTCCTATCTTAGTGCGCTTCGTCGGCATCTAGATATCGATCCCTATGACACCAACGTACGTTTCTATCATATCCGGCGTCATATCGATACCTCTTTAACGCAATCACAGTTTAGAGTCACGTTGCAGCCAAAGACAGGATGTATGCGCTCCCTATTGTAGATGGGAAGATTCGCTGAGTCAAATTTATAGATGGCGTGGTCACATGCTTGGAGCAAGCTTGCGCTGCTATCAATATCCCACTGAGTGCCAGATCTGGCCGCTCGGATGGCAAAGCAGATGGTTTTGGTAGTTTGGCCAATTATACGGTATGGTATTGCGTATGCGAGTCTCTTTGCGTATGAACATCACCCCCCTTAGGTCCATGCCAGTACACCGAAGCATAAACAGGCGAGACTTTTGCGCGTCAAAACGCTTCATGCTAGGAAGGCGATCAATAATGAAACGGTAAGTAAAGTCGCGTTTTCTGCCAGCTCCATCATGACAATGATTGCGCAGCCAAATGTACTTGTGTCAGATGTCGCCATCGCAAAGCCGCCGCGAGGTGGTTTGTTGGCACAGCTCGATGCAAACCTGAATGTAAATAGTCTCTCCAGCCCAGGTACATCTGCGCCACGAGCCCCAACACTGAAAGCGTTTACGTCGTTGCTGTTGAGGCGCGGAACTGCTGGGACTGCCGTAAAGTTTGAGCCGGCCGACACTGTCATTCCTCGAAAGCGTACTTCGTCGTCTCTCATGTTTCTAGGTGCGGAGAACGAGGAAGACAAATCTAGTGTCTCCACTCCCCTCGTATCTAAGCGCACAACTCTTCAGCCGCCCAAGGCCCTTCTGGCGCTTGTCAATTCCAACACGCAGCCTTCGCAAGGCCACATTCCTGTACAGCCTACAGATCAAAAGGCTGTGCTTCCTGTGGCCCACCAGCCATCCTTGCACCGCAGTGCTGATGAAACCCGTTTAAAGATCACCAACATTCAGAACAACCTAAACTCCCTGGCCAAGCTTTCTAACTTGGCGAAAGACAGGACCGTCAGTCAAAGACCTTCCGCTATGGATTTCCAGGTCCCTCGCCACAATGGCGATGATGCCGGATATTCTTATCAAACTCTTAACCGCCAGCCTATTGCATCGGGATCACGCGTTCGTCTCGACGTTGCTATGGGGTCGGATACAGACTCGGAGGAGGATGATTGGGAGCTGCCTAATTTCTTGGGTGGTGCTGTCACTCGTGACGCACGCTTTGACGAGGATGGCGACTTCTACGGCAGGGGTAAAGACTTGTTTATCGGTCCGACTGCGAACCCGGGCGAGTACGTCGCGAAATCTTTCTGAATGAATGTGTTCTCATGTTCTCATTTCTATGCTGTTCGCAGTATTGACAAGTTTTTGATTGCTGCTGGCAATGCGGAGCAATTCGATGGTAATGCCAGTGTCGACAAGGCCCTCGAGAAACTCGGATTGAAGAGCCTGTACGATCTCCTTCCAGGAATGGCTATTTCTTTGTTGGCTCACCAGGTTATCGGCGTCGCGTGGGCGTTGGAACGCGAGAAATGTGGCGATAAGGGAGGCTGTTTGAGCGATGAGATGGGCTTAGGGAAGACGGTGCAGATAATCTCGGTGGTCATCGCCAACCCCTCCGATGATCCTAGATGCAAGACGAACCTTATCGTTGCTCCGCTGGCCTTACTGGACCAATGGAAACTTGAGATCGAGATGAAGACCGCCAACAATTTGAAGTGTCTAGTTTACCATGGTACGTTTAGAGTTGCATGAAGGTTTTGGATTCAATTCATGTCTCACGTTCTCTTCCATGGAGGCTCCAACAAACCCCGCAAGCAGACCGACTTGATGAAATACGACGTCGTGTTAACTACTTATCAAGTACGTTCGAGTGCGATATCTTTCATGGAATTCTGACCCCGGGTCTGTAGACTCTCGCACTGGAATGGCCAGACCTGGAGGCAGAAGAAAAGGCCAAGCAGAAGGCTCAAAAGCGCAAAAAGAAGACCGATTCTTTCATCGAAAGCGATTCGGGGGATAACAGGAGACCTAAGAAGAAAAAGAGAGAATGTGAGCCACGGCAATCACTGTGGTCACCTCAATTAACTTTGCGTAGTGGGGCTTCTCTTCCAAGTCCAGTGGTACCGTGTTATTCTTGATGAAGCACAGAACATTCGTAACCGGCGCACAAGTAACGCTTACCACATTTCACCCTCCTATATACTCATGACCGTGCAGGAGTATCTCGCAGCGTCACCGATCTTGACACGACCTACCGCTGGTGCCTCACAGGGTGAGCATCTTGTCCATCGAGATCATTATTCACTAATTTTCGGACAGCACTCCCATTATCAATGGCCTAGTTGATGCATACGCGCTATTTCGCTTCCTTCGCTTCCGTCCTTGGTATGATTGGCGAGAGTTTAATGGACACGTCTCCATCATCGAGAAAAAGAATCGTATGTCAATGCTCGCCTAAGATCTCGCCTTCACTTAACCACGCTCTAACCACAGCTGAATTGGCAAGCAAGAGACTCCAGGCTATCTTCACATCGATTATGCTGCGTCGCAAGAAGGATTCAATATTAGACGGCAAGAGACTCATCGAACTTCCCACAAAACATGTAGAAATAGAGAAACTAGAGTTCTCCCAGGAAGAGCTCGAAATATATCAGATGGTATGTTCTGCCAGTGCACTTATGCGTCGCGCTCGTTGCTATGTCTTCCAGGTCGAAGCTCGCTCCCAAGCCAAATTCAATCGTTTTCTCCGTGCTGGCACTGTCTTGAAGTAAGTCGCCCACTGTTAGAGGAGAATTGAAAATCTCAATTACTACTTATTTAGAAACTATCACCAAGGTACTGCACCATTTCACTGACGCAATCGTCGTTAATGACTCGTTTAAAATACAGTCCTTGTGATGCTCTTGCGTCTCCGACAAGTGTGTTCCCACCCCGCTCTTATTCAAGAGACTTCCGAAGCCCTTGTTGCGGCAGATCAGTTGGATGGCGGGCATGACCTCCAGGCTGAGCTGGCCCGCGCAGTTCGATTGGTGTCATCAGATTTTGTGACGAGGCTGAAAGCAAAGTATTTCCAGTGCGCGTTGGCACGTATACAGGCAGAAAAAGAGGTATGTTTCTCCTGTCAAATGGATTTCATGATGTTTACACGAATATAGTCCCTGGATGCCACTGCCGATGGTGAGGAGTGCCCTATCTGTATGGACACATTCACCGAGGCACGTGTAACGGCATGCGGTCATACCTTTTGTCGCGAGTGTATTGCCAACGTCCTTAATGCTCCATATGTCCAAGACGCGGAGGACCCTCGTAAATATCGTAGTAATGAGAAGCCTTGTGAGTCACGCACATATAACGTCTTGCCACACTCATTTTGTTTTGCAGGTCCTAGCTGCCGTGCTCCCATTTTTGCAGATGCTATTTTCATCCGCGAAGCATTCGAACCCACTGATGCCGAGTTGTCGGGAGATGTATCGGCATCTTCCGATGACGAGATGCCTGAGATCTCTGATATGATGCTTCGGAGACCGAAGGGCAAAGGCAGGGCCAGGAGCATCCGTAAAAAGCGTGCTGTGTGTGACTCGGATGATGAATCGGAAGATGACGACGACGACATCAGCGATTTCATTGTCGAGGATGGCGAGGATGAAGAAGAGAAGGATGCTAGGCGCAACATCAAGAAACGTCTGAGAACCCGCCGCGCGATGGTCGTTGAGTCTGATGATGAACTTGACGCAGATGAGAGAGAAGTGGTCATAGGTCGGAGCCCCAGGAAGGTGCCTGCTTCCATGGGTCAAGTTAAAATGATGTCGCGTTTCCTTCCTTCTACAAAGATGAATGTAGGTTGTCCCATTTCGTTCCAAAAATCATTTTCTAATGTCATCTCCCAGCACATGATGGAACATCTAGAGAAGTGGGCCAAACAATGTCCTGGTGACAAGGTGCGGTTTGACGTCCAAGATACAGTGATCGTGGTGCTGATGATATTTGCAGACCATAATCATATCGCAGTGGACCGAATGTCTCAAACTCGTCTCTGACTTCCTTGCGGAGAAGAAGATACCCCATGTCAAGTGCGAATTTTCTGATGACCTTGTGCCTGCTTATCTGAATCGATGTTATCTTTTGGTTCAGGTATCAAGGGTCGATGAGTCGCAGTCAAAGGGATCAGGCTGTCCGAGTGTTCATGATGGGCAATACTGCGCAGGTCATGCTTATGTCCCTAAAATGTGGAGGTGTTGGGTTGAATCTGACAAGGGCCAATCGTACGTCTCCCCAGTTTCTTACATCGCTGTGTTCTGACTTCTCATAGGCGTCATCTCTCTGGATCTTGGCTGGAGTGAAGCGATCGAAAGCCAGGCGTTTGACCGAGTTCATCGTCTAGGTCAACAGAAAGATGTCTTCGTGCACAGGTTGGTCATTGCCAATACTGTCGAGGATCGTGTTCTTGCTCTCCAAGAGCGCAAGGTAGAGCAAATTGTACTCTATGTTTATGCTCTGTTAACGCATGGCTTCAGCGAAACCTTGCGGATGGCAGCCTTGGTGAAGGCTCCGGAAAGAAGATTGGCAGTAAGTATCCGTCATGAGTCTTGGACACGTTATTGATGAGGACCTCTGATTGCAGGGATGAGTGTCCGTGAACTGGCAAATTGTACGTGCTGTGTTGCTCTTTCCTGCACGTTTGCTCACGCTTGGATAGTATTTGGTCTCGACCATCGAGGCAACCTTCTTTGATGAGGAGCATAGGACCACTGTACCCCCAACATTTTCCACCCATTGTGTCTGCTTCATTCTTTTCCTGCTACTGGCGCCGTTGTAAAATTGTTCTGGCGGTTATCATGATTATTATTCTAATTCATCAAACTTGTAGACTTATACTACGTACCTCGCAGATGCTTATACCTTAGATCCCGTTAACGTATTTTGCAGTCCTTAGTAAATAACTATTCGTGTATAATTTCATATTGCAATGCATGTATTTCTAAACCATGTGGAGCTACAATAGTAGTAGCGTAGTTGGCCAATCCAAATCGTTCGTCGTTCAAGCTCTTGCACGCAAAGCCGTCAAAACCAATACTTTTTTACCCTACGTCGTGGATGCTAGACTTTCATTTCTGTAACCAAGAATGTACGGGATCCGACAAGCTCAGATCAATATAATTCCGATCATTTATGGCTTTCGAAGTGCAGTGACTGCCATTAATATTCGTACCGTCGCCTTTTCCGGCTTCACCGTACGTTTAAAAACTCCAATCGCATATGGAATGCTGGCATGCATCATGAACTTTGAATTAGTATACGCATCGATAATGACAGATACAGATGGTGAGGTATGTTGTCAGGGTACGGCTCCTCCAGATACCCCTACCGGGCCCCGGTTGATTTCTTCATATGTGTAAGAATCTTGTCTACTTCGGCGGTGTTCCTATCTGCGAGCTTCTGAAACTAATAGGTTGGATAAGATAAAATGATGAAGTGAGTCAAAAGCAAGGCAGACTTACTTCTTCGAGCTCAACTGAGTGCTTTTTGTAGTCGCCCTTTTTCACACTGGCCTGCTGTATTTTTCGAAGTTGCACCCGGGTATCCTCTGCCATTCGATGAGCAGTCGCAGTCAGCGCATTGCGGGCTTCAACTGTTGGCCTAAAAGAGAAATAATGAACGTCTATGCCGTAGGAAGGCGAAGCGAGTGACCTAGGTATAGGAATCTTGATTGTCCTGGAATCCTGTCTTTGAGGAACGATATTTGGTAGCTTCGCGGCATATAGAGCTTGTTCTACTGCTTTCAAATTCTACTGGTGCACCAATAAGTGAACCTCCTGAAGCTTAACCACGACGAGGTGCTCACATGTTCCTCAAACACCGTGATAACCAAGTTTGAACCATCTCGAACACCAATGGTGGCCACTTCCTCGAGTTTCACAAGGTCCTTTTCTTTGCCTGGAAGTTCTATGCGTACTGGCGAGAGAAGGGCTGGGGTGACGCGACCACTTGCACGAGTCTCTAGGCCAGCTACCTCCTTGCGGTACCACTCGACAGCAGCACTCATCTTCGCCTCGGATTTTCCATATTCCAAACGAGCGACCTCTGAGGTAAGAGCTTGTTTGGATCCCGGGACCAAGTCCGCAGTAGATTTGACCTTAGACCTCGAGGCGTAAAACCGGATGTATGATGTTTTGGGTGACCGAGAGATGGCATTGCGAACAAAGCTGCTCTGTGTCGGACTGAGAAGCTGAAGGCTACTACGAGACACAGCTCTTGGCGAGCAGCAAGCAGCAAGCCGCACAGCACTGGGTAGTGACATGATTAGTATGTAGAGTATGTACTTACTCTTACTAGAACTAGATCTAATTTTTGCCCAAGCGGCACTTGTTCGTTAGTAGTACCCATCACATGACCACCACATGCGGTAACAGTACTTGCAACTGGCATATTGATGCATCTCCGACTCGTGTATTTTCACTCCGCATTTTATTCGTGCTATATATGTAAGTACATGATACGTGGATAGAAAATGACTCAGAAGAGATTGATTATCAAAATAAAGCCCTCCTCTGGCGAGTCGGAGAACAAAGGCAAACGCCGACAGTGGACGCTCAAGTACTCACCGCCGCGGCCATAGCAATGATAGCATGGGTAGACAACCATGTGAATCATGTAATGCCCTCGCAAACATCCACCAGCACCTCGTTGCCCCCATTGCGTGCCTAGTCACCACTAGGTAGTGAATGCAGTGGCCCGACCTTGTCGGGCTATGCCATATTGGTGTTCGTTTAGATCGGAACGCCAGTGGAACAGTTCGTGCGCTTCTAGGCTGGCGCTCATCAGGCGCTTTCCTAGTAGTAAATCTAACGGCGTCTCTTGGGCGCTCTTGGCGTCACTCTTAGTGCCTACAAATTCGGGAGAATTCAAGGTTCGATACCACCTGCTCCTTTCATATACTGTTTACAAGTATCACCGTCTCCTTATCAAGGCGCCAGTGGCATCCCAGTTGTGATGGGCTCTGCCAGCGATTCACAATGCACATATACCGCCTTATGCCAATCAGTGAACCGGTGAGTTCTTGCTGGCGATTACGCTGATTGCGGTGCATTTACATGGTCATATTGCTTTATATTCCAATGTGACGAAATTCTTTCCTATATATCCCGATATATCCCGATATCTTCTTCTCACCAGTTCTCTGATCGGCGCCGCCGCCCGCCCATCTTGCCCAGCTAGAAAATGAATATTCGGAACTGTTGTACCACATAATAAGGAAGTCACATCGTTTCACCAAAACCAACCAATTACGACTACTAAACTCACCTCGTCAAGTATAGACCCCAATGTACGATTGTCATCACAAGCGGTTTGAAAGTCGTTCCTGCAATGAATACATTGTCGAGCAATCAATGGCCTCAGCTATATTAATAAGTCTGCTAAAAATAATGACTCCCTCGCACCCGTTATAGAAGGTTATGGTGTTCGGTGTACTTCGGTGTAACTGGGTACAACAAGCAATCTCCCGAAAACAAAACAAATCTACGACATCGACGGAGTGTTGGCCAGGTCTGGTTCGTTTGTTCCCCTCTCCCAGGAAGCGAGAAGATGGTTGACAGGCAACCAGAACGTTCAACGCAACTTTCCATGACAGGGATTTGAATACAAGCCAAAATATTCGAATGTGAGTGCTGAGAAAACACAGGTTTAAATATTGATGTGGAGTTTGCCAGTCTCGCACAGATAAGATGACCTAAAATGATTGATCCGTACCGGTCTTTCAAGTGACGGAACGTAGTTGCACCAGTATAAAAACTGGGGGAGGGTAGTGTTTGCCTGCTATTCAATCTCAATCAACATGTCAATACTCACAACCCAGAAGCTTGCAGATGAGCTCTTCCTGCGACCCATCGTAATATCGATGAACAGCTTGGCCCTGTCATCCCTTATGTCCTACGTCATGTCCGCCAACGGAGTTATCGACTGGAGACCGGTATGCTCATTAATTTAATACTAGATAATATCACCGATGCAATTGTCTTTGCAGATAACAATCTGTGTCACGTCGGATATCCTTGCCATGGGCGCTGACCATCTTAAAGATAAAGAGGAGGAATTCTCGTCAGACCACAATAACGCCAACGACCCACGTCTCGCCTCTTGGTTTATATATGCACGAACATTCCTCACCGCCAGCGCTGTGCTCCTTGCCTTGGCACTATCTCAGTGTCCAGTTTCGACGCTCCTCACCACGGCAGCGTTCGTCGCTCCTGCCTTGCTGTGGACCACTCCGATCAGCTTCAAGAAGTTTGGGCTAATCTCGAGGCGCCTTCTCGGGAGGTTTGGTGGAGACAAGCACCAGCCTTCTACATCTGCGCCCGTCCTGGTCATCAAACGCATCCCCGGCATGAAGGCCATTTTCAATGGCATCATTCGAGGGTACGTCTGCCTGTGTGCCTTGAACGATGTCCGCGTAAACAAATGCTCTTCAGATGTGGCATCTACACTGTGGTCCTCTCCGTGTTGTCGGGATCAGGCAATCTGACCAACACGCTGCCGTCTCCATGGACTGTTGTTCAACTGATAGTCTGGTCGACCGTCAACCGCTCATGTCACGCAGTAAGTAGATGGTATATGATTGTGGGATTTGACGCTGACTGTGTCTATAGATCATGACCGATGTCCGTGATTTCGAAGATGATATGAAGGCTGGCGTCCCCACTATACCCGTCCTTCTCGGCTCCGTACTCAAAACGAAGGCGATATTGACAGCTTGTCATATGCTGGTTATGTTAGCCTTCATCGAAAACCCATACATTATGGGAAGCTGTCTGTTTGCCGCAGCTCTGGTATGGATGCTTGGCAAAAACTCGCCGAAAAAGGCGTTCTTGTTTAGCTCTCATTCGCAGTCCATGTTTATTATCTGGTATTTGTCGACGAGGCATTATCTTCAGTCTTAACAAGTACCTTGGGAAGGTCTCTAGATGCAACTGGCTATTGAAGGATACATTCATAGTCAGTTGCGTAGATTATATCTTTGTTGTTGTCTCATCATACTTATCGTGTTAAGTTACCTACCTAGACTTTTTATGTGCATAAGCGCAATTTCCTAGCTTAAATAAACCGAGTTCTCCATAAGATGCAATACCACTATGGTGCTGCTTCACCCGAAGATTACACCGTCACGCGTGAGCGCCTTGCGATATCATTCAGAATCCGCCACCATCGAAAAAAATGAGTCATGAACTTGACATAAACTGATGCCCTGTACGACAACTGAGCTCCCCACTCATGTCTTCGACTGAACCAGCCCTATCTGGTGTTTACTGGCACGACTTCCCGGTCTTGACCTGTTCCACTGGCATGCACCCCTTGCGAGCCACAAGGAGCCCCGAAGCCACGGTGGAAGCACACTTTTTGACGAGAATGCTGCTGTGAGGGGCAATAAAAAAAACGCTGGCCACAGGTTGCCATCGAATAAGTGGATGATGACAATGAATCTAACAATTCTCCTTGCGACTAGTCCGAGAAAATCAGAAAGATGATGCAAGCACACGTGCAGGCATAAAGTAGACTTCCACTCGTTAAACCCTGACGCAAAAACTTGACTCGCTGTTCGAGTTTCTAATTGGCCCAGGTACACGTTGGACCCAAGTTGGACCATTGGCGATTCGATGTTCAACCTTTTTTTCGGCTGAAAGATGAGACTTTCAGTCCGAACGCTCGTCACGGTCGAGAAGTTCCTGTCTGGACAGTGTCAGCATTACCCTGGAATATTCTAGGCAGTTGGGCTCAGCATGCCCGTTCGCTCCTAAGCTTTACCACAAATTCTGAGGACTAGACCTGTAGAAGTACTAGACTGTACTAGTCAAATTTAGTAAGCGATCCACGATAATTGAATTTTAAAACGTAGTATACCCACAAATTCAACCTCGAGAGCCCGAGAGCACCCGCTGCTTGGTGGGGAGGATGGATCAGTAAAGGGTAAGTACATCCAGATAGATTTGAAATGTCACAAGCGATCAGATCGATCAAGGCGTCCGCAATATGAATACGTGTAATTTATTCTTGTGCCCATTCTACTACCCAAAACGGCTACTTAAGCCATCGTAAATGAGGAATATAATCGCGCTGCTGGGTATTGATCGAGCAACAGTAATACCGCACCCAGCGTAAAGCCCCTTCACACCCTGCGCCCTGTACATTGCTTTCGCGGTGCCAAGGAACGTTGGCTTGGGGGCATTACTGCCTCGCGGACGCAAGTCTTCCTCAGTTTGCATCGTACTCTTGATGCTGTCGGCAGGGAACATGGAAAAGTTGAATACTCCACCTGCGCATGCACCAGACAACGCAGATTCCCATGGGACGATATCTTTCCGTGTAAGCTCGGAGCCGCGCCGCTTTATTAGTGTTGTTCCAACGAACTCTTTCGTGGCGAACCATGCAGCTCCGCCACCGCATTCACGGATGAGGGTGCCAGTTTGCCCGAGCCAAAGGCCACGGAGGCCTTCTGTGCGGATGACGGACATGAAAACGGCTATAGGACCAGGAAGGGGGCGAGAAATGGGTCCCAGGGTTGAGTCTAGGGTTGCTGCTGCGGTGGATTCAGGTATCGAGACCAAAAGCGACTTAGGAGCAATCATCTGTACTTGCATTTTACATTTTACAAGCTCCACGGGTGTGCTAGTCGAAAATAAGAATCAATTACAGCTTGTATACGAAGTGTGAGTGACTTGCAGTAAGAAACTAGTGATGGCGCCTGCGCCCGCACCAGCCAATGCAAGCTGAGGTAACGAAAGATCGTGTGACAAGGGCTGAGAATTGACCCGCCGGATCACATTTTGGAGTTCGCTATATGACATGAACAATGAAGCATTCTCCAGCATGGCCGCCACTATTGGCGCCGGAAGGCCCTACAATCAGTATGAGCTCACGTCGACATGGAAGAAGTTCTACTAAGAAGAGATCACGTACGCGGTAAAGGCCTCTAAAACCTTCATTTTTCCATGTTTTAACGAGACAGTCTATTGGTCCATTGAATCTAGCAGTGGTATCGAGAACTTGAGATTGTAATCGCACTTTCGTCAAGTCGAATGGGTGCTCGAAGACTTTGGAGACCATGCCTGCGATCTGTGTCACAGTAACTGATTGTCATTCTTGTGGCTCGATAAAATGAAATCAGCCTTGGAAACCCACACTCCCGAACGTGATATCATTTACTGCTCGCATCGCAGGCGAGGGCATTGAGGGCATGCTATCCCAAGATAATGGGTCGGATGCTGCCTCCATGTCAATAACGAATGGGGTGATGAAAGCAGAGAAAGACAGGCTTCGAGAGTACTATGCGGTTAGCGCATGGAGGAAGAGCTGTACACGTCCCCGACACCCTGGAGAAAATAAATGACAGGTCTCTCATTTCATGCGCGGAAATTACTTGCCTTATTGGTCACCGGGTGCCATGTCCGATGAGGTGCGAAAGTACTTAGGTGGCCCATTCTCTCTCGATTCTCGAATCTCCCCAAACGGTTCTCCCCGACTTGATTGACGATGATTATTTATCTACCGCAGACAGTCCACGGCGCCCCATGTTTTTTCGCAAACGCCCTTCTGTTGTCGGGGACTGGCGCGGTCGAGCACCGTACTGTACCGCTGCGGCGCTGCTCACACGTGAAACAGCCTGAGCATAGATCGGGGTGCGGTTATGTAAACTACTAAGTATCTGGTGGCCCCGTCACAGTCTGAGTGTGAGTTAGTATGAACACGGCCTATGATATCGAGGGTTCAAATATTGATGAGTTATATGCAAGGATGAGGCAGGTTGCGGATGCCCAGTGGGTGTAAGTAATAATGTCAAAGTAGAATCAAGACGGCAGAAGACCGTCTGACTATATACATCCATTCGAGACATCAGCCTATGCATCATGCATCTGGCATGTTGAGATATCACTCGAGTTGTCCGTAGTAGTTTGCGCAAGGCTGGTCACGAACTCCTCAAAAGACCATACTTTTGACATTGTCGGAAATCCAAGGACTCTTGCCTTTCCCTCGCCTGTCTGAACCAGCGAGTGCAAAGACCCGGCCAGCTTGGGCAGGCGAGAGGCAGATTAGGTCCCATAAGTGTTTTCGTGCAACATCCTGAGAGCCCTCTATGGCTGGAAGGAAGCCCAGCTGCACGACAAATGCAGGTTTGCTTCCGTGTGTCAGTGACTAGTACACTCCCCTCCAACACTCAGCGGCTGCTTCATGGGTATCAGCTCCTTTGACGACAACAAAAAGAGGTGTCGTTTTCCCTGCCCACGCAGTGTAAAACTTCTCCAGCCGTTCGTGCGTGTCCTGTATTATATTACTTGCACAGAATATCAGAAAGTCTGGTCGCCGACCAGACGTCCGGCTGTAGAGGTGCATGCCTGCGTCTATATTGACGCGGGGGATATTATATTACCATTTATTTCGACGCTCTGAAAGGGCAGTGTAGATTTCGAGGACACTTGGATTCCGGGATCGGGGTTTGGTGGCGTGATGTTTGGAGGATCAGCACCGACGCCGTTTCCTGCCAGGATGAGCGATTTGAAACATGTGCCTGGAGATGCTGTTCCACTGGAGATCTTGCAGAGAAGGGTACCACCAAGACCGTCTGCGTCCCATGGTTCACCTATAACGTCCTTTCCTTCATAATAACTTCTCCATCCAAATTCATATCCCCTGGTCGAAAACAGCACAGAGTTGGATCCTGAACGTGAGCGCCAACACGATCGTACAACATGTCTTGATGATCAACAGAGAGCTTTTCTTGGGGGTCAAGCCTGAAGAATTGATCTTGGACGAATGGGTGTCATGTCAAGAGGTGAATATTCATGTGTTGGATTGTGCACAGCATTTCAAAGACCGGGCACGTTGGAAGGCCGAGTCACGCTGGAGCCAGAAGACGAGTGCATTGGCTGCTGGGCAGTTAAATCCTGCTTGCGAATTTTGTGGTTGCAGAGTCGTGACGACGCATCCGAGCGATAGGGCTAAGGGCGGTGGTTACGAGTTTATTCACACAGAAGTATTCGATTCACTGATGGGCCTCTTCCGCCTTCGATGCAGGGAGCCGTGTAGAAGCAGCGTCTTATCGCTGGCGTGAGTTTTTTCCGACCTTTGTTGTATTGACACGAGTACTATACCCAATGAATTGGGATCTCCCACGGAGACGCGGCGAGCGGTTCGGAGCCTCTAGCTATGTAGGTCATGCCATCAGTAAAGCAATGCCATTTATCGGATCAAGGAGATTGCTTGATATTATTACAAAACGTATCTGAAGTCCCTATTCTGCCTATCTGTCAGATCCAGGAATTCCTATTGCAGACAGAATATCAGCATTCTGCAATCGCCGACTCGGAGGACGCACCTTATCGACTTTAACTTCCACACGCTTCCCATCCTCTGTGATTCGCTCGATAACGTATTCTTGTCTATCGTCAACAGGCTCTGCATCGCGGATTCGGTTCTCTCGGACGAGAACGGCACGAATGATAAGAAGAAGTAGCGGGCAGGCGACGTAGCATGCGCCGATCACAGTCCATGGGGTGTGGTTGCTGTACATGATTAATGATTATTTTCATTCATAGACTCGGTTAATGAATGACCTACCGCGGCTTATATTGTGCCTTCCACATCAAGGGGCCAGCTGCGTTGCCAACGCAGTAAGCCGAGAGTATAGTGGCGTTAGTAACAACCTGCAGATTGGTTTTCACTTGAGGAGCGACATCAATAACTGGCAGGGCACCTACCCTCTTCGTATGACCAGCAGTCACATTATTAAGCCATGACAACGCCAGTACGAATCCGGGCACAGGGAATCCAGCTATGGAGAGATGAGCATAGAAACACACTACAGGCATCACACGCACTCAGGAACTGGCCGACAAGAAGTCCAGCCTGATATCATGTGAGATGCGATATTAAAGACAACTCGGTAGACTCGCAGAAGCCAACCACGTACCTTATTCGACCAAGGAAGTAGATTGACCAGTAAGATGCCCAACCATGCCGGGACGAAGTACATAGCACCGACGTATGCTCTGGAATTGGGCCGTCGTGTTGCAAGCCGAACACCAGTGAAGATTGTCAAGATTTGAATCACACCAGGAATACAGGACAAGAGAGTCGTCTGTAGATAGCTGAATCCGAACGAAGCGAGGATGAGTGATTGTTGGTTTAATAATGAGCTAGGCACATTGCATAGAGCCGAGAGGAGAGCGAAGAGCCAGGTCTTAGAGTCAGTCAGGGCTTCAATCATTCTAGAGTTGAGTACGTGAGGAATGAAAAATTCCAATTGCATCGAATACAAACTGTTCCATCTTGAAGTGCTTGTTTTCTACCCCTGTTTGGTTTTCCTGTGCTAATTGTAAGATAATGGCTGATATCATAGCTTAACAGACATACCTTGAGGCGCTGCACAGCTTTCATTCGCTCGTCGGGAGTAAGAAACCAGGCGTTCGTAGGCGAATCAGGAAACAGGAACCTTTATCAAGTGGAGACGTCTCAGTTATGGAGATTAGGCACTAGGAACATTTGCTTCATAAACTCACCAAAATGAGATGGCAAGGACCATCGTCATTATAGCGGTGATGATCATGAGCCTGCCATCTATCAGAGAAAACATGGAACATTGAAAATAAAATGGCAGACCATTGCCATGGTTCAAACCCTGTGGTGTTAATGTGCAAAACACCAAAGCTGATGAAACCAGAGATTATTTGTGCTAGAGCTCACTGGCTTGGGCGGCAAGATCGAATATACATCTAAGTAAGCGCACCAATGCCAATCATCAGAGCTATGTTCCCAGGCGTCCAATTAGGTGACTTCATCGATCATTTGCAAACGGGAACTTACACCAATAACCAACCCGTAGCGTCTGTTCCGTCCGCGTGTAGAACATGGTGCTAACAATCAAGAATCCAGCGGTGATCGACCCCTCACATACGCCCAGTAACAAGCGCACAACAAGAAGCCCATGAAAGTTCTTACACGCTGCATGACATGCAAGTGCAACTGCCCAGACGAAGATATTGATACTCATACATGCCGTCATTGATATTCACATTAATAGCGCCTGTGAAGCTTACCTCATCCACTTCCCGACCGGGAATCTCTGAAGGGCAAGATTCTGGGGATACTCGAACAGAACGTAACCGAGATAGAATGCAGTGCCAAGCCTGGAAGATAGTGTAAGGACTACGCAAACTCGATAAATGCACATGTCTCACCAATTGTACCTGAAAACAGATAACCATAAGACTTTCGACTCCAAGGACAGGGATATCTTACTCATTCGTAGTCAGGTGCGTGGCCTGCCTGATAACACACGTCAGTACCGGGTTTGGCTGGTCTCGATGTACAGTCCTTACTGAATTCCAAGGATGGCTGCAGAACCTAAGGTTATCTTGTCCATGAATTGGATCCTATGCGCACGTAAGCGCTAATCTGTAGTGAACGCAGCCAGCTAACCCGTAAAGAACTGAAGAGTGATCGTCAGGCGCGATCGGCTTAAACAACGGAGTACAGCAGCCAACTCACCACACATCAGAGGCATGATATGTCTATCGATCTTC
The DNA here is from genome assembly GCA_016628565.1 of Suillus placidus. Classification (NCBI taxonomy): domain Eukaryota; kingdom Fungi; phylum Basidiomycota; class Agaricomycetes; order Boletales; family Suillaceae; genus Suillus; species Suillus placidus. The sequence goes on from JABBWD010000055.1 coordinate 170,885, forward strand.
CTCCTGAAACGAAAAAATTTCAAACAATGTTGGTGAGCATGCAATTTTCAGAGCGCACCTTATTCTCAAAGCCTCATCGGGTTCAAGAGTTGAAGTTAGCCCAGCAACGAGCTGAGCGCCAGTGTCGACTTCAGACACAGAGACCCCTGCACGTTTCCGGTCCCTAAGTACAATACTAGAGGAATCCAAACTCATTTTGAGAGGACGTGAAGGTGACACTGGCCACACCTTGAAGGAAGAAGCTTCCAGCGCTTGCAGGTTCAACGATTCACCTATTTTATACCATCTCTTTGCGTATATCAAAAGCTTGGCATACCATCGTGATGACGTGAATCCCTGATGGTCTTAACTGCAATTCGTATCCTCTTTCGGTTCCATGGCGAACTCGACCATATCATCATATATCCCCTGTCAAAAGTGAGTGTTTCAGTAGGTACCTTAACAAGAAAGTAAATCCTCACCGAATGATCATTCATGGTCACGATCTGCAGTGTTGTTTCAGGAAAGTTTGCTCGATCTCGTGCGTTTGCTCTCGTTCTTACGTCAACGAGGACACCCAACTTCGAAGATACCACTGCGGATACCCCCGAACTACGATAAGCAAGAGCTGTGACTTTTTTAAAAGATCACTCGTAAACTTTAGGTTCCATTAAGGGACCGTTATATTCAGGTCAAGGTGCTCTGATCATTGATGAGTGACATGGCTCGTGGCACACTCAGCAATCTAGACCGGTAGTTGATGCTCAACTCGTCAGCATATGACGCTGTCAACACGCATCACATTCCTGGAACATTGGTTTCAATAGACGGTCCTGAAGGATGAGGAGCGACACATCTAAGACCTGGAGATGTCGGAATTTGGTCACGGGCATAGCAAATTTCTGCGTGTTTCTTTCTGCCCGGTTGTTAACTTAACTGAAGAAACAATTGATACACTCGGACTGGAATGAAGAATGAATACCCTACTCACAAGACGAGCCGCGAACCACGCAGCGGAAATTACATGCAAAATATAAGCATACCTTCAACTTATTGAAATAACAAGGAGTGAGTAGTGACGGCGTGGCAGTTCCGTATGAGCGCTGAGCTTTTAATTGATAAATGTTTTTTTTTGATGGTGCTGACCGTGATGGCGACGGCAACTTGTTACATTTCACCGAGACGCATATTCGAGTCTTCTGTGTCCTTGGGGTAGCTTTGCTCCCCACTAAGGGTAAAAGGGATCAGAAGAGTCATGCGATGGCCTGCAAGGCGTCAGGCATTTTGGGATAAACATACACGCGCAAACAATGTCATATGTTGTTCTCGCACTCTTCAACTTGGTGGAAACCAAGGGCTTCCACATTATTTTCCACGTCTGATTTTTTTAGGTATACTACGTTTTGGGATTCAGGTATCGTGGTTCGCTTAAACTTGATTAGTGCTTCTGCAGGTCTGGGGCGCGGTCCTCAGAATCTAAAAATGTCGTAGTAAAGCTTAGGACATCAACACGCCTGCTCCTAGGGTCGCCGCTTGTGCTATTGGCGAAGTTGCGAATGGACTCGCGGAGCCCATCCGCTCAGAATCATTTCGTGGTGATGCTAACACATGATCCAGACAAATACATTGACCGTGACGAGTACTAGGGCTGAAAGTTTAATCTTTCAGTCGAAAGAATGTTGAACTTCATCAAGTTATCAATGGTCCAGTACGTGCCTGATCCAGCTGGAATGTCGAACAGTGAGTCTAACTTCTGCGTTTAAGTTAGGGTTTGACTCAGTCTATTTTATGCCTGCGCTGTGCTCGCGTTATCTTTCTGAATTTCTCGGATCACTGAGAACTAGTTGCCAACTTTTGAGTGAGCAGATTTATTAGATTCATTGCCATCGTCCACTTATTGGATGACAACTGTTCATTCCCTTCGCAGCAGCATTCTCGTCAACAAGTGCGCTTCCGTGCATGGAGGTGCCGTTAGAACAGGTCGAGACCAGGGGTTCTGCCAGTCAACACGAATAGGCCTAGTTCAGTTAAAGATGTGAGTGGGGAGCTAAGTATTAAAGTAACTAGTTGTACGGGGCATCAGCCTATGTTGAATTTTTGATTCATTTTTTCGTTGATGGCAGATCCCTTCTGATATTACAAGGCGACCACGTGTGACGGTGCAATTTTCCTCGGATGAAGCAGCGTATTGCATTTTATGGAGAACTCGGTTTATTAGTTATTTCAGAACGAGGAAATTGCGCTTATGCACATAAAAAGGAACTTGACACGATAAGTATGGTGAGACAACAATAAAGATATAATCTACGCAACTGACTACGAATGTATCCCTCGATAGCCAGTGGCATCTAGAATCTAGAAGAGTTACTAAGGTACATAATTATTAAATTAATATCTTGTCGCAGAAGATGCTGCCGACAGGAGCTAAATATGCCTCGTCAACAAATACCAGATAATAAACAAGGACTGCGAATGAGAGCTAAACAAGAATGCCTTTTTCGGCGAGTTTTTGCCAAGCATCCACACCAGAGCTGCGGCAAACAGACAGCTTCCCATAATGTATGGGTTTTCGATGAAGGCTAACATAACCAGCATATGACAAGCTGTCAATATCGCCTTCGTTTTGAGTACGGAGCCGAGAAGGACGGGTATAGTGGGGACGCCAGCCTTCATATCATCTTCGAAATCACGGACATCGGTCATGATCTATAGACACAGTCAGCGTCAAATCCCACAATCATATACCATCTACTTACTGCGTGACATGAGCGGTTGACGGTCGACCAGACTATCAGTTGAACAACAGTCCATGGAGACGGCAGCGTGTTGGTCAGATTGCCTGATCCCGACAACACGGAGAGGACCACAGTGTAGATGCCACATCTAAAGAACATTGGTTTACACGTGCATTGTTCAAGGCAAACACACAGACGTACCCTCGAATGATGCCATTGAAAATGGCCTTCATGCCGGGGATGCGTTTGATGACCAGGACGGGCGCAGATGTAGAAGGCTGGTGCTTGTCTCCACCAAACCTCCCGTAAAGGCGCCTCGAGATTAGCCCAAACTTCTTGAAGCTGATCGGAGTGGTCCACAGCAAGGCAGGAGCGACGAACGCTGCCGTGGTGAGGAGCGTCGAAACTGGACACTGAGATAGTGCCAAGGCAAGGAGCACAGCGCTGGCGGTGAGGAAGGTTCGTGCATATATAAACCAAGAGGTGAGACGTGGGTCGTTGGCGTTATTGTGGTCTGACGAGAATTCCTCCTCTTTATCTTTAAGATGGTCAGCGCCCATGGCAAGGATATCCGACGTGACACAGATGGTTATCTGCAAAGACAATTGGATCAGCGATATTATCTAGTATTAAATTAATGAGCATACCGGTCTCCAGTCGATATCTCCGTTGGCGGACATGACATAGGACATAAGGGCTGACAGGGCCAAGCTGTTCATCGATATTACGATGGGTCGCAGGAAGAGCTCATCTGCAAGCTTCTGAGTTGTGAGTATTGACATGTTGATTGGGACTGAATAGCAGGCAAATACTACCCTCCTCCAGTTTTTATACTGGTTCGAAAGACTGGCACGGATCAATCAATTTAGGTCATCTTATCGGTGCGAGATTAGAAAACTCCACATCAACGTTTAAACCTGTGTTTTTTCAGCACTCACATACGGCTTAGGCTTTCGATATCTGCGGGCTGGGTCAAAGGCGGTACGAGAAGTTGCACAAAAAGCTCCATAGTCCGGCTCGGGTCGTACACAGACGGTGTCCTACAACCGTTGGGACTACGCGAAGGCAATATAGACAGACAAGTCCCAGGTACTCGTGTGCTGTGCAGCACTCAAATTCGAACGTTTTGGCTTGTATTGGGACTCGATGAATCGACGATGATGATGCAAAGTGGCGTTGAACGTTCTGGTTGCCTGTCGACCATCTTCTCGCTTCCTGGGGAACAAATGAACCAGACTTGGCCCAACACTCCGTCGATGTCGTAGATTTGTTTTCGGGAGATGGCTTGTTGCACCCAGTTATACCGAAGTACACCGAACACCATAACTTTCTATTACGGGTGCGATGAGATGAGGGTGTCATTATTTTTAGCAGGCCTATTATGTAATATAGCTGTCCAGCCTTCATCTATAATCGCAAGAACAACAGTGGTTGGGCTGGGGCCGAGCGTTAGCTCGGTTCGGACGCTGGCGAGATTGCCGCCGGGTGAGCGGGAAACAAACTCGACAGGCGGACTATTGAATATTGAATGACCATTAAAGTATGTGTGATGATATAGATAGCTAGCTACGACGATCATCGGATATGTATGGGTATTCAAAATATAATCATACATGATGCAAATATTAATTTCTGGCTGTAATTATACTGGGAGTGGAGGGTGGGCGAAATATGAGAGTCTGAGAGACGAGCGAGGAGACTGTGTAGAAAACGAGCGAGTAGGGTGTATGGTGCAGAGAAAGAACGACGAAGCGAGGAACTCTCGCTCAGTTGGACGCTGCAAAGTATTCACTCGGCACTGCAGGAACGACTTTCAAGCTGCCAGTGATGTCATTCATACCAATTATCAGAGTCTATACTTGATGAGTAGTCGTAACTGTCTGATTATGGTAAAACCATAATGTGAAGTGGTTTCCTTGTTATTCCGGTACAATGGTTCCAAACGTGCGTTTTCTAGCCGTGGGGAATAAGGCGGTATATGGCGCCTTGATAAGGAGGCGGTGATACTGGTAAATGAAAAGAGCAGGTGGTACTGAACCTTGTATTTGGCACTAGCCGCAGTGACGCCCAAGAGATTTTTGGATAAGCGCCTGGCGCCTAGTAATGAGCGCCAGGCTCCAGCGGCGTCCCGATCAAACCGATTCAATATTTCATTCCCGACACGGCCGAGCCACTGCATTCATTGACGTAGGGTGGCCAGACAATGAGGGCAACGAGGTGCTGATGGATATTTGCGAGAACATCATGGGCCGTCTACTACCCGTGCTATTAGTGGTCATGTGATGGGCATTGGGGCGCTTGGGCAAAAATTAGATCTAAGTTTAAGAGTAAGCACTGTACTTACTAATCATGTCACTACCCAGTGCTGTGCGGCTTCCTGCTTCCTGCTTCCTGCTTCCTGTTCGCGAAGTGCTGTGTCTCGTTGTAGCCTTCAGTTTCTCAGTCCGACACAAAGCAGCTTTACGCACAGTGCCATCTCTCCGACTCGGTCACCCGAAACATCATACATCCGGTTTTACACTCCGAGATCTAAGATCAAATCTAGTATGTGGTTTCGTATGGACCGATGGGGTAGCATCTATTAGAATGAAATTTACCCTATCCGAATGTAATAAATTTATCAGATAAATCAATGCAAAAAGCGATGAAGACTCACGCGTCCCTTGAAGAACTTGCTTCCCTCTACGGTTGGTCCAAGGGTGTCGCTTGTGGGACTGGCAAACCCACCTATAGCACTGAATCGCGTCTCCGCCATATCAACAATTATCTCGGCAATCTTCAGGGCGGCTGAATGTTTCTCCGTGTCGGTGTAGCGAATCCATATAGTGTTCAAAGCTTCGCCGTCGATGTATTCTTGAGCGATTAATGGGTTCGGTCCGTCAGCACTAAATGCATATGTCTTGGGGACTGGAATATTGGGACAACGTGCAGATATCAAGGATATGGAAGCGACCTCGTTTAATGACTGATGAGGCAGGAGAGTGTCCGGTTTCGGAAGGCGCAGAGCAAAAGACTTGAAAGTTGTGGAGTCGTCCCAGCCAGAGAGCTATCATAGGAATTTGACGAGGACTAGGGAGAAGGGTTTTGAAGAATGGACTTGCCCAGGATATCAGATATACCTCATTATATCCCCCTTCGCCGAGCTTCCTATCTACTATAACCCCTGGTGTAGGTCTGTCTTTGATGATGGCACTGGTTGCATCTTTGAGAGTTTGCTGTAGTACTACCAGGTTTGTAGTTGGGATGGACATTGCGCGCCGTGTGGTCGCTGCGTGAGCGTGAGCTTGCGATCGTGACCAGTGCGACAAATAGTGACCAAGGTGGTCGTTGATTATGTGATCCGTGCATGCATGAAGACATCCGGTGACCAATATTTGACGAATCGAGCTTGGAGCCATGAATCTAGGAGGGCCATCAAGATTCAAATTGTCTCATCGCCCTCCAAAGCTAGAAGCTAGCCGATACAAGGACAAGCTTAATAACAGATACTACATTGATACAAGAGTATGGGTATATTCGCATTTAGACAAAACATCGTAAAGTGCATTTCAGTGAGTGAGCGAGCGAAAACCAAAAAAAAAACACCAAGAAAGAAAAAAGTAGCTCCGAAGATCATGCAAAACCAACAACGAAGATATTCACAACTCCAACACCTCAGAAAGGCGCCTCTCCATCAATTCAGGACACATGCACCCCTCAGTCCACCCATGGGGGGCCTTCGCGGCTCCGGTATATATGGTATAGTCATCCACGGTATCAGTTGGGCCGTAGAGGACTCCTAGCAATTGGGTGTAGTCGGCTTGCGGGGGTTGGTATTCCACGGGGTCGGGTTGGTATTCCATGGGCCCTTGGGGTAAAAATTGGGAGGGTTGGAATGGGGTGAGTCGCGGGAGTTGCGGCTGGAATTGGGTGAGTCGCGGGGGTTGAGGTTGGAATTGGGTAGGTATGGGTTGGAATTGCGCGGGCTGCGGTTGGAATTGCGCGGGTATGGGTTGGAATTGCGCGGGCTGCACTTGGAATTGGTAGGATGAAGCAGACGGCTGGGGCTGGAATTGGAAGGATGGACTTAAAGCAGGGGCCTGTGCCTGGGGCTGAGGCGACGAAGCCTGGGTCCCACGGCCTGATCCCGTAGCAGAGGGGACACCACGACCGCGTACCAGAGGAACATACCCATGGAATTTCTTGCGGTGACGCGTGAAGAGGGCAGGGTCATGAGTCTTGTAGTCACAATTGTGAGGACAAATGTAGCGTTGCTCGCCCGTACTAAAATAAAATAGTTGATCAATTGGTGGAATCGATGATGGTGATAAATGAGAACGTACTGCTTAGCATAATGGATGTCGTAGTTGTTTTTAATCAATGTCGCAAAGTTGCAGCTGGGCCATTGGCAGATGTACCCACTGAATTGGAGCGAATATAAATGAGCTGTATACCATAGAGGAGAAACACGTACTCTGGTGAATGTGCGGCCTCATGTGATTTGAGGTCGACGAACTTGATAAAAGTTTCGTTGCAGCCAGCTTCAACGGAGCAAACGTAGTTCTAAATATTGCAAGAGTCAGTCTTCAAGTCAGTACATAACGTATGTGCATGATTGGGCTTACCATGATTAGAGAGATGTTTATAGAAGAGTATAAGCTGGGGGTAGTATTTGATTCTGTTCGATGTGAATGCGTGATTCAATTTGGAGTGATGATAGTGAGGGGTAGGTATATATAGGATTCCTAGAGGTGGTCGTGTCATTGTGGTTTTCTGTGGACGGACGTTTGTGGAATTCGTACAGCGACGTTTTGTGGATGTTACTAGTGGATGTGGACCGTGCAACGTGTGAGTGCGCGTCCTTGAAGCAACCAGCATCCGTTTGAAGGCCTCATTATCTGTTACAGCATCAATGTTTTTTTGCCCACAGATAGGCTATGTACATCGATGGAGGTCAACCCGACGTACAGAAATGAATCAAGAATGACATTGAGATTCAGAATATCGAATTGGTTTCTTGACACTGAGGTCTGACCCTGAGAGTTTTGGAGGTCTTTGACCCTTGAGCCTATTATCACTCAACCGTTTGACGCTTTGGTGAGTTGATCACTGGGTGCTTTCAAGAGTAGTACTTGCTTTGAAGGTTCTATCCTTGCATAGGCATGACCGGGTGAGATAAATTAGAGATTTTGTGATGCCTGAGTCAGCTGTGATGGTGAGATGCGTCAAAGGAATGAGATCAGACGTGCAATTGATAGAGTCCGTGCAGGTCAGTGCATTGGTGACTAGTATTACTACGATCATGCGTCGACGTAGTGTTGAGCGACGCTAGAGAGGACTTGTCGAGCATGTACATTGTCATCCTTGTAAATACATTATTTAAGCATCTACAGGAGATACCGCCGGCGTCGGGTGCTATTGCGTCTAACACGTCATGCTGTGTTGCTGGTTCTGTCAGCGCTCGACCTCCAAACGGATCCAAGGCTGTAATCCTCATGGTCAATTGTACACAACATCGTCGAGTGTAAGAATGCGAAGAGACATGATGTGCTTATTTGCAAAGGTGAACGAGGAATAAGACTGTCCTAACGTTGTATTTCCTGAGTTGCTCCTGTATTTCCAGTATATATACAGCCGACCGAAGGGAATCCTTAGATATTGGTGGGCCATGGATTTGCAGCGCCGTCAGGCCGGTTTTGCCGCCGGCGGATATCTACCCTGGATAACTGACCCCCAAATTCTCTAGATATCTACGGTGGATAACTACACTAAGATTCTAGGATTCTAAATGCCGCGGGAAGTCAACCATTATATGTTTTCCCCATCTTTCTGCTAGTTCACTGATGTCGAATCAACGCATGTCTTAGTCACCAGGAGTCCAGGACTTCTCAATCCTTCTCCAAAGAAAGAAAACATCATTGCCACCGCATGATCTTTGCCGCTTCCACCACCAAAGGCCTCACCCTACCCCCAAAGCTTGCATTGCTTCACAAGGGGGGCCCGCATTTTTGCAGCAACTCAGGGCATATGCATCCCTCAGTCCACCCATTGGGGGCCATCGCGGGTCCGGTATACATGGTGTAGTCGTCCGCAGTATCTGCTGGGCCGTAGAAGACTCCCAACGACTGGTTGTAGATAGGCGGGGGAGGCTGGTATTGAGTGGGTTGGGGTTGGTATTGGGTGGGGTGGGATTGCATGGGTCGGGGTGGCATGGGTCGGGGTGGCATCAGTTGCGGTTGCATGGGTTGCGGTTGCATGGGTTGGAGTCGGTATTGGTAGAATGTACCAGGGGGCTGGAGCTGTGGCGGGGGGTGGGGCTGTGCCGGGAGCTGGGACGATGACTTGGTCTTGCCTGATCCTGTTGCGGAGGGGGCACCACGACCACGCGCCAGAGGAACATACCCATGGTATCTCTTGCGGTGGCGCGTGAAGAGGGCGGGGTCGTGAGTCTTGTAGTCACAATCGTCGTGAGGACAGATGTAGCGTTGCTCGCCCGTACTAAAATGAAATGAAATAAAATTGTTCATTAGGTAGAATCGATGACGGCGATGAATGAGCACGTACTGCTTAGCAAAATGGACGTCGTAGCTGGTTTTTATCAATGTTGCAAAGTCGCACCCGGGCCAGATGCAGTTGTACCCACTGCGTAACGAATGTAAGTGAGGTGAACTGTATCCCGTAGAAGAGAGATACATACTCTACTGAATGCGCAGCCTCGTGTTTTTTGAGGTCGACAAACTTGGTAAAAGTTTCGTTGCAGCCAGGCTTAGCAGAGCAAACGTAGATCTAAATATTCCAAGAATCAGACTTCAAGTTAGTGCATGAAGTATGCGCGTGATTATAAGGCTCACCTTGAACATAATTGGTTATAGAAGAGTAGTACGTGATTCAACTTGGGGTGATGATGTCGCTGGGTAGGAAAAGTTGAGGTAGGAATATAAACGATTCCCGGTGGTGGTCGTGCCACTGTGCTTTGCGGTGAACAGACGCTTGTGGGGTTTGTACAGGGACCCTTTGTGGACGTTACTAGTGGATGTGGACCATGCAACGCGAGAGTGCATTATCCTTGGAGCAACCACATCCGTTGAAGACTTCATTATCTGTTATAGCATCGAGTGAGTGTTAGCATCGATGTTTTTGCCAGGGATATGTACATCGATGGACAATCCGATGTACAAAATTGAAGAATACATTGAAATTGGGAATGTCGAATTGGTTTCTTAGCACCGAGGTCTGACCCTGAGAGTTTTGGAGCTCTTTGTCCCTTGAGCCTGCTGCTCAATGCCTTGGTAAGTCACTGGGTGCTTTACATGCTCAAGAGTAGTTATTTGACTCGGAGGGTTCCATCTTTGCCATAGGCGTGACCGGGTGAGACGCGAATTGCAATTTGGGGGTGCATTGGTCCAAGGAATGACGGCGGGAAACACTAAACGGATCGGACAAGGATTAACACTGACAGAGTGAAACCGTGGATTTCCGGAGCGTGATACAAATGAGCAGGTAATAGTAGGTTGGGGCTTGACGTGGTAGGACAGAGTTTGCATCAGACTTGACAAGGTGGGGTCGAAGGTCTGGCTGCGTCAATATTTCACCTGGCCCGCTTGAGGTGCAACTAGCCGATTGAATCACATGCTTGTTTGACGCGCGCTTCAATGATACATCACATACTCAAAATAGCTACGCTCCAACGCAACTCCAACGGGCTGCCTCGTCACATAGGTTTGTTGCATTCAACGAGAGACACGCGGACCCTACTCCAAACAACAAGCTGAACTTACTAGCTGATCAGTCCTTGTTGCGAGTTGGCTTCGCAAGGTGATATTTCGTTCCACCCTAAATTGCCTTGGTGCCCAATGTCGGTAGACAAGATAGATCTTATCAGGTGGCAATATGCTGGCATTGACCTTGCTTCGGAAGGTGATATCTTGTTCCACATCAAATTGCCAACAGATCTTGCTTCACAAGGTAGATCTTTAGGTGGCAATCAGTTCGAAAGGGGGTTTCAGATGGCCTACATAAAGAACAGTATTCACTCAGTAAAGGCAAGGTGTCTTCCTATTCCCCTTCAGATTTATACCAGTATCACATCCTCAAGAACAATGCGTTTCTCCATTGTCCTCGCCGCTGTTGCTGCCTTAATACTTTCCGCTGATACTGTCAATGCGGACGGGTCGGCGCCGGGCTGTCCTTTCCTCTGCATTCGTCATTCAGATTGTGATTCCTGCGATTATGGGCCGACTTGCGTGAGTATGAGTAGTTTGTATTCAACAAAATAACTCACCGGCGTGGTAGTACTTTTTTGAGTGCATGACCAAGGTCCCAGGCCTCAATTACGGCTGGTAGTGGGCCGTGCAACGCGTGAGTGCATTATCCTTGGAGCAACCATATCCATTGAAGGCTTCATTATCTGTTACAGCATCGAGTGAACATGTTTTGCCAGAGATATTTACTTGGATGAAGGTCAACTCGATGTACAGAATTGAGTAAAGAATGATATTGAGATTTGGAATATGATCGGATCGGTTTCTTGATATTGAGTCAATGAGTGCTTTGCATGCCAAAGAGTAGTGCGTTCCATCTTTGTAGGCATGACCGGGTAAGACACGAATTGGAGTTGTGGGGGCTACGTTCGGCTGTGATGGTTGAAATCAAGCTTGCGAATGATAAGTGCGTGCAGGTCAATGTCTATTGCTACTAATGCTAGACAGTACGTCGACGTGATGTTGGAAAAAGGAGATAGTTGTCGAGCCTCCCGTTGTCATGCTTGTATGAATGTAAGTACGAGTGAATGTCATGATCAGGGAACGTAACATACTAGCAAGCCTGAGAGTGCCGACTCCAAGTACTAGTCCCGAGTTGTGCATTTGACACGGAATCCGATGAGCTGTTCGTGCGTTCGAGCTCATCGTTGAAAATGATGATAAGCTCGTTGTGCCACCACACCCTGGCAGGAGTATTAATACCACCTGGCTATTGTAGACGAGGCATTGACGCGGCATGGATGATGTTTGACGTGGCACAATTTTCTTGACGCGGCACTGACGCAGCACTGACGCGGCATGGGCTATGCTTGACGCGGCATGCAAGTGGGCCTTGACGCGGCATAGGTGAGGATGGAGGTTGACATTAGCATGGAGGCTGCGAAGATGTTGGGAATAACTTGTCGTGGTATGAGTGGTGCTTCTTGACCCAGCCTGAATTCAAGGCTTGGCACGACATAGCTGGGGCTTGAGTTGACGTGGTAGGACAGAGTACAGAGGCTGCATCAGACTTGACAAGGCTTGACTGCGTCAAAATATTTCACCTGGCCCGCTTGAGGTGCAACTAGCCGATTGAATCACATGCTTGTTTGACTCATTACGAAGTTCGCCCGGGCCTGCGCTGCTCGCTGTAACGCACAGCGAGCATGGCAATATTCTCGAAACCGTTCAATCCAAATGAACTGTTTCGACACCAGTCATCGCGACGACCATGGTTTGTTCTGCTGGCAACGGTTCTCATTCTTCGGTCTAGACTGTTCAACCCATTCACAAACAAGTCAAGCTCGAACAAGTCCGAAAGCTCGAGCACGTCGAATGCTCTCGGTCGCGAGCTTGCCTTTGACGCTGTTCATTTTCCGTTGGTGAATGCGAGTCCAGGACTTGGTCTTCCATTTGTGCACCAGCTCCGTTCACTCCTGCGTATAGTCCTCCCTTCGCTTTACACTCGTGAAGCGCTCTTGCTCACTGCTTACTCTACTTTCCTCGTTCTTCGTACTGTGCTGAGCATAGCTGTCGCACGACTAGACGGTCGCATAGTAAGGGACTTGGTCAGTGCAGATGGCAAGGGCTTCTTGACCGGCCTCGCTCTATGGTTTGCACTCGCTATACCAAGCATATACACAAACTCCATGGTACGTATTCTCCTTGACTCTCTTTCATCCCCGTTTATGCTCTCTTCAGATCCGTCACCTCCAATCTACACTCTCCCTCAGGTTCAGAACCCGCCTGACTCGATACATCCACGACCTCTACCTCTCCTCTGCTCCCTATCTTCGCTACTACCGCGTTCCCCTCCAAGGCATCGACCAGTACATCACAGCAGACGTCGACGCTTGGGCAGAGAGTGTCGCTGGTATCTAGTATGTCCTTTCTCCCCTGCCTGAACAGAACTAACTCTTTCTAGCGGCAATCTCATGAAACCCTCCCTCGACCTCCTTCTCTTCACTTCCCAACTCGCAAGGTCCCTCGGCTTCAGAGGCACCGTATTGCTTTTCATCAATTATTATCTTACGGCCAAGGTTTGTCGACTGCTATATCCTAGGAACAACGTTAACATCCACCCAGATCCTCCGCGCCGTAACGCCTGCCTTTGGTCGTCTCGCAGCTGTAGAAGCCCGTCTGGAAGGCGAATATAGAGCTGGTGTCGGACGTGTCGGGAGAGAGAGCGAAGAAATCGCGTGAGTGCCCTTCCTTCTGTCTTCCATGCCTGTCATGACGCCAACGCAGGTTCTACAACGGAGGCGCACGCGAACGAGATATCCTCACGAGGGCATACTTGCGATTGATCAAACATGTGAATTCGATTTACAAGGCGAGTTTACTTCCTACCTTCGCACACCTCCTTCATTCTATCACCGTTTTGCTCATATGAAATGCTCCTCCGGGCCATTTTCTATCCTCACACATCATGCTTTCTTCCAACCAATCCCCTTCTCCATACATCCCTCCCCATCTCCCAAAACCTCAACTAATACCCTTCACAGATCCGCATCGCATACGAATGGACAGAAGATTTCGTCATCAAATACCTCTGGTCCGCCGCTGGGTACGGGTTAATAGCTGTGCCGCTGCTTATCACGAGGAAGCGCTCTCGTGTTGCGGGTGGAGAGGGAAAGGGTGAAGAGGGAAAGCGGGGACGAAAGCAGAAGAGCGACGCGGATCGTATCGTTGCTGCCAGAACGGAAAGTGAGTGTTTTGGTGCTTAGATTTGATCGTCGTCTCCCTTTTGTTCATATCCCCAATCAATCAAAGAAAACTAATAAAGTCACACAGCCTATATTTCTAACCGTCGCCTTCTCCTCTCCCTCGCAGACGCAGGTGGGAGACTCATGTACGCGTATAAAGATCTGCAAGAGGTTGCTGGGTTGACGGGGCGGTGAGTGCTTTGAGTTTTTGGGGTACGTGATAAATCTCATTCTGGTGTTCTGCATTGCTCGTGCTGTTTCGTTCTTGTTTCCTGCACTCGATGACTAACTTACGACTCATTCGATTACTAAACCGACTGGATTACAACTCGACGAATCCACCAACAGACTCTACACCCTCCTTTCAACTCTACACAACCTCCCCCCACTCCCTCCCCCACTCCCAGGAGACGGGGATACATTCGCACTGAAGGATGTGGATATATGCATTCCGGGGGATCCGTTCGCTTCTACCGACTCACCCTCACCCTCACCCTCACCCACCTCCAAACTCAAAGCTCACACCGAACCAACCCCATCCTCCGAGTCGGAACCCACCACTCACGCCCTAAACTCAGAAACCCTCACAGGGCCAAACACCACTACCCTCGTCCGCGCACTCACGCTCACCCTCCGACCAGGTATGCACCTCATGATCACGGGATCTAACGGAGTTGGGAAGACGGCTGTTGCGCGTGTTTTGGCGGGGCTTTGGGCGCCTGGGAGTTGTTCGACGCTCAAGGGTGGCTCGACGGTCGCGCTCACGCGTCCCACGGACGACGCAGACGGCCGCCCAGGCGTATTCGTCATCCCCCAACGTCCCTACCACCCCACCGGGTCCCTCCTATCCCAAGTCATATACCCACGCTCCGTATCCGACTTCACCGCGTCCTTCGCAGCGCTAGAAGAGCTCGAAAGCTTGCTGGATGCGGCTCATCTTGGGTATTTGGTGGGTAGAGAAGGAGGGTGGGATGCGGTCAAGGAATGGAGGGATGTATTGAGCGGGGGAGAGAAGCAGAGGGTGAGTCTGGGGTTTCTTTCTTTTTTGTGTTGGAACGAGATGGGATGATATTGATATACTTGTTAACAGCTGGCGATGGCCCGTCTTTTCTACCACCGTCCTAAATTCGCGATTCTAGACGGTGAGTCTCTTGCCTCCCTCCCTGGCATCTGATCTAATCTGAAACGCAACAGAATGTACATCCGCCGTGAGCTCTGACGTCGAAGGCCAGATGTACGAACACGCAAAGGCATTGGGGATAACACTGATCACTATCTCCTTGCGGTGCGTCTTTGTGTGGTTTTTGTGTCTATGCTGAATACTGACGATGTCGACGCACGCAGACCGTCTCTGACAAAGTACCACACGCATATATTGACTCTTACGGGCGATGGAACGGGGAGTTGGACGTTTAACCGGATTGCTACGCCTCGTGGGTTGACGGAGGGGCGTGGTGAGAGCGGACTGGCGACACCGCCTAGCGAAAGCGAACCAACCGCGGGGGGTGGCGAACGTGAACTAACAACAGAGGACACACACCTCGCGCGCGTTCTCGAAGAGATACGTGTGCTAGAGGCACGGATTGAGGAGTCGTATGGGTGGGAGAAGAGGGTCAGGGAGCTTGGGGAGGAGTTGAAGGCAAAGTGATGTGCTGGTTTTTTCTTGGGTTGGGGATTTTTTGTGAGGGGGACGCGAGATATTGCATATGGACTCGTGGACGAGTGGGCGATGGTCTTCTGACGTGGCATGACTCGGCCATAGTTAGGCTAGCATACATGTAAACTGGCTGTACACTGTAGATATAGACTTTAAAGGTTGCACATCAATTGCACATACAGCAATTGCTTGACCAGATCGATACATGACAATACATTTGTTTTGTGACAGGACGACCCAAAGACGGTCATAGCACATTATGATTTACCATTGCCTGCCTTGATAAGCTACTTCGAACATATCGTGGCAGCGGATCTCTGACTCCAAAACAGAGCACTTGGAGGCTGCAACAACATAACAACGAAACACAACTGTACATGCTGTCGCGGTTCAGCGACGTACAACTTGCGGCGATTCGTTTTGTGAGGTGGGTCAGGCGTAGCATTGGCGGCTGGCTAGGCTGGTGGGACCACAACAAGAAAGATGCGCAACTTTTTGGATCCCTGATACATAGCATTTATCCGAGCAATCATGATGACGTGAATGATATTTCAGTCAAGTCAATATCGGTAAGGCATCTTGGATCTGAAACCCGCCGAATATTTGAGCACCGATAAGATCTGTTTGTGATGGAACTTGGGTTCTGCATCAGTTCCATCAGTGACTATGCAGTCATCAATCTAACGCAGACTAACTGCAGGACTTCATCATATTAGTGGATCGGTGAGTTCTTGCTGGTGATTATGCTGGTTGCGGTGCTTTGAGATGCAATGTAACAAAATGATTTCCTATATATAACAATATCTTCTTACCGGTTCTCTGATGCATTATGTCAAAGCTGCGCATTGACATAGAAGCATCACATGATCAAGCGACAGATTGGTAGGAACGCCCGAGTCAATGTCAACTTCGACGTGACTATCTAGACCCGTAACCAGTCTGGACTATGTCTTTGAGAGGTTGACGCCCCGCTCGACTTGTCCGTGGTAATATACAGCAGGACGGTCACGAGCCTGGTGATTATCGGGGGTTGTTAGTCCACACGCCAGTCGGCTAGCTAGTTGCAAGATGATGAATAGCTGACATAGTGGGAGCGCCTTTGGTGCCACGATGAAGAGCGATGGCCACCCCGGATTCGACTGAGATGGTCCTACATACATTTGGATGCGATTAGTGTCCATCGATCAATCTGTCCGGAGGCTTGCCGTTCCTAAGTTAGATCTGCATAGCCTTGACTCTTGAAGGTGTTTCTTTGATGCCTGACAAGCAGTCGTGCGAGAAATGAGTCGAGTTCTTCCTGCCAGTATGTCACCGCATTATGATCAGATGATGTCTGCGACAATATTATGTGGGGAGAGATCTTAAATTTGAGAGCTGCCAGTGCGCATACATCAATTACTTACTTGTTGCCCGTCAAAACCGGATCGAACTGCAATGTCCCGACTCCCAACGACAATACTTTTTGTTTGTATCATAGCCTACCAGCGAAAATATAACAACTGTTCTGTGAAAACGTTCTCGTGTTAAGAAACTCAGGTAGCGTCACTACGCGGTGACAGCAAGTCACGTGTTAACCAAGTATAACCTCGATAACTCGGGCACTCTCCGGTTCGGTTGACCTTCGCTTAGAAATTGGCAGGAATCGGTCCACTCCTTGAATCTTTGACGATTTAACTGGTGCGTGTATACGCTCGCTCATCCAGTCCCCTCCAAGAGATGGCAACCTTAATTCAACTCCCATTAGATACAGTCCACTTCAACATCTTCGCCTTAACATCAATGCCTCCAAATGATAAATACCGTGGCGCCGTTGTAGAGGTGCGTATCATAAGATTGATGATCGTACGAAACCAAGATAAGCCAACGCATCATCGATTGTTAGGACCTGCAACTTCCCCCTGCATTCTGTTTACCCTCCTCCGAATCCGTATCTCGCGCAATGGAGTCAGCATATGATCGTGACTTCTCCCATATACCGTAAGTGCGTTTCTCCCGCGCGCGCCAATGACTAACTTTCCCGTCCAGCGTCCTAAATCGCGACCGTCGTCCGCTCGGGTACGTAGACGTCGCTGCTCTGAAAGAAAAGTGGGAAGCAGGCACTGCATCACCAGTACGTACCGCTATCAGATCGATAACCCCCTGCATGCTTAATCGGATGTTCAGAGCGACTCCATCAGTAAATACATGACCAAGTTCAATCGTAGCGCATCTCAGCATTACACCCTCATAACGCCCTTGACGCCCCTTGCGGAACTGGCCGAGTTTTTGCGGGACAATATCTTTGCGCTAGGTGCGTCTTGAGTTGAATGCTTTGGTTTTGCGGTTCTGACTTCTGACGGCTCTGACTGTTGTAGTCTCGGACCAGGGCAAGAATTTCGTGCTTGCTGTGGCGACATCGCAGGATCTGGACGTAAGCCAGCATTTTCTTCGTGCGTAGGATCGTGGACTGATTTTGTCTCTAGAATTTCGTGACGCGTAGGGGCCGTTGATCTGATGACTGATAAGATCCTTAATTATTTACTCTCGGCCATATCTATCAAGCGGAATATATTTCTTTGGGCGCCTGATCGTGCGTCGGTGTATTGTATCTCAGTTGCGAAGTTGAGAGGGGGTATTTGTTTCGTCACAGAAACGACATGAATCCGGCAAAGGCCTACGATGCGACATTCTGTATCAGCTACCAAGCATTCATTTCATCTTCGGCATGAATCGATAGCAGATGGGATGGCCTGATGTTGCTGCTGATCACGGCGTTCGATGACGTTATTAATATATCGGATATGGTGTAATGGTTAACATTACCGCCTCTCATCATTGAACGCGGTAGCTCGGGGTTCGATTCCCCGTATCCGAATTTTCTTTTTGTCGTTTTGGCTATTGACACTGGATCCCCGACTCCCACAATAATGCGAAAGGCCACTTGTGGCAGAGCCTGCTACGGTTGTTTGGATTTGACTTCATAAGGTGCTATCAAAACATAAGGTAATCAAAATTGACTCCATTTGCCTTTAGTAGCTGTTCCAATTTTAAATAGTGCTGCTGAAGTCTGGTTCAGTCTGGTTCTCTGCCCAAATTTTCTGAATGCCAAACCAGACACTGGGTTCAGTTCAGCTGTTTGGTTGAACTCTGGACTGAATTTGGAACACTACTGAACACATTTGGGAGGTCCAGTTCGCGTTCGAACCAGGTTCAACCACAATTTGAACATTCACGGGTGTTGATGACCCCAGTGAAAACCAGATAGTGTGGTGTGCGAAACACAACCTGGCTGAGTGGATACAGAAATCTACCACCTAACCAGTATGTTGAGTCTTTGCTCTGCCTAGCTGCTACACTTGCAAGCAAGAGTGTTCGACCGAAAAGTGGTCTGCTGTCTGGTGTAAGTCTAATTGTAAGTACTATGAAGGGGACGAAGTCCGAAGGTAAATAGCGAAGTCTGATGAGGAAATCAGCAGGTCCAAAGGTTTGGGGAGCAGAGAGTAAAGGAAAGGAAAGGTAGGGAAAGCATTGGGACTAGGTATTGAAGGCAAGGGAACAACAAGAAAACAATTGACGAAAGTCTAGAGGTGAAACGAACAATAACCAAGTATATTGACAAAGGTCAACTAGGTACTGGTGACCAAGTATCGGAGAATTTACCCTCTTACTAGATGGTGTGGTATATGGTTGCCCTAGCCCTATTTAACTAACTACATGAAAGTCCAGAGGTGTACAGGCAAAAACAGTAGTGAAACATCGGGTCCGAAGATATGTAATAGGCCATGAGGTGCTGTGGCCATGTGAGAACACATGTAATAACACTGTCTACTGCTTTAGTCAATGGGAATAATAAACTACACACCAGTGGGGTTAGACAGGACTAGTGCTGCCATGGTCCGGTTCAGAGGGTCCCAGATGAGAACAAAGAACCGGACCATCAGTTCAGTTCTACAAAATCACTGAACCCAGAACCAGACCACAGAGAACTGTTCTCTGTGGTCTGGTTCAGTTTTTTTCTGGTCTGAACCCAAACCGAACCTAAAATTTTTCAGTAGAGGTTCTCTTCATCATGCGAGTGTTAGATGGCACAAGGACGGTTGATGAGGAAGAGCGACTTGGAAGAGTGAATGAGAGGCATAGCTTGAATGGTTGCATTAGACTGACAATCAAAACTAGATACAATACCAGCTACAGATTGAGTGTGGATTATGGACATGCACTAGATCAAAGTTTGCAAACAGTACATCAAGAAGAGTGTGACAATGGAGCATGAGCATGGACGTGAACAAATAAGCATGAACATTAAATAATGAGCAATCAGTTACCTTCGTGAACTGTAAGGCTAGTCAGAAAACTGAACGGAGAGAACACATTGGACGACTTAGAGAGGAAACCACCCGGCTTCTTCTTCAAATCCTTAGATTCTGTTGACACCTACCTCTGCCTTATCAGGGGTGCAGTTACTTGGTGCAGAGAGGCAAAACTCATCTGCGGTGTTTGCGGTGTCCACTGAGGGTGCAATGGAGGAAGGCGTCATCAATATCTTGGATTCATGGGAGAATGTACGATTCATGGCTGGTGGCAGATGAGCTTGGGATGGAGCAGATGTAGATGGATGCCCTGAGATTGCAACACAGGCAGCCCACGAAGGTTTGGGTATCTTCGTCCTTGGAGGGGCAAGCGAAATGTTCCCTTGTGATGAACTGGGGAAAGGCAACACATTGGTAAAGCACCAAAAGTTGGCAACTTTGTCTTCGAAGAGACCATGTCCGAACAGGAAGATACAAGTGATAGGTGCAGCAATAGTGGAGAGGGGAGAGAAGGGAGGAAGGAAGGGTGCGATGTGGGTGAGGAATGGTGTACTTTGGTAAAAGTAATAGAAAACTAGTGGGCTAAGTAAAACCTCTGGGTGCGAGTGTTCAGAGTCGTCCCAAGGAGATTGCTACTGAGAAAGTTCCTCCTAATGTGTGGAAGGGAATTGATAGCTGATGAATTGAGCTTGGTTTCCTATAGCGCGCGCGAGAGCACGAGTTGTAGGGTGAAGGGCAAAAATCGCGCAATAGAAGTAGCGCACACGTGAATACGAGAGTAGCACAATATAGAACCGGTTTCGGAGAAGTCAAAGAGGATACGAGTTTGACTATTGACTAGGCGCCAACTTCAGAATGAGCAGAAATCAAGTAGATTCAAATTCTAACTGGTACTGAGGTGATGGTTGAAAAGTAAAGTAAGTAATGTAAATTGAAGCGCTAGACATGCAACTCTAGCTAAGCGGTATTCCCAGGGCGCGGTGCCAGATTAAGAGCGCTATAGGTAATATTAATATGTATGAATTGAGAGATGAGCACATAGATGACATAGGGTGATGAGATATGGTTAGTTATGATTATGCAAGGCTGAGACTCACCTATGAACTACAGGACAATTGGACAGGACATGCGGAGGGAGTGCGCCAGACCTAGAAAGAGTGCGCGAAAGATAGCGCGAGTGCGTGTGATGTCGCGTGATAGCGCGTTGTGTCATGTGTGACTACTTTAGTGCGCGGATGATGGATAGAGGCAAGGTTGATAGGAATATGTGTGATTATGAGCCCAGAGAGAGATGAGTCTCTACAGCGAACATGATGATGAAGGCTAATGTTGTCGTGCATCCCAGAACAATGATATCCAAGGAGATTAGTTAGAGTTGACAGCTGGTGGAGGATCATGACATTAGTACTTACCTTCAAAAAGGCTAAAGGTAGCCCAATTAACCAGTGCAGATCCCAAAGACTACACTTTGACGTCGACATGGAGACCGACATCATTGTAGACTTAGTTGAAGTTGAAGTTGAAGTTGAAGTTGACAATGGTTCGGAATGGTTCGGGAAGGCCGAACCAGAATGGGACTGTTTGGGAAGACTTAGAACCGAGAACCATTTTCCGGTCCAGTTCTGGCTGGAGTGAGAACCATGGACCGAACTGTGGAGAACTGGACCAAAAGTCTGGTTCGAACCGTGGTTCTGGACTGGACCACAGCAGCACTAGACAGGACAGGATAGGACATAGGATGGACGAGTGCATGGGAAGTCTGACGAGTCCTATGGTAAATAGTGTCAGGTCCGATGCAGAGAGCATCAGAGATGGCGAGGGTAAGTGCAGACTAAGTGGACTGTTAACATACTTCTTAAAATGACTGATTGCAAGCTCATCCAGGGATCATTCCCTACAGTGGGAGCATATAAGCTACTGCCTCCAACCTGATCCCAACAGCTGCCAGTGCTTAGCGCACATCAGCGAATGCTGATGTGGCTCGGACATATGCGAACGACATCGGAAGGTGCCAGAATGAGAGAAGGAGTGGAAGAAGGCAAGAAATAGACGAGGGAAGAAGAGGCAAGAGACAATGTAGTTAGCAGCAGATGGTGGAG
Organism: Suillus placidus; assembly: GCA_016628565.1. Classification (NCBI taxonomy): domain Eukaryota; kingdom Fungi; phylum Basidiomycota; class Agaricomycetes; order Boletales; family Suillaceae; genus Suillus; species Suillus placidus. Next base: position 192,568 of record JABBWD010000055.1, read on the forward strand.
GCCTCGTGCCTGGGCATCTATGGAAATGAGGCAGATTGATGCAGTGAAGCAATTAAACACACAAAACATGCACCTCTGCAGCTTAGAGCAGTCCCTCCACCTCGATAACGCTCAATCCTATCAACCCACTAATATACCCCACTTTTGACCCAGCAAACCTACTGAAGGAGCTAGAAGCACCTTCCAAGTGTCACCTGATGCAGCAACCATCAATGAGCTGCAAAAAATAATCAACACACAAAGCATACCATCATTATGTGTGATCCTTGTCTGCAGAGTCTTATAACCCATGAGTGCAACCTCTGCAGGATTGGCCACCACACCATGTTGACCATTGCAATACCGTTCAAACCTGTGAATTTTTCAAAGGCAATCAAGCCACCATTGTTCCTGTTCACATTCTCGATAGACACCCCAAAGTGAGTTCTGTTGGAGTCAAATTTGAGGATGTTGCCCCATGGCGTGGGCCACTTGTTCATTGTCATGTATATGAAGATGCCGTGGTGCTGATATCAAGGATAGTGTATGGCTAGAAAACATCATCAGCAATTCCAGTGTTTTTTGAGTTAGGATTCTACCTACATGAAAGTCTGAACGCATGCCAGGAGAAAATCTCACAGAAGTAAATTTGAAACCTGAAGATTAAGTGTGCCTATTTTTGCAGTAAGAGAGGTTTGGACGTGTCTGAACTGGTTCTGGGTAACCCCGAACCCTGAACTGGACTCAAGGTTTGGTCCAGGGGTCATGCCGGACATGTGACTGGACCTTGAGTCCGGTTCAGAAAAGTTTGGGTTCAAACTGAGGTTCAGAACCAGACTGCAGCAGCACTAGTTCCAAAGGATGTCATTTCATATTAGTCAATATATCTGTCAAGAACACGATTCTCCCAGAAAGCACCCCTCCTTTTTCTTCACAATGTTGTTGACACAATGAATCACACCCTTTGAATGCTTGTGATAGAGAAGAAGAACAAAGCCCCATGCCAACATGATGGGAAATAATCTCCCAAAGATCTTCAACAGATGAATGTTTGTCTACCAAAAGTTCATGGGGAATTGCCAATGCACTCAGATCTGGTCTTCATGATTTTTCATAGCCATCAAAAAAATTGTCTACAACATAATTATTGTGCTGCAGTGGATACCAATGTGATGAAGATAAACCCACTTGGGTAGCTAAACATGATTCCTCTTGGGTAGTGGGTGAAGAAGAGGACAGATTGTCTACAAACAATCATTCAGCCATTTGAAAATGATTTGGACAAACATGTGTACCTCCAGGTTGAAAATTCCAAGTATGACTGGCAGAAAGCTGCACAAAAACTATCTCTGAAGGCCAAAAAATTGAGACCCATCAAATCTCGCATTTACGAATGCAAGCCAATCATGACTGAGCTTGACATCACACCCATTCAGATACATGGAGTGAAAGGTCTGTCGAGAATCATACCATCCATCAATAGTAGGAATGTGGGCTGTGCAGAAAAGACAAGGACACGGTAGAGTCAGGACTCACACCATTGACACAGATAACAGCAGGAATATCAGCAAAGGATCCAAGGACTTTGTGATAAATAGAAGACATAGTAGTTGACGACTAAGAAAGATCAATATATGCAAGAGACAATATACATTGATTAGAAACAGTCTCACATGATTATGTGAATAAAACAGTATTTTAAGACAGGAAAGCATTTTTCACTCAAAAATCTGGTCGATGAGGTTTTTTTGAGCATGACACAACAAAAACCCACTACTGCTGTAGCAGGAATTAGTAGGAGAAGGGTTTTATCAGATGCAAACATGTCCTTGTTTTTGTCAAAGGATGTGTCATGGGAATATGCTGACATACATAGCTTTGATGTGTTTGATTTGTACCACTTATGTCAAGTGAGACATTTCCAAATTCCAACAGATAATATAATCTCGTGAATTGTCAAGTTTTCATTGTCTCTGTGTCCTCCATCGTCCATCTGCTTGCTGGTTATTGCTTCTCGACTTTAACAATATAGGTGACTCAGTGGCCCAGGATGGGTAGTATCCATCAGCAGAAAAACAGGAGCAAAGTGAGGTGCATGCACAGCATGCATGGTGGGAAGAGAAAGGTATAAGAAATTAAAAAGAGGAAACACACATTGACAATGACATCAACAGCAATGGAACAAGAAAGCAATGTATGACTTTGTAATGTTCCTTACACAGTATGACCACAAAAGTTTGAAAGTACATGAAATAAGCTAGAAATGTGTGGTTGTATTTTCTCTACTTGCGCTTCCAGAACTGCACCAATTGAGTTGGCCAGACTTGAATGGCATTTCAATACTGGGCTTCTCAAATGCAACTCTGCAATAGTCATAAGTTGGCAATGCCGACGACCCTAGTGTCAAGGTGTCAATAGATAAAACTGTCATTTGGCAGGTTTTGAACCTGCACAGTGCAAGAGAAACAGATTTGGATTCTGTTGTGGTGACCACTTTGGCTAATAGCAGTTAAGATAGCATCTGAGGAAACCATCCATGAGTGATTGTCAAGGTGTGTTCCAACAGGAAAAAACCTTGTTGTCAGCAGGTTTTGAACCTGCACAGTCCAAGAGGAATAGATTTTGACTCTGGTAACCACTTGACTAAGACCAGTGCAGACAAACTTCCAAGGAACTGTCCATGGGTTAATCTTCAAAGCATGTTCCAATAGGGTTTGATTCTGTTGTGGTCACCACCTAGCTAAGACCAGTTAAGATGGACCTCTAAAAAGACGAGTCCATACCCATTGTGCCTTTGGCACAGAAGGGCAAAGGAGTGCAAAGCACTCCTTTGAGGTGCCTGTGGCACCTTGGTATTTTTTTTCATACTTGTACATATAATATTTAATCTGCTATCCCATATGTGAATCTATTTATTTTACCATTTTCCCTGACCCCCCTGTCCTCCTGTCTCCCATTCTCTCTGTTCTCCTGTTTTTCTGTTTTCTGTCTTTCCATTTTCCTGTTCTCCCATTTTCACCCATTTTATGTTTTCCCATTCTCCCAATTTTCTTTTTTCCTGTTCCCATTCTCCTGTTTTTCTGTTTTTCCGTCTTCCCATTTTCCTGTTTTCCCATTCTCCCCATTCACCTTTTTCTGTTTTCTTGTTCTCCCAATTTCCTGTTTTCCCATTCTCCCCATTCCCCTTTTTCTGTTTTTCTGTTTTCCTGTTTCTGTCTTTCATATCTCCTGTCTTTCCATATCTGTTGTCCCCCTGGTCAAACACAATTTGAATTTTTTTTCCATTATTTATACTGTGTATACAGTTACCAACATAAACAATAAATGCTTGCTGCAAAAGACAGTACTAATGTGCAAGGGTTGTGGCAATTCAGTTGGCACTTGAAAACACATGACAAAACCACAATATTTTCAAAAAGAGGTTTAAGCAAGCATAGCAAAATAAGCGAAAACCATGTGGCCTTTGCCAAAATACACCAAAGTCACGCAAGCTGGCGAGACACTTACCCACCCATTCTACCTTACTTTTAGATAATTCATGAGTGAATCTTCAAAGCATGGTCCCATAGAAAAAAAAACCTTGTCACTTTGGCAGGTTTTGAACCTGCACTGAGTACTGACACAGTCCCACAGACAGATTTAAATTCTGTTGTGGTAACCACTTAGCTAAGCCCAGTCAAGATGGACCTCCATAGAAACCATTATGAGCAAATCTTCAAGGTGTGCTGTGATAGAAAAAAATGTTGTTTGGCAGATTTCGAATCTGTTGTGATAACCACTTGGCTAGGACCAGTTAAGATGAACCTCTGATGAAATCATCCATGAGTGAATACCAAGGTGTGTTCCAATAGAAAAAACACTGCCATCAGCAGGTTTCAAACCTATGCTGTCCAAGAGCAACAGATTTCAATTATGTTATCTGGTGGGGTAACCACTCTGGCCAGGATGCTCATATGAGCTTCCAAAGAACTGTCCATGAGTACTTGAGTACTTGAGTGCTAGTGAATGTCAAGGTATTGAAGGTTATTCAGCCTGATTGAGTGTCTATCATAATAAACACCTAACCAATATGTTGAGTCTTTTGCTCTGCCTAGTCTGCTTCACTTGCAAGCAAGAGTGTTCGACCCTAAAGGGGTCTGCTGTCTAGTGTAAGTCTGATCATAAGTATTATGCAAGGGGACAAAGTCCGAAGGTGAAAATGTCTAGTCCGAAGGTACATAGCAAAGCCCGATGGTGGAAAACAGTGGGTCTGAAGGTTTGGGCAGTAGAGAGTATGGGAAAGCGAATGAAATGGGAGGAAAGCATTGGGACTAGCTTTCAGAGGTAAGGGAACATTAAGGGAATGATAGGATGAAGGTCCAGAGGCGAAACAAACGATAACCAAATATATTTGAATAAGGCCAACTATATATTCAGCATGGGTTGACCAAGTATCGGGGAATTTACCCTCCTACTAGATGGTGATGTACAAGGTTGCCCTAGCTCTATTTAACTAAGTACGTGAAAGTCCGGAGGTGTACAGGTGAGAACAGTAGCAAAATGTCGGGTCCAAAGATATGTAATCGGCCATGAGGTGCAGTGGTCGTGTGAGCACACATGTAATAACACTGTAGACTGCTTGAGTTAATGGGAATAATCAACTATGCACCAGTGGGGTTAGACAGGACAGGACAGGACATAGGATGGAAGGGTACGCGGTGTAGAGAATGATCCTAGGATGAGCCTATATTCATATGAAGTATGTCCACCATGTCCCCATGTATCCTAACCATCTCTGACACTCTCTACATCGGACCCGACACTATTTACCATAGGACTCGTCGGACCTCCCACGCACTCGTCCATCCTATGTCCAGTCCTGTCCTGTCTAACCCCACTGGTGTGTAGTTGATTATTCCCATTGACTCAAGCAGTCTCCAGTGTTATTACATGTACACGCACATGGCCACTGCACCTCATGGCCGATTACATATCTTTGGACCCGACATTTTGCTACTGTTCTCACCTGTACACCTCCGGACTTTCACGTACTTAGTTAAATAGAGCTAGGGCAACCTTGTACATCACCATCTAGTAGGAGGGTAAATTCCCCGATACTTGGTCAACCCATGCTGAATATATAGTTGGCCTTATTCAAATATATTTGGTTATCGTTTGTTTCGCCTCTGGACCTTCATCCTATCATTCCCTTAATGTTCCCTTACCTCTGAAAGCTAGTCCCAATGCTTTCCTCCCATTTCATTCGCTTTCCCATACTCTCTACTGCCCAAACCTTCAGACCCACTGTTTTCCACCATCGGGCTTTGCTATGTACCTTCGGACTAGACATTTTCACCTTCGGACTTTGTCCCCTTGCATAATACTTATGATCAGACTTACACTAGACAGCAGACCCCTTTAGGGTCGAACACTCTTGCTTGCAAGTGAAGCAGACTAGGCAGAGCAAAAGACTCAACATATTGGTTAGGTGTTTATTATGATAGACACTCAATCAGGCTGAATAACCTTCAGCAGGAAGTCTGATGAGTCTGATGCGGAGAGTGTCAGAGATTGTTAGGATAAGTGCGGACCAAGTGGACATACTTTGTATGAATACTGGCTCGTCCTGAGGTTGTTCTCTACAGTGTGATAAGAGGGAACATGATTTATCACATCTGCTGTGATGATTAGACTCACATTGGGCTTGTATGACCCTATTTTTATATTGGTCTCAATTGTTGGTGGAAAGAAGTACCTATCATCATTCTCCGTTGTGGGTACAACAAATCTGCTGATGAGGCAGACTAATGTTGGGTCTTGCTGCCTAGCTGCTATGCCTAAAGAGACAGTGTTCGACCCTAAAGGATTTCTGACTAGGGGAGTGCTCAAGAGAGAGAGAGAGAGTGTGTGTGTGTGTGTATAGAGGATTGCAAAGGATCACTCCAGACAAAGGAAAAGACTGTATCAGTAGCTTGATAGTGAGCTATGGAGCTACTAAAACTAAGAAGCTGCAAATCTGGGGAAGCTACTGAATCCTGAAAGGAGAGCTACCAGAAATATGAACTGAAGTCTAGCTAATGAGTGGAAGTAATGGGCGAAGATTTGATGATTATGTAAGCATCAAAAATGCGAACATAAACCAAGGAAAGAGTAAGTAAAGCTAAGTAAAAACTATCAATATGAACCCAGAGAGAAACCAATCCCTACACCGTACCACTCAGCTTCACTGCCCTTTGTTGTACTATTGACTGAGCCTTGACTGGTACTTTCCCATGCTAGTCGCAGTAACCAGCAGTCACATTCACACATTACCACATATCCAGACCTACTTTCCCATAGTATGGTAAACCTTTGCCTTATCTTAGGAGTTGTTTTAGCAAGGTCTAGCATCTATCTATTGTCCATCCAACCTCACTGGTATGTAAAATTCCTTGCCTTATGTTTTGTAACAAGTGTGACAGCCTTATTACATGTCTACCTCATGTTTTCCTATCCCTTCTGTCTCCATAACCAAGTATAAAGTTCCTATTACTGGAGCTCATATATCACTTCCCTTCTACTGTATTTCCTTCTATATGATTATACTTAGGAGTAGTTAGCCTTTAGGACTGCTTTTCAGCCCCTATTGGTTCCCTATACCTGGACACTATACCTAGACATTCCCTTACCTTTGCAATCAACTATCTTTGCTCTCACTGACTTCCTATTACACTTCTTTGAATTCTCTATACCTCTGTGTGCATTACTGCTTTCCCGCTGTAGAGAATGATCCTAGGATGAGCGGTAACCAGCCATAATTAGTCCGCACTTATCCTAACCATCTCCGATACTTTCCGCATTGGACCCGACATTTTGTACCTTCGGACTCATTGGACCTCCTGCACACTTGTCCGTCCTATGTCCTGTCCTGTCCTGTCTAACCCCACTGGTGTGTAGGTGATTATTCCCATTGACTCAAGCAGTCTACAGCGTTATTACATGTGTACTCACATGGCCGATTACATATCTTTGGACCCGACATTTTGCTACTGTTCTCGCCTGTACACCTCTGGACTTTCACGTATTTAGTTAAATAGAGCTAGGGCAACCTTGTACATCACCATCTAGTAGGAGGGCAAAGCCCTGATACTTGGTCACCCCATGCTGAGTATATAGTTGGCCTTAGTCAAATATACTTGGTTATCGTTTGTTTCGCCTCTGGACTTCGGTCCTATCATTCCCTTAACGTTCCCTTACCTTCGCACACTAGTCCAGACACTTTCCCATACTCTCTGCTGCCAAAACATTCGGACCCGCTGTTTCCCATCATCGGACTTTGTTATGCACCTTCAGACTTCATGTCGGACCTTCGGACTTCGTCCCCTTGCACAATACTTACATTTTAGACTTATCTCAGACAGCAGACCCCTTTAGGGTCGGATGCTCTTGTCTATCACAAGTGAAGCAGACTAGGCAGAGCAAAAGACTCAACATACTGGTTAGGTGTTTATTACGATAATCACTCAATCAGGTTGAATACCCTTCACCGCACCTTTGGCCACCATGCACCAATACTTTCTCATGGTGTGACAACCTTCCTAAACCTTCAGTCCATCTTCACATACCTTTGGTCTACCTTTCTGACACTCAGTGTACCTTCAGCTTTAGGTATCATAGGCTATTCCCAATAGCAGTTCCCTTTAGGGTCAAATATTCTTGCTTGCAAGTGAAGCACCTAGGCAGAGCATAGACCTTAACATTATTTTAGGTTAGCTACCAATACCCCAGTGATACCTGTACCCATGACCCATGCAGGTTACCTGTACCCATATAGTACCCTATGTGCATGCAAAGGAGTAAAACAAGTAGAAATCCAGACAACAAGCATGCTCCTACCCACTACTGCTAAGAGGTTGAAGATGGTGTGTGAAAGACAACCTGCTAGGTAGATATAAAAATAACCACCTAATCAGTATGTTGAGTCTTGGCTCTACCTAGCTGCTATACTTGCAAGCAAAAGTGTTTGACCCTAAAGGGGCCTGCTGTCTGCCAGCACCATGCAATGAATCTCCATAGATACTGCAGGAGTGAACATTTCTGCAGTTGGGACTGAAGGTGCAGTTGGAGCTATTGGCCCAATTAAAGCAGTAATACTTTCCGCTTGAGGTAGCAAGTGCATGCTTGCTCCTGGCATTGGTGGTGAGGGCTGCAACAGGTTTTCCGGCTGCAGTTGTATTGGCAGTACAGTCGGCGGGCAAGTGGCCACTTGCTCCACAACGAAAACAATGGCTTGATGCGAGCATATGTGACTTTTTATGAGGGAAAGCTGAAAAATTGCTTTGGGCAGCTCACTTAGAGAGGGAGTTAAATGGGGTAGACTGAGGTACAACAGGGGGTATCTTATTATTGGCTATGGTAAGTGCTGCCACATTGAGGCCGGCAAGATTATGCTCGTGGTTGGCATGAGCCAATTCTCTTTGCTGCACATCATAGTGCATTGCCACAGACCAGCCATGTGTATGGCCTATATTGAGAACTATGAGGTGATGCGATATGAGGGCTGATGCCTGAGCCTCACTCCAGTAGTGTAAGGTTCTATCCTCTGCAGCTTTCGCTGCAGCTATCCAATCAACTGTCATGATTGAGAGCTTATTTGTGTGGTCAAGACCTTTGGCTGTAAGCCGGTGTAGAATATATAACCTGGCTGAGTGTCTATAGAAATAAACACACAACCAGTTTGTGGAGTCTATGCTCTGCCTAGCTACTTCACTTGCAAGCAAGAGTATTTGACCCTAAAGGGGTCTGCTGTCTAGTGTAAGTCTGATGGTAAGTACTATGCAAGGGGACAAAGTCCGAAGGTGAAAGTCCAAAGTCTGAAGGTAAATAGCGAAGTCCGATGTTCAAAGATCAGCGGGTCTGAAGATTTGGGGAGCGGAGAGTATGGGAAAGTGAAGGAAACACAAGGAAAGCATTGGGACTAGTATTCAAAGGCAAAGGAACGATAATAAAACGATTGATGAAAGTCTAGAGGCGAAACAAATGATGACCAAGTATATTGTTGGAGTTCAACTCAGTACTCAGCATGGGGTGACCAAGTATTGGGGAATTTACCCTTCTACTAGATGGTGATGTACATGGTTGCCCTAGCCCTATTTAACTAGCTACGTGAAGGTCCGGAAGTGTACAGGCAAAAACAGTAGCGAAACATCAGGTCCGAGGATATGTAATCGGCCATGAGGTGCAGTGGCTGTGTGAGCACACATGTACTAATGCTGTCTACTGCTTTAGTCAATGGGAATAATGAACTATGCACCAGTGGGGTTAGACAGGACAGGACATAGAATGGACAAGTGCGCAGTGTCTTGCTACTTAAGGGTCTTATATAATGTTGTGTATAATGACAACACTATTATACACTGAAGACTTCTTGCCAGTCCTTAAGTACATGGTCTACGACTTTTCTAGTTTTCATGGTAGATAATGTGGTGAGTTCTTGGGAGGATTTAGTTTGTTGTCCTCTTCTTGTCTTGTACAGTAGCACTAATAGAATACAATTGGGTTCCTGTCTGTGTTCTGGAAAAATAGGTAGGTATGTTTCACCCTAGTAGGTCGTGTTTCAACCTATGAAAGTCTGTTGCAACTTTGTCGTGTTCTCCTAATGTTTGTGTCTCACTTTCCATTGAAAGGGAGAGTTTGCGTGAATATTCGTAAAGCTAGTCTGTGAGCTGTTCAGTTAGTAAGTTGTATAGCAAGTGTGGTATACAACTGTTAGTTTTAATACAATAATGACAACAATAGTTGTATAGTGATCGTGGTATACAACTATCTGATAATAATACGATAGTTATACGGTCAACCTTAGTAAGGATCCATTATAACTTTATTGTTTCAATAACGAAAGTCAACCCTTGATGTCAACAAGTTCCTTTAACGAATCAACGTAAGGACAGTGACAAGTATGGCTTTAATGATCAAATAATATAGTGTATACAGTCAATCCCCTGTAAGGCAGTGTATAACTATAAAAGGAAATTCTTAGTAAGCTTACTTCAATGCACTACTTGGCCTGCACTTTAGATCTTATGTAATCTCACTTATTTGAGAGAAGGTGTAAAGTGGGAAGTTATATTTTTGGGTGGAAAAATGGGGCCCTTTTATACCTTTTTGGGATCCCCTTACATAAGCAAGATTGGATCTCTTGCTTTAGATCTACATTACTATATAAGGTAATCCTAACAAAGTAATTACAATGGCAATTACAAATGACAAGCTGTTTGAAATTGTGTGGAACCATTTGAGTCAATATGAGTCATATTGCCTTTTATAGCCATGTATGACTAAACAAATACAAACCAGTAAATTCACCAGTCACATGATGTGCTGACAAAATTGGTGGCTGAAAGAAACAAAACAGAAATAAACAGAAGTGTGGCTGAACAAAGCCCAAACACAAATAAACAAACTGAAACATACAGAAGGTCACATGACTAAAAATACGAGGTAAGATCAATCTGAGAAGTGAGAAACTAAATAAATCAAGGAAACTAGAGGCAACTCGGTGACAGCAAAGGACTAGACAATCTCTCATACCTTTCCTTGTCACACTTTCTATACTAGAAAAGGCCGAGCTTCGCTGGCAGCAACCTTGTTCAACAAGTGTTGTGTACTTATCAACACATTTTTGGGGCAACGAATGGAATGCATGTGGATCGGTATTCGTACATCAGCGGCATACTGGTATTACAACAAAGCTTTGAAGAGTGGCGAGCTGGAATCATGATCAAGAAAAACTGCCAACTTTGCTATCTGAATACATGTATATACTAGAACAACACATTCAGATGCCGGTTTCTGATAAATGATTGTGATCAATAATTGCGCAGCTTCAATTCGAAGATATTATTTACCATTAGTCGCAGAAGATCCATGAACACATTTCTTTCCTTTGAAAGGCATATCTGATGAAGGCCCAGCACCAAGTTTGCGTCGTTTCAGCGGACTGGAAGGCATGTTGGTAGGTGGCCGTAACACGATCATCTCGTGAAGAACAGTGTTGAAAATGTGACACTTAGACTTTCTGATATGATGGTGAAAAAATGTGAAATGCACTTCGACCACAGCACCACACAATTTGGTCTCGTATTGAGCTGGCGGGATGAGTTTGCAATCAATTCCGTATGCCAGGAGAGGATTGATAATGTGTGTTTCCGTGAGGTTTGTAAGTTCGGCTTTGCAGCGATCTGCAACTGGCCAATTCAAGATATCGAATTCTGAACCGAGGCTTGTAGCGGTGACCTGCACCAAACTGGTCTGGTAGATGGCTGACTAGCACTCTCACAAGAGGCTTGATACCCTCGAAGCCATGATACCTAAATCCCCTTCAACCTAAAGCCAAAGTATGGCCCAGGAATATTTCTTTTGATTTTTTGATTTGTTTTTGAAAAATTCGTGTATTGGATTGAATATTTTTGGACATTTGTTTTGCATTCAGTTTCATTTCATTCGGCTCAAAGATGACTCAGCATATTTCTCATGCAAGTTACCCTGTGGGAACACGCAGGGAACCTGAAATACGACATATTGCACCAGTTCAGCCCCTAACCAAAATATGAAATACAAAAGCCAAATACAACATAACATGTGGACTTGTACTTTACATAATCAGTATCTCACTCTTCCCCTGCTTTGTCATCAGCAGTCACATGACTCATGACTCAGCATCATACCCAAGGAACCTAATAATATGTTGACTCATACTGACTCTACATGACTCATTTTGACTCATATTGTTTCTCATGACTCACTCTGACTAGCTATGACTTGGACTAAGTACTGTACTAGTAGTAGCACAGCCACTGTATTTTGTCTATATAAGGACCTGCTTCTTGTCTAGAATAAAAGTGCGAATAATACCCAGCCAAGAGCAGCATTTCCCCATTAAGTTGTGTGAAGTGTGATCAAGAACCATCCTACAGCAAAGAGCTGTGAGATTGGGGAAAGGTACCCTTCTGTGAGGCAGTCATAGTGTGAGTGCATCGTCCTCAACAACCAGCAAGCCTGGTACTGCTTCATTTGTTTGTTTTTCTTTTATTTTCCGAGTTTCCAAGTTCATGAATCAAATCATTTGCAAAATTACGTGTGGTCTCTTTATTCCATCTAAGACTTTGAATAGCTTAGTGGGGAGACTTCAGAAGTTGATAATCATACACTTGACCTTACACATCTGAGTAGAGAATCCTGAGATAGATCGCACTGCCAAAAGGCTTTGGCTATTGAAAGGGGACCTGGTATTGAAATCCAAGGACATCCGCTCCTGTATCTGTTTAAATCTCCAAAGAGAGTTCCTTGACAGCAGGTTCAATAGTATTAGAAGGTTCTCTGAGCAAGTGACAGTTTCTAATCTCCGATCCTACCTGTTTGCGCTTTGGGAGTGATCATTACCACTTCGCACAAGTTATCGCTATACAATTGTTGCAAGGCATCCTTGTCTTGTTCTGGAAAGTATATTTCTTTTTCTTTTTCTCTTTGTTCTCTTTGTGCTCACACACTACTGATCTCAAGAAGTATCTTCACCTGACTGTAGTTAGCTTCGACAAGACCAGCCACCCACGAACGACCACATTATCAGTCATTGGTATTTGTCTGAATCACTGACTGTGGAGATATTTGGTTTTATAGGTGTTCATCTATAGATCATCTATCTAAGAAGACAGCAGTATCTGGTAGAGGGTACAATCAGCTGCACACTAATGGTTGGGAATGCCAAATATAGTTTACTGGATGATGTGGCATCGTCTGCTATATCAGCAGCAAGTTCATCATCTGCACTTTCGGTTTGTTTAAGCTACAAAAGAAGTTTTGAGTGTATTGAGATATCGAGAGTGATAAGGCTTATGGTGAATAAATAGTGAACGAGTTTAATGGACTCAACACCTACAGCCATGTGGATTGCACTTAACGATTCAGCATCCCGTTCTCGTCGAATCAACTTTTCAAACCCCCACAAGTTGTCGATGACAGTGGGGAAGTCATCTGAAGAAAAGCTGAAGTCATGGTGACAAGTGGCCATCAAATGGCAGGAAAGTTTGACATCCGCAAATCTTCCATTGAACACATTTGCAGGATCAAACTTTGTATCAGGGGTGAAGTAGAAGTCCGATCGACTAATTTGAAATACTGTGCGGAGAGTAAGTTCATCAGATCTGGCGGTGTGTTTTGGTATCAAAACATCGCCCTTGCGGCCTCCTTGAAAATATTCGACTTTAGAGGCAAGGTTCTGTGTAGCAAGATAAAAACCCCCATCTTGACGGTTGAGCTTTTCGAGGATGGTTGGGGCAGTTGTGAGGTTTGTCATTGAAGACGTTGCTGGAGTAGGAGACTCAGCATGGGAGGAAGTATCTTTGGATGTGGACGACTTTGATTTATGTTGGACCATGATTGGTGAAGGGGTAATGAGCAGACTACGAGAGTGAAAGGGCAGCTTATATGTCAATTTGCGAACTGAGTTCACTAAAAAAGGAATGATTTTGCCATCAGTTGAATGTGCTGAATACAAAGATTAGAAGTTCCAAGTCTAATTCTTAAAGAACATAGTGAGGCAAAACAAGCTTTCAATCCATGTTATCGGCATCAAGAACTAGAGGTTCGGGATTAGGTTTTTCTGTGAGGAAGACATATGAGAATGGTGCCTGCACGGAGCAATACCATCACCTGGTTTAGGTCTTTTGTTTGAGGTCCTGAAGAGAATGCATCAGCATGGTCCCTGCACGGATCAACACCATTGTCTTGTTTGGGTCTTTTGTTTGAGGCCATGAGGAGGATGCGTGATCACAGATTAACACCATGGTCACATAAGAAAAACTTGTAGGGATTAGTCTGTTGTCGTGAACACAGAGACCAAGTGCTGTGCAATTCTGAGCCATGATAGTATTAGTTCGACACAGGATTTGGGGAAGGGTGAAAGACTTGCATGACAGGGCAGGATGAATTTACTTCCCATTATTCCAATGCCTTATCGTGACAGCAAAGACATTGTTGGCGACTTAACTAAGGCAGAGCTAAATGCTGCAGTTCCTCTGAACACATTTAAAAAGAGTCTTCAAGTGTTGACATGGCCGCAAATCCTTGAGATTGTGCGTGGTTTACCAGAGGAGATATTGGATAAGATCTATCAAGCAGCGGAAAAGAAGGAAGATGAGTGGGAGCAAGTACGGGAGCAAAAAGCAGAGAAAAAAAAGGCTTGAGGTAGCGGCAGGAGTTACTGAGAAAAAAGAAAGAAGATTCAAATGGAGTGCAACAACATGTCGAAGATGTTACTCACATGGACGGCGAAATCTCCGCAGAGGAAAATGATGACATTGGGGGTCATGATCACTCGAGATATCTTGCTTTACCATCGGAAGAAGAAGTGAAGAAATGTTTCCGTGCATTTAGATCTGCGACATTGAACTCAGCCCTTGCAATGTTGATTTGCATTGTTTATGCAAAAGAGTTGATGAGTTATGAAGGTGTGTATGTGAAATCTGATAGGCAAAGAACAGTTATTGATATTTCATTTAATTTGAGGCAAAGTACAAGTGCTGTGTCAAATTCTGAACATCAAGCATTTGCTTACAATTTCCGTGGAGTCCATTCCAAGATCGGTGACATTATGGGAGGGCATGATGCTGCTTGACGGTCATATCAAAGGCAATGCACCAAATGCAACAGGTTGGGTGTGCTTCAAGTGTCACTGATCACTTGAAGGTGACACAATGCCAAAATTTGCACTTGCTAATAACATGTGGATTGGGCCTATCCCACACAAGCTCGCTATCCTCACACTCCCAGAGGAACTCTTGATTTCTCGACATTTCCCTCGCTGCTACGTCTTCAAGTTGTATTCAAAAGATTCCCGTGGCAGAAATCCTAGTCATATGCAATGTGGCATGGCTGGCAATGCAACATTGTATGACATGAATACTGATGATGTTGCGAAGATGATAGGAGGACAGTTTCTGCCACAGTCCGTGGACACATTGGCATCAATAATTGGAATAATGTATATTGGAAGACAAGACTTGCCGAAGGATTGGTTAAAGTTGACATTTTGTGTCCGTCATGCTGTGGTTTTCAATGCACTTGTGTGGTTGAAGGCCAACAATCCATTGTATGCGGATATTCAGATATCGGAAGACTTACTTGCGTGACTTCCAGAGGATGAAGTTCCTGAAGAAATCATCTTGATCATTCGCCATGAGGCTAGTGATGATGTTGCAATGCGTGAAAGTGAGGGCTATGTACCCAGTGAGCATGTGTATGGAGCTGATGGTGAGTAAATTACTTACAATCGATGTGAATATCATATTCATTTGGAATACAAAGAGCTGGATGACGAGGTAATGCCGGAATTGCAAGGTCAAGGAACCTTCAATGCAGGGAATCACAATGTTGAAGGTCTGAGTCCTGACAGTTGCGATGGTAACCATTCTGAATGACATCGTTTATGTAGGCAGCAGTGTCATCCCATTGCAATTTCTTGGGATCATGGACATGGAGCTTAGTAAATTGCCATTGAACGACTTGATGAAATATGCACTTATGAATCTGGGTGACAATGAAGGAGGATATGCTGTTCATCATAGTCGCAATCCTGTGTCAGATTTTGCTCATGATTGAGGAGGAGAAGAGTCAAACAGGATTAATCCATTGGCTGCTACCTATCTGAAGCTTTTTCCATATGGTGTTGGAGGCATTGAAGCAATGCAGACAAAATCTGTTGGATTTGATGAACACATTCGATGGGCATTGCAATACCACGATCATCGGTGCCACACTTATCATTCATTTCCCTTTGTCGCATTTGGGATTATCCAGAAATGTAAAGCACTCCAATCAGCTCGGATTCAGATGCGACAAAAAGATTTTGAGCGTGATGCATTCATAATCAACTCACTTACGGTGGCAGACCTTAGGCAAGCAGAGAAGGAGGAAGCAGAGAACAAATTCATATCAAATCCTCGAGTTCGCCTCCTGCGGAAACACGTATTTGCCACGTCAGGTCGAGTTATTGGATCTGATAATGCCCAGGCTCAGTATCATGGACAAATGTGGGGGACATGTTTGTGTCTCCGTGGACCAAGTCTTTGGATGACGATAAATCCAAGTGACACACATGACCCCATTGCACAAACCTTCACAGGAGAAACACTTAATCTGGATGACTTCGACCCTCATGCAGGTCCCGATAGCAATCAACGAGCTCAAAATATTGCCAGGGATCCATTCGCAGCTGCAAAGTATTTCTTTTTCATTATCAAGGCCATTCTTTCACACCTTTTCCAAATCAATGCAACAAGTCATCGGGTGCATAGCGAGATGGGGGTACTTGGGCAAATCAGCGGATATTTTGGAGTTATCAAGGCACAAGGGTGAGGGACTCTGCATGTTCATATGATGGTCTGGCTACAACACACTCCAAACATGGTGGAGATGCATGCTCTGTTGCACGATGATGGTTTCCGTGCACATGTGCAGAACTATATCCAACAAAACATTCATGCACATGTTGATGGTTTGGATGAAGAGATCATTCGGTCAATGCCAAAAGAGAGTGGCTTGCCTTATTCACGTCCTCCAAATCCTGAGTCGAGTACCTGGCAGGCAGAGAGTCAAGATGTTGAACGTCGTGTTGTTAGGTCTCAGCAAGTGCACACATGCAGTAGGGCCACTTGTCTGAGATTTAACAGGCATGGGCAGCTGGTTTGCAAGAGACGGGCACTGTGGCAGTTGTCACCAGTTGATGTCATTGACGAACATGGTAGATGGAGTCCAAAGCGGACCTATGCATTTCTCAACAACTACTGTCCAGCCATTACCACGACACTCTGTTGCAACAACAACATCAAGCTTCTCACGAATGGCAGTGAAACAAAAGATGCAGCTTGGTATCTCACAGGTTACTCGACAAAGAAGCAGAACAAAAACAATAATGTTTCTGCTCTCATGGCAAACACACTCTTGTACCATCAAGGGCACTCGAACTATCTTGATGGAACCCTCGATCATAATTGTCTTCTGCTGTTCCGCTGCCAACATGCCATAAATCGGGAAATGGAAATGTCTGGTCCACAAGTGATGGCATACCTTATGAACTGGGGGGACATCATTTGCTCACACCATTATGTGCCATTATACTGGTTTGCACTCAAATCACATTTACTAGAGGCATTTCCGAAGCTAAAGGAGAACAAAACTCAGTAAGACATTATCTGATACATTGTGTCTTACCGAAGCTGAATTCATGAGGTTTAGGAACAAGGATGTGAACTCGGAGTCAATGTCTGAGACAGATGAGCAAGCAGCAACTGATCCTGGTCCAAATATTGGAGACTCGGGTATACATGATTCTCAGTTTGAAGAAGACCCAGCTGTAAGTCATTTATGTCAGTTTTCATTTTGTGGTTAGATAAAATGATAATTTGCATAGGACATGATTACCTTGGAAGTTGGTGTTGGTGGCCAACTTCACGTCCATTTGCAGTTTGAAGATTATGAATTACATGGCAATGACCTCAACTCATATTCATATTTTTGATTTGTTATTGACACTTATGAAGAGGGGATCCCATCTGCAGAACGCGGAGGAGTTGAAAATGGAGTTTCTGCATGTTCTTCAATACCAAAATGAGGTTGGCACAAAAATCAACGCAGTAATTACCTCGCGGAGCATCCAAATTATCTCACTCATCACCGTGTCATTCACTCACAAGGTCATAACACATTGCCAGACATTGTCGGTCCCTTCTTTCCTCGCAATGATCCAAGATGCCAAGAATTATACTGTGCATCAATCCTCGCATTGCTGTTACCATGGTGTTCTATCAAAGATCTCAGAACTGATTTTGAATCATGGGACAATGTATTCACCAATTTTCTTATACATGCCTCGTCACAAGACAAAGATGTCATTGCTGGTATTCAGTACTACTATGACTGCAAGACCGCCACAGATAATTCTTGTGTTCGCGAAGATCAAGAATCAGGATCCGCCGAACATTGTGAACCACGTAATCAGCAAACAGCAACTCTAATAGATGAGGAGGAAGATGAGAATGAGGGAATCTCGGTGGAATTGACAATTGAGGACCTACGTGCTTATGAAGAATCACAAAAAAATCATCGAGAGGAGGCACACGCTCTCATTGCAGTTGCTGTTGGACATTTGAAGGGAGCTTTTGCTGAGGAAACAGATTTGTGGAGCATTGCAGTGTCAAAAGTTAGTATGGCAAGCAGTGATGATTATTGTCGGCTCCAACAGTGGCAGACGGCAATGGCAGAGGAAACAAACAAGCTTGATGAAGGGGGCAACACTACTACTGCCATGAATGACGGAAATTCCAGTGGGGACATTATCATGCTTGATGACCTGGATGAGGAAGCTGGTGTCAACGATGGTGGAATAACATATTTGCACCCAGCAATCCAAGACACCCACCTATCTGCTGTCGATCCTTCGTCTTTGTTGAAGGATCAAAGACGTGCATACGACATCATTGATTGGCACCTGTCAGAGACATTAGCAGGACGAAATCCTCCACAGTTACTCATGCAGATACCTGGAGAAGGTGGAGTCGGCAAGTCAAAGACAATCCAGAGCATAACCGAAAATTTTCGAAGTAGAGGTGTTGATTTGATCCTTGTAAAGGCAGCTTATACCGGCATTGCTGCATCAATTATTGATGGGAAGACACTGCATGTAATCGGATCAATTCCTCTGAATGGTCAGGAACAAGGCATGAAAACACTAAAGAAACTTGCCGCGTTCTGGAAACATAAACTCTATCTCATCATTGATGAGGTATCTATGATTTCTCACAAATTCTTCGCCAAACTCTCCACATCTATCGGGAAGGGGAAGTCATTAGCAGGAGAAAAGGGTGAAGGTAGACCTTTTGGCGGAGTTAATGTGATTATTGTTGGGGATTTCCATCAGTTTCCTCCTGTCGCAAGGGGGAAGAGTGCAGCACTATATTATCCATGCAACCCTTCTAAAGATTCAGCCAAAGAAATGTTGGAGCAGAAGATATACGAACAATTCACGACAGTTGTCCGTCTAAAGGAACAAGTCCATATCACTGATCCACAATGGAATGACCTCCTTCGTCACATCCAGCATGGTAGCTGTGGTCGTCAGCATATTGAGTTGCTCCATTCACTCATACTCACAAACTCCCAATGCCCACCCACAGATTTCAGTTCTTCGCCATGGAATGATGCTGTTTTGGTCACTCCTCATCATGCCGTTCGTCGCCAGTGGAATTCAAAAATCATCAAAAATTACTGCCAACAAAGTCACAATCAGTTGTTCATCTGCTGGGCATTGGACACAGTGCGAGGGCAGAGACTGACATTGGAGGAAAGTTTTGCAGTCGCTACGAAGCCCAAGGGATTTCAAGCTACTCGGAATGAGCGTGCATCACTATCGAACATGATAGAGATTGCAGTTGGCATGAAGGTTATGGTAACCTTCAACATCGAAACAGATCTGGACATCACAAATGGGGCGAGAGGCGAATTAGTGGACATTGTCTTGGACGAACGGGAGTCGAATTTTTCACCTACGAAGGCTGTTGTGGAGTTGGAATACCCTCCTGGCATATGTTCTGATCAAATTGAACCACACAAAAACCAAACATCTCGAAAATCTGGAACCTAGAGTCATACCACTTGTCCCAATGCAACGGACATTTCGCGTCATGATTGGTGGTCGCAAAGAGGTAGTAACACGAATGCAACTGCCATTAACACCAGCCTATGCATTTACAGACTATCGATCACAGGGTCAAATGATTGACAACGCTATTATTGATATCGGAACACCGCCCAGTGGAGAACTTACTCCATTCAGTGTATATGTTGCATTATCTCGAGGACACGGTTGAGATAATATTCGTCTTCTTCGGGATTTTGATGAAAAGTTATTAACAAGTCATCCCAATGAATACCTTCGTGTTGAGGATTGGTGATTGGTGGAACTTAACGAGGCAACAGAGACATGGTGGAGAACACACATAAATGCAAGTTAGAGTCAGTAAGAACACACATATGCATGAACTCGCACTTTATTGATTATAACTGTTTTAGCATCAGTGTTCCGAACCATATGTATTTTGATTGCTGCACACACATTATAATGAAGTTATAGGACATGACGAAAAGCTTGAAAGCACTCAAGAGTGAGTTAGAGAGCGAAAAAAGGCTGGCTATGATTACTTAATTGTTTGGCTCTTTCACACGATCGTATTGTTGTGGAACACCACCGCCACAATTGTCAGTTAATAGTGACCTTGTAGGAACAAGGTGACTTTCTATATGACAGGTATGGTATCAATCGCATACCATGCATGACAGCGGGAAGTCCAACAAGTCTGAAGGTAAAAATGTTGGGTCCAATGCGGAGAGCATTGGAGATGGCAAGGGTAAGTGCGGACTAAGTGGGATATCGACATACTTTGTAGAATGACTGATTATGAGCTCATACAGGGATCATTCCCTACACTGGTCTTGCGCGAAGACAAAGGATGAGTCTTCCCCATGCAGGAAAGCTTTAGAGCAGGCCATGTGCATGAGAGCAGTGTAAGGGACATAGCGGTATTGCTGAAATGCCTCCTCTACTTTGAGGGGTATGGCTACAATAGAGCTTGTTAGAATTTGAATTTAAACAGTGCAGTAAACATGAAGGATGGTATGGATAATACGAAGAACATTGCATCAGATACACAGAAAACGGTGCAGTGAACTAGGCCGATAGCTCAGTACGGTGCTGTCAGTGAACTACCAGTGGTAGCCTCTGCCGCAAGAGCAGTATGTGTGGTATAGACAAAAATAACAATAGATGCAGCAGTAGTGAAAAATGGTCACGCAAGCTTAAGGCACTGACTTTGTGCCCTAGTTGGAGTGTGGGTAAGATGAGCTATTTAGACTCATCCTTAGCGCCTGCCAAATTTGCCTGTATGTGGTCGATGTCTGCAGGGTTCGCCACCAGAGCTTGTTGAGGAGCAGGGGCTCTGGCCAGTAAATGGTTGCCATGAGCATCCCCACACTCGAGCTCAGCAATCTGTGCCCTTAGTGCAGCAATTTCATTCACAGGTGCAGGAATATTATGGGGCTGAGCAACTGCTGGTTGCGCTGCTGCTGGCTGTGTGGTGCTCGGAGGTGCCGGATTAGGTGCTGCAGGTTGAGCAGCTTGCACAGAAGAAGGCTGAGCTTGCTGAGGTGCCGATTGTTGGGCATTTTGCAGAGCTGGTAGCTGAGATGAATCAGCCTGGGCTGGTGGCCTGGGAGTGGCAGGGCCTCTGTTGCTTGGGGGAGCTGGTCTTGTTGACGACAATGGCTGAGTGATTGCACCAGCACCAGATGCGGTGGCATTCTGGGTGGATGGATGGGTAAAGGGAGCATTTGGCCCTTTGTTGAGCTTGATGCCGAGGTGATGGTGCATAACTGAAGGAATACAATGAAAGACTGTAGGTACAAATAGAGGTGAGGATGTACGAGGTATGATGAACTCATTGTTGTGGAAGGAGAGAAAAACAGACACAGAAGCGATGATAGCACATTTGCTCAACTGGATGTATGGTGCTGAGAAATTCTGGCAGGCTTAGTGCTGCTGCAGTCCGGTCCTAAACCAAGGTTCGAACCCGAACCTTTCCGAACCGGACTCAAGGTCCGGTCACAGGTCCAGCGTAGGCCCTGGACCGAACCTTGAGTCCAGTTTGGGGTTCAGGCTACCCAGAACCGGTTTGGACGCGTCCGAACCTTTTGTCAGTATGGTTTCATTTTTCCCACCTCCCCCATGACATCGAGCCTTCTGCAGACAAGAACTGCATACTTGAGTGCAGCAAGGGAACAGTGGAGTCTCTCGCGCTCGAAGGCAGCTGTGAGGGTGTGAGAAAGGGTAAGTCCTATGTCATTTATAACAACATATCCTTGACCCTCCAGACACTGTTTGCTACATTCGTCCGTACTTCATCGACGGCGCAAGTATCAGTGAAGCTGTCAAAATTCCAGCTGTCTCCTCTCAACATTGTCACCCACAACTACCAACACTGCCCTTCGCCAAGACGGAATGTTGATTGACATCCCGCAAAGCCGAGGTCAGTAATTCATGTTCTGTATGCCGCACTTTAATATCTGACCAAAGTCTACTATGCCCCAGGTTCATTTTAAGCTACAAGGATATTCCATTTGTGACCCTCTGGGTTGAATACTCAGGCATCTCCATTGCTATGAAGGCCGTTGGTGCAAAACCTATACTGTCCCTGTCCTGAGCGACCCCAACACCGGTGCCCTGATCACCGACTCCCTCGAAATCACTTCCTACCTCAAAAAGACATATCCTGAGAAGCCCATCTTTCCCAACAACTCAGAACCCCTGATATGCGCGTTCGACTCCGACCATGTAAGCCTCATTCGACCTGCTATCAAGTCTATCTACACACGCTCCACAGAAATATTGAGTCCCGCCAGTGCCAAGTTCTTCATTGGACTTCTCATTGGCGTCGCCGCGTCACGTCCGTTCCGCAGCACTTCTGCGACCACTCCTGCCTCAGCTTCGACAAGTTCTGCTGCTGCTTCAGCCAATGTCATCCGCGTTGGCACTGCTGGCATCGCCAGTGCTGCTGTTGCTGCCCTTCTCTCGTCCATCTCCTCTCCCTCATTCTCCTCCTCATCTTCTTCCCTCCTCCTGCTCTTGTCCGTTGTCCGTATTCGTCTGAGCCATGTCAGCAGTTGCTGACATGCACTGGGCGTTTGCGCAGGTGGTCGAACCTGGTTCGAACGCGAACCGGACCTCCCGAACACGTTCGGTGACATTCGGTCCAGGGTTCGGCCAAATGGCTGAACCTGAACCTGTGGTTCGGTTTGGCATTCGGAAAATTCGCCCAAAGAACTGGACCGAACCGGACTTCGGCAGCACTAGGCAGGCTACATTAATTGGCACCTGTACATGTCTGTCAGTGGAGGATCCTAATTGATATATCAGCTCAAAACCACCTTATGGCTCACCACATTGATGTATCTGACTTTTGTGGTAGTTATAATGCATAGTGATGTGCACGGCCCGGCTTCAAGCCGTGGGCCGGCCAAAGCTGGGCCGGATTAGGCCGAGCCGAGCCAGGCCTAAGTCACGGCCTGACCACGGCCTAGGGCCTGGCTTGAGCTGTTGGAAAGCCGGAGCCGGCGGCTCAAGCCGCGGCTTTATGCTCATCGATATCAATGCATCCTAAATCACGATCTCGATCCTTTGTAGTGGGACAAAGGGTATTCATGGCTATGGTACTGGTACGTCGCTACCCTTGCTCTAACTTGAAAAAATCTAATGGTCGGAACGGTCCATACAGACAGTGACGACGAGCCACGTGTAGTAGGGCGTCCAGTGCGCAAAGTCAAACCAACCGCTGCACTCCTGGAGCACTCCGAGAAGGCAGCTCTCCCCTCTCAAAGAAGAGCCATCAACGCCTTTCGTGCTGCAGAGGTGTTGAAGTGCACCACCGACTGACACCCATCCTCCGGCCACTGAACCACCACGAGCACCCATCCCGTCTGCTCCTGCACCGAATGTCGACGCCACCGCACCAGAAACCACCAGAAAAAGGGCACGTGTTGAAGAAATTGATGAAGATGAGATATCCGGTGATGACGAACGTAAAGATGCACGGACGAATCCAAAGTGTAAGTCTATCTGCAAGATAATGTACCTTCCTGACCTAGCGTCGTCAGGCAAACGAGTCCATCGCAAGAAAGCTGCTAAAGCTCAAGAAGATGTTGACGAATACGGTATTCTTGCAGATATTGATGTCCAGCCCATCATCGATGAATCTCCCACACGCGAGGATAGAACTCGCGACATCGACCAATTCTTCAGTCAACCGTTTGAGTGCACTCACGCTAACGGCAAGGTCAAAAAATATCGAAAGTGCAAAGTTTGTCCGTACGTTGTCATATCATTTGTATATGTCTTCACATCACTAACACTATGTATTTGCTACTACTAGGGCTCAATGTACCATTGTAAACGAGACGTCAACCCTCCGCCGTCATGCAGAAGCCAAATTCGCTGTATGTTCACATTTATTTATTTGTTGATGTACTAGATCTAAATGTCCATAGGGAAAATACTGTACATGGGCCAAGGCCAACGCCTTCACATCTAAATTGCCGGGTGACATCGCAGCTGAGAAGAAGAAAGCCGCACAAGCACAGCAAATGATTGACGCGCACTTGACCGAGCGCAAATTGTCGGAGCACACCATCCCTTACACCCACCAGAATTTTAGAAAAGCTGCAATTGAGTGGCTTGTCGCCACAGATCAGGTAAGATTCATTTGTATTGATATTGTGGACTGTAAACTAACGGAATTTAGCCCATACAGGCTCTTGAACACCCTAAGTTCAAAGAAATGATAGATGTCGCCTCGCGTGCTACACAGGGTGTCAAGATTCCAGGCCGAAAGGCCACGCGCGCTGAAATCATACGTGTTTTCAAGGACCATTTGACCAAACTCAAGAAGAAATTGAACGTATGTACCATTCTTCACAGTATCTACTCGTATCTGACACGATTTTAGAGCCAATCCGTCAGCGGTGCAATCAATATCACATGTGACGCGTGGCAGGCCGATAACTCAGATGGTTATTTTGCCGTCACTGGCCACTGGATCGAAGAAAATGATCCGATGCAATGGGTACCTGGGAACGCATTACTTGGCTTCACTCGGCTCAATAACGCCCATAATGGCCAGCGCCTAGGTGGTGCATTATTCAAGGTGCTCGATTGTGTCAGTGTCGCACACAAAGTCAGTAAAATTTCCACCTCCTCAATGACTGTGCTTATATCTCGACCTAGATCGGCCACATCACATGTGACAACGCAGCAAACAATAGTACCATGCTGCAGGAATTCTCGAAGTTGTATGAGGTGAAGTACCACAAAGATTTCCCGTGGCGTCAACGCAAGATAAAGTAAGTATTTTCGATTTGGTTGATGGAACTGCTAACAAGCCTGACAGTTGTTTAGCGCATGTTATTAATCTCGGCACGCAACGACTCATCAGTACCTATAGCAAGGCACCCCACTACGACCCTCATAACCCGCATGCTCACGAACCAGATCTAGCTCAGAGGGTCAATCGTGACGAGATTGGTCTGGTCCGCAGTATCTGTGTCAAAGAACGTTCCTCGGCGAAACGGAAAGAGCTATATAGAACTGTTCAGACGAAAGCAGGTCTCTCTTTGCCAACACAACTACTAATTGATATGAAGGTCCGCTGGTCTTCGACTTATATTATGCTTAATCATGCCGATTGCAACAAGCAGGTATGATACACCACCACACCTTTTTGTTCTTACTCTGACTTGCCATTACAGCATGTCGATACGTTCGTGTATGAAATGGGACGCCAAGAGCAAAATCTATCGAAGCGTGCCAAAATCGACTTTCTGCAATTGACGTCTGCTGAGTGGACACGGGTTGGCCAGTTCACGGACCTTCTTTCATATGCCGACGTGGCACAGCAAGCTTTCTCATCCTGATCGAGGATCAACTCTCCATCTTGCCATTCCTGCACTGGAAACACTTCACAAATCATGGTCTTCGCGAGCGGAAAGGGCCAAGTACATTCGGTTTGCCGGTGCACTCAAGGCAGCAGCAGAGAAGCTAGACGAATATTATGAGAAAACTACAGACACCGCTGCCTATGTTATTGCCATGTGTTCGTCATGTTCTATTCTAATCATCCCGACTCTAACATACCAAACTAGTACTTGATCCGACATCCAAACTTGCATACTTCAAAAAGCACTGGCCATCGAATTTGCTCGATGACGTGCTTGCTTGTGCCGAGAACGTATTGAACAACGCTACAATGAGCTCAATCAGTCACTTGCATTGTCGCAGCCTGCAACTACGAAAAGCAAGGTTGGCGGCCTCAAGAAACTTATTCGGGAAGTTCAGAGCGACTCCGAAGATGACTCCGAGTCAGAATTAAGTGTCGCGTCCATCGGGGATCCATTGAAACCATGGAGGGCTGAGTTCACCAGTTATATCGAAACCATTGAGGCCGCTCCCTCGGCAGGTATGACCACTATTCAGTGGTGGGGTGTAAGTCACTTTCACTTGTTACTCGCTCGATGCTGACTGTTGTTTCAGTTAAGATCAATGCCCTAAGGTATCCAGTGTGGGCTTCGCTGGCAAGGGATTGCTTATCCATCATGGCAGCATCTGTCTCGAGCGAGCGAGCTTTCTCGCAAGGAGGCATCACGATTACCAAGCGGCGTAATCGGCTGAAAGGAGACATCGTCGAGGCTTTACAATGCATAAAGTGTTCTCTTCGTAACGAACTTATATTCCGGGAGCCTGGTCCCTCATCCCTTACAGAAGAAGTAAGTGAGGATTCCGAACATGAGACTGATGGGTTAGAAGTTGAGCCAGCAGATGATGAGGGGTGGGATACACTGATTTTAGAGGAGGAAGAGTCTGATGTTGATTCAGCGGATGACGACGAAGTACTGTAGGACTCAAGTGCTACTTATATTGAATTTTGAGTCATTTTGTTTTCGAAAGCCGTCGTTGAGCCCAAGCCGAGCCGCGGCTTTGGCCTGGCTTTGGCCCACGGCTCGGCCTGAGGTTTTGCAAAGCCTAAGCCCCCAAAAGCCAAGCCCAAGCCGGGGCTTTCAGGCCGAGCCAGGCCCGCACATCACTAATAATGCATTGGATGTATCAATATGGCATTATGGACTGCTTGCTTATTTTTGCTTATTGCATGAGGAAAGTTAAAAATAAGTAAGTAAGGAACTGGGTGTTCAAATAACAACCCAGGCAAAAAATTGCTGTATCGGATATGGTGTAATGGTTAACATTACAGCCTCTCATACTTAGGATTCGCGGTAGCTCGGGGTTCGATTCCCTGTATCCGAAATCAACGATACGACTCACTTTTTAGGAGAAAAATTTGGTCATGGTCAGCTGAAGGGCAGCTTCACCATGGCAAGGGATCATGGTGCAAATGACCCCTTGCCATGATGAAGCTGCCCTACCAGTTAGGGGGCGACGTAATGATCACGTGCTGCGACGCGACAAGTTTAAAGTTTAAATGCGTGAACGCGCACTGCCTAGCTACTCACCACTGTCGACTCTGAGCATGGCAAGCGGTCGTCGCTCTCCTTCTCCGGAACCGCCTGGCCCTCAACCAATAAGGAGACTTCAAGAGTCCCTTATTAACCGAATTGCAGCAGGTGAAGTGCGCACTGGGTTAACCACGGAACAGACGTGAATGAGTACTGATGAAATTCACCTCTAGATCATACACAGACCCGCTTCTGCGCTTAAAGAGTTGCTGGAAAACAGTCTCGACGCCGGGTCTACTTCAATTCAAGTCACTGTCAAGGATGGTGGTATGAAGCTGCTTCAGATTCAGGACAATGGTTGTGGCATTCGTGTATGTCTTCCTCACATTCGCATCAAGGCATTCTATTGACCTTATTTGAAGAAAGAAGACCTACCCTTGCTCGCTGAGCGTTTTACTACCTCAAAATTGACTACTTTTTCCGACCTCTCCAAGCTGACTACTTACGGGTTCCGAGGGGAGGCTCTAGCATCTATATCTCATGTCGCGCACCTGACAGTGATCACGAAGACCAAGTCAAATAACTGTGCTTGGAAGTATGTATACAATAAATTGTGCATGGAACGAAAACACCTGACGAGAATCCTACAGGGCCGCTTACGTTGATGGCGGTCTCGTCCCGTTGAAAGCAGGATACACACCAGACCCGAAACCTTGTGCTGGAAACAATGGAACTACCATCATAGTATGTCCCTAGGAAGTCAAACAGCTCTCTCTCAACTCAATTCACCATAGATTGAAGACATGTTCTATAATACACCTACTCGAATGTCTGCTCTCCGAAGCTCCTCTGAAGAGTACGCTCGAATACTTGATATAATGACTAAGTATGCTGTACACAATTCCAAGGTGTCATTTGGGTGTAAAAAGGTATGTTGCTTCGAATATCGTCAATGATGCGCTATAATGCATCGTGTAGGCTGGTTCCCTGAGTCCTGAACTCTCGACTCCATCTTGCTCAGATACATATCAGGCCATTCGTCAGCTATACGGTCATTCCATATCCAAAGAACTTCTGCATGTCACAGTATCTTCTGTTTCAGATGATAACACGGACATGGATGATTCGGAAGATCCGGAAGCATGGTCGGCAGAAGCATATTTCACTAATGCAAACTACCAAGGCAAGAAGACCGCGCTCTTACTATTCATAAATCGTCAGTTTCTCCTTTTCCCGTATTGCTCTCTTGCAAAATCTGACCCATATTTCATGTAGACCGTCTAGTGGAGTCGCATCGTATAAAACGGTCTATTGAAAGCATATACAGCGGTATACTGCCAAAAGGATCTTCTCCTTTCGTGTACTTGAGGTAAGACCGAATCCTACCAGTAGGATATTAAAATAATAATTCGCGCAGCATCAACCTTGACCCGAGGTCTGTAGATGTCAACGTACATCCGACCAAGCGCGAAGTCCACTTTTTGAATGAAGAAACCATCATCGAGCGAATATCAGATGCCATTCAGCAGAAGCTCGCAGGTCAAAGTCAATCGCGTGTATTCGAGTATCAGGTACATGGAAAGATATACGCTACGCCCGTACTCTAAACACCTTCATTGACAGACGCTGCTCACTGGGGGCATCGCACAATCAGGATCATGGAAGGGCAAGGAAAAAGCGAGCAATGTCGATGAAGTGGAAGGAGATAGCGTGGGACCAGAGGATGATCGCCGGGCATCAGGAAGTCAAGGTAAGCGTTTGCGCAAATCTCCAGGCAAATGCCATTTGAATATTGTTCAGTAGCGAAGAAGGTGCTTTCTCAGCACAAAGTCCGGACCTCTCTGCAGGATCGCACACTAAACTCGATGATCCCGGTCATTGACCCGCTGAGAACTGACTCCGACGAGCCCGTAACAGCTATTCGGTTACGGGACATCAAAGAATCGACGTGCCATTTTGCATCTATAACGGAACTCAGGCGTCTTGCTACCAAACGCATTCATCACGGTGGGCTATGCATATTTTTTTCGCGACGAAATCGCTTTTACACACATAAAACGTAGACCTGACTGAAATCATCAAGAAACATACCTTTGTCGGCGTGATTGACCTGTCCAGGTGTCTTACGTTGATTCAACACAACAAGAACCTTTACATGGTCAATCATGCTGCACTAGCGTGCGTTACTGGGCTCCTTCGAAGGCTTTTGTTGATGTAGTTAACTCAGGGAGGAAATGTTCTATCAGCTTGCGTTGTTGCAATTTGGAGACTACAACCGACTCAAACTTGATCCCCCTCCATCTCTTCGAATGCTCGTCAAGTTTGCAGTCGATGTGGAAGAAGATACGGCACGGAGTGGCATGAGTGAGGATGAGATTGTTGATGTATGATTGAATTTCAGTACTTCGGCAGATCCACTCAATGTCCTTTTATAGCGAATAGTCAAGACCTTGATGGATCGCCGAGAGATGCTGCTCGAGTATTTCTCCTTGGACATTTCAGAGACTGGCGATGTTAAGACACTTCCACACCTCCTTCGCGAGTACACCCCTAATCTTGACAAGCTACCCATGTTCCTCATGCGTCTTGGGCCTCAGGTACGTTCCAACGCCATATTGTTATTTCACAGATACCAAGTTGTCTTAGGTCCTCTGGGAGTCTGAGCGAGAGTGCTTTGGTTCTTTCATGCGCGAGTTAGCGTATTTCTACTCTCCAGCCCCGCTGTCCGTCGTCTCAGTGCCCGCCTCTAACGCAGATGAGCAAGAAAAGCAAAAATCTGAAGCATGGCGCATACAACATATCCTATTCCATGCGATGCGCAAGTACCTGGCAGCTCCCAAGTTCCTGTTGGACAACGACGTCGTGCAGGTGGCGAGCTTACCAGATCTTTACCGGGTCTTCGAGCGCTGTTAGACTTCATACTGTAATTTCTATCCGTGAATGTTGGTACATAACTCTAGAGTTGCCATATTAATGTACGTAGACTACAATGATTCTATAATGCATCGATAACAGTGAAAGCGTAAAGATAAGTTAATACAAGCCTTTGCCATTGGGAGCGGTACGGTAAAAGGTTGGAGAGTCATACTTGAATGCGTCAACCTCGGACTCAGGATCAGACTCATCGCTGGAGTCGTCCGAAAGGTCGCGTGATCCACCGATCTGGAACACATCTCCGAATGGAGTATGAGGCATGTCGTTGGAGTCGTCTGTAGATCTAGCCAGAATGGAAGCGACTCTATCCTCCAGCTGCTGACTCGGTAGGAGTCGCGTTTGAGGTTTCGTCTTCTGGAAAAACTCGCTCAGCTCGTGCAGGTCCTGAACCAGGACTCCCAAGTCTTCATCAAGCTCATCCGCGAATAGGGGCTCTTGGACCTCTGGCTGGAAGTGCACCGTAGATATGCGCGATGATGTCGTGAACATAAGTGCAACTGCAAGGACGTTGGCGCGACATTGGGTTTGTCGATGTGATATACGTGCGATACACCAACCAGAGTCTTCCGGAACACCGAAGATCTCTGTCTCACCCGCACTCGCACCCGCACCGGTAAGTGTTGAGACGTGCATGCTCATACGAAGGACCTGTTTAGCTGTGAGTCCTCCAGTGATCTTCGTTGGCTCCTCCAATACATCAAGAGCTTGCGTCGCCAACTCTCCTTCCACCAACCGCAATAAGGGCATAAGATGCTCTGTGCCCAACGACTGCAAAGCACGTTGCTGGAATAGGACTTTAAGGACGTGCATTGAGGACACTTGGAGCCATCGTTCCTTGTTGAGCACCAAACTCAACAACAGAGTAGCGATATCGGTCCAGTCATCGGGAGGGTAGTGGTCACGTAGACTGCTAATGGACTGACGAAGGAAATCATCTTTGGTCCTGAACCGACGCTTGACAAAGGAAACCATGATCCGACTGATGCTCTCTAGACCATCTTCATCAGCTAAGCCTGCGATCGAAGAACAGAAGTCGTTTAGAGCCTCATCATGCTGGTCAGTGCACATGGCGTGCATGCACCATGGTAGGGACAGAGTAAAGAGGTCTCGAAGCCAGTTTTGGGAAGAGTCGAACAATTTGGCGCACTTCAGCTTGGCCAGTCTCCCAAGAACTGTGAACGTGCTGTCTAGAGTCGTGGCAGAACGCAGCCCGCTCCAAAAGGCTTGCTGCAACCCGATGGACCCGTTCCAATCTCCAGGGCGCTGGGCAACGATGAGGTCAGCGATATGGGGGTCGTCCAAGTCAATCCGATCGAGGAATGCAGAGAACAGTTTGATGGCTTGCGTGTACTCAGTTTCTGAACTAGTTGACATCACTGCATGCGTTGTCCAAAAAAGACGAGGAAGGAGCATATCATCGAGCTCGTCCAGTGTAACCATATGGGTGATGGTGCGGATGACTTCTGCCGAAAAAGCCTGTCTTTCTGGATCCACATCCGCTATGGAAACAGATAAACGACTCAGCAACTGATCCAGCGCGGCATGACTCAAAGGCAGTTTCAACACGCGGAGCACCTGTAAAGAACGAAGTGCGAGACTCCGCATGTTGCAAAGTTCCACGTAGGCTAGTGCCAATTTGCCTACAGTCTGTTCCAAGGCTGGAACAAGAGGCTGGAGCATAGGAAGCACCTGAGAGAAGAGCGCACTCATTCGAGTTTCCACGATATCGCTGTCATCATCATCCTTCCAAAATATAGAATCTCCTTGGTCCTCCAAGGCGCTGATCTGTGTCACTAATGCAGAGCAATTGGACTGTGCGAGACCTGGAACACAAACACGCAAGAGCTGGAAGAGCATCCCACGCGCCCTGACCCTCATAAGAGAGACACGGTGGTCAAGATTGGGAAAGATTGCCTGCAGAATGATCGGTATGGAAGTGACATGCGTCCACTGTCCTTCCATTGCAGCAGACCCCAGTAAGATCAGCGCATACTGCGCCGGTCCCAGTAGTATCTTTGGCTGCTCTTCCGCAAACTGAGCATTCAAATCAGACCACAGTTCAAAGTCTTCTGCGCCGGGAGGCTCCTTTAGCTGGTGATCAAGGGAGGGGACCATGCGTTCCGGCTCGCAATAGTAGCAGAGAAGCTCGTAAACTTGCAGCGCAGCAGCAGAGCGCGAAAGACATGCTACGATGGTGGAGGCGCAATCGATGAATGCGGAGGTAGCTACCTTGAGAGCTTGATTGATGAGGAAAGTTACGGTAGCCGCTCCGTAGGTTTCGTTGGGGTGGTCTGCGAATCGCGTCCATATTGCGGCAACTTGCTCAAAATGACTCTCGCTGTATCGCTTTGTGAGGGTGAGGAGATGATACAGGATGCGGCTGCTGGCAGGAGATGGATGTAAACGCGCTTCGTTGTCGGGGTCAAGCGTGAGTTGTATATTTAGGACCCAAAACTCGAGGCTCTGCAACAGTAGAAGGGCAATCCTCTCGTTTCCATTACGAGGCATGCGCAGCAGTAAGGCAGTCATCTCCGTGACCACGTCATTAGCGTGATTGGGGTGTTCGCCGGAGAGACGTTCGGCGACTAGTCGATGTACATGCAAATATACGCTGCTCAAAGGATTGGCAGCCATAGCCTCAAATTCGCCAAAAGGCAGGACGCCAGAAGAATGCTCATGCATGACCTCGAGGAGCATAAGAGACTTTCGTCTAATTCCAGAATCAGCGTGACAGAGGTTGGTCAAGCCCAAGCATATGATTTGGGCGAAAGTGTATGAGCCGACATCCACGTTGCACACGACCTCGGACAGAACCTCAAAGAAGGCAGAGCTGCTGGACGATGAGTCATTCGAATCGATGAAGGAGCGTCGAAGGACCTCGCCGAGCAACATTTTATCCGCTTGTCTGGAAGAGATAAGGGAACGAAGGGCCTTTCTACAAAGGAATGAGTAGATGGTACATATGGAAAGGGTGAATAGGCACCTTCCACATATGGCGACTTGAAGGTAAGAAGATTGAAGGACATGATGAAGGCGGTCCAAGATTTGTACAGCTTCCAAAGGTTTCGGGGGCTCCTGAGGGCGGTCCGTAGGTGATGACGAACCAATGGTTTCAGAAGGATAATATGCCCTTTGCTGCTACTATGTCAGCTATGAAGATTAACACATGAAGTGCTTTGCTTACGCAAAGGGCAGCGAGGGCGCCAACAGCTGCATTAGAGAGCAGTTTAGTCTCGTGTTGAAACCGCTCAGCAGAGTCAGACTCGGCTTGTGGGTCATTCACAGCCGCAGCCGCAGCTCTTTGCATGAGGATGTATCGCTGCTTTGCTGATTCGGACTGAGCACCATACTGGCACCATTCTTCACAAAGCCTGTAAAGAGTCGCATACATGTAGGGCGAAACGAATCGTTCCGAGTCAGCGAGGTTCGCCAGACTATCGAAGAACCGTTCGATCAAACCACAGAAATAGCGGCGCAGGCGCTGGAGTGCGTAGTTGTCACGATTTTCTGCAGTAACGAGGAAGGTTTGCATGTTCCGAATGAATTTGAGCGCACATGAAATTGCATCTTGCTTTGCAGAAGATCTTTGGTGCTGCAGCTGAGGAGCAGTGAGGAAGTAGATACGAGCAACAGCCGAGTGCAGACGAGCTTGACGTCGTGAACGTCCACTTGACCCAGGAGAGCCAGATTTCAACCGGGCGTCATCGTGGAATTGAAGGAAAGCAAAGTGATTCAAATCCTCCAAAAGCTGCGAGAACCCACTGGAAGGAAAAGAGCTGATGCTGATTACAGCAGCATCACGAAATGGGGCATATTCCACCTCTAAAAATGGTGTCAGGTATCTGAAGAGGCAGCGTGTGGTTGACATCCGCTCGCGCTCAAAGGTAGCGTCCGAAGGAGCTCTTGAATGTTCTCGACCGGCTTGGACGGGAGCACCGCCACGGCTATCAGATACAGTGGCCGTAGCACACAGAATCTTGATCCACAGATACCATTGATCGATCAAGTTCATGTTGTCTTTGACTTGCTTGTACCCCTCTTTATCGGCGGAGCCTGGCGCCCGAGAGGCGCCGGACGGTAATCGTCCACTGAGAGTCGAGAGTCCAGCAAGGTGCAACATTGAAGGATGGTAGCGAGATGCTGCAGTCTCAATCATGGCACGGCAGTCCACCACAACTTTCAGCGGTTGTTGGAATGAGGTTTGGATAAAGCTCGGGAAAACACAACGCCATATTTTCTTGTCCTTGTCATAGTTGCTATCGGCGATCCTCAATAGCACGTCCTTTCGCCCAGCCCGCCTCCACTGTTGCAGGCGGTCCAGCTCCGAGCTATCTAATAACTCGTCAAAGCCTTGGAAATGGGGATTCTCACGAGCATCACAATCAAGGAGCCCGTTCAGAAGGATCGAGGAACCTCCATGGGCACCCTCGACCGCGTCTATATGAGCAACGAACGGTGCAAGTATGCGGATGAGCTTAACCCCTGCACAACGGACGGTAGAAGCTTCATATGATAACAGAAAGAATGCTCCTGCAGTGATCCCGTCCCCTTGAAGAGCAATGGCCTCCCTTTCACCAGCTGTGATATCCACCTTGGGTTTCTGCAGAATACCTTTGACCCACCCTTCCACCAGGCTAATCCAGAAATTCAGAAGTCGAGTACTCTCGAGGACAAGCCGTGCACCGGTTCCCTCCCGTCCAACATAGGCAGGATCAAATAGGAAGGTCGTAAAGTGGCGCAAAACTACATGCGCATACAGCCCGTCGGCCATAAAGCGCCTCAGCGCCGCTCCCGCCGCTTCTCCGATCCGAGGCTCAACATGGATAATACCGCGGATGAGTATATTGATAGCGTCCGTGAGTGGTAAAGAGGCGTGCAAACAGCGCGGCCACGATTGCAAACATGTCTGTAGCATAGATATCTGCGACACGAGATGATTGGGGTAGGCAAAGGACCCTTCAGGACGGCGACAAATGACGATGTTGTGCGACTCTTCATGGACAGAGTTAAACCGCGACAGCGACCACTGTTCATCAAAGATAGACATTTGACCCACAGATTGGCTGGCTGACCGCGCGATCGCGGTAATTACAGCTCCATATCTGTCAAGCAGTTCTTGAACACCATGCCTGGATACCACTGCAGCCGGAAGAGCGTCCGAAGATGAAGGATAATCATCCCAAGATGGTACAGCAGTGAAATCGACACTAGACGGCCATGTAGGAGCTGACTCCTCGCGTTCGAAGGCATTCAAGGTTAAGAGGATGGCCTGGGCTGATACAGCAACGCGTTCAGGAGCCAATATACCCATGAGATTGCTGATGGATGAGGAATTCACGACGGCTTCCTGAAGTAAATCCATGCAGAGTCCCAACCCATAGTCGAAATGACGCGACAAAATGAAATGCACGATGCAGATGAAGGGCTCAAGATGCTCCTCGTGATGGAAAATTGATGACCGTCCAGCAGGGAATATATGTTTGAGGAGGGAGTCCAGCTTGGTGGTGCTTGTCGCTAACGGCTCCTGGCATCGATACAGGTATGTCCAGATCAATCGAACGATTCCATTCAAGACAGGAATCCGATGAAGCTTCTCCTGAATCAGGAGTCAGCAAGAAAGGCGTCTAACTAATCGAATTCAAACCTTCATCTTCGACAGCCCATACTCAAAGCAAGACATCCAGTTGCGGAGGAAGTATTGATGAGGCGCAACACAAAGGCTGGTGACAACCAATGGGTAGGCGATGTGCCAATACCGTGGCTTACTCATCATCTCCTTAGCCCGGGGATAGATCCTTTCGATCGCCTTTTCCCATTGTGGATGATTTACTTCGGCCTGCGCCGTCTTGAGGTCATATTAGCGTGTATCAGTACCAGCCAGGGAATAGGGAATACCTTTCCGATGGGGTGCAAGAGACGAGTCAACGTATCGGCGAAAGCGATCTTGAACCGAAGACCATGCGCATTCGCAAAGGACTTGGCTAATAACTCCAGAAACTCGGCTCCTTCCTCAAATGCCTCTGGAGGCCATACCTAGCCGACGCATGAACACAAAAAGATAGTATACAAGATGGTTCTCACCCTCAGCTGAACGTGACGGAGCCCTTTCACTAGATGCTCATACTTCGTATCGAGGTCTTTCGCCACCTGACCATTGGCCACAGGCTCGAGCTCGCCAAGAAAACGATCTGTGACACTAACAAAGCTGATGGATAATTAGTTTAAATGCTGGTGCAGTAACGACACCACGCTCACCGAACGTTTGCCAAGTGTCCAAGTAGCGTGGCATACAGTTCAGCATTAAGCCGATGATTAGCTGACTGTGCAAGGAGCTTCAAATCCGGTCTCTTGAACTGCTCGAACGTTGTTTCCTCCAAGGTAAATCCCAGCGTATCACCCAGTGCGTCTTTGGACAAAACGGACAAAACGGCAGTCAAAGCGCGACACATGATATATATTGACGCCAGAGACTTTCGTTCATTCAGCAAAGTAGACGGTTCTTGAACTCTCGCACCGCGTGTCCATGAATGCGATTGGCCAGCATGATGTTTAAGTATGTCGGCGCTGACGTTTTCATTATGACTGCGTCTCCAGCGCATAATTGAGTCTATGACGGGTTTTGGATGTTTCTGAGCTATCTTTCCCAAAGAGCCCATCAGGTCATCAAACTTGGGATCCAACGAGGGACCCATGAAGTTAGACAATAAGGGTTCGTGATCCTAAGGGCGCGTGAATGACATATGCCCGACCAATTCGAAAAGAAACGTAAATACCAGTGTTTCGCGAAGGAACACGTCCATCTTTGCCTCCGCAAGAGTAGCAAACCGAATAAAAACTGCATGCAGAGCATAATCAGATGGCATCTTAGGACCCGATGATACTTTGTCATCTTCCTCCATTATTGAGGGCCCATCACTACTGAACATCTGAGCACCAAATGTGTCGGGTACACGGGGAACGGGAGGAGGAGAGGACGAGTAAGAGAAGCCGTGACCATGATCGCTCCCTGTGTCCGAGTTGTGAAATATAGAGCCTGATTGAGAATGATGAGATCTTGCAGTGGAATGCCCTCTTGCCCTTGATGGAGCGCGGGGGCGTGATTCGCTCGATCCAGGTGTTGGAGGGCGAGGATGCGGTGGACTCGTAGCATTGAATGTCTTATTAGATGTCAAGGTGGAATGAGGCAAGGACGAAGTCGAGCGGTTAAAAGGGTTCTTGAGAATGGGATATGCTTGGTGGTCCAATGGAGGTAATGGCGGTATATCGGTGTTCTTCTTGAATGCGTTTCTTATGGATGCAAAAGATGGCTTCTTGGAGAACGGAGAGCTTGCGGTTATGGAAGGTTGAGTCGTATGTGAGCTCTTGCCAGTCTGGCGAACAGGTTGCGAACTAAAAGAATCCTCTGATGCCGCAGAATCGCCACGACTATGAAAGTAGCTTCGGTCGCTACGTTCCGGAAGTGCAATGGGAGTCATGATGGTTGGTGAATCTGGGCCTGATCCTGCATTTCCGAATGCACCAAAGCCAAATCCTCCAGACCTGCCGAAGGGTATGGGAGTGGATTGAAAGTCACCATCATCAAAGTCTGGACAAATCAAGATTGAAAGCTTCTAACGGAGTAGATGCATGGTCTCTAACCTGGTATTGTAATCTGTAATACGCCCTCTGGGTTCATGATTCACTGCAAAAGTAGTGTCCGCACGGAACGCGATGAGTTCTGAATCTTCAGGAAGGTCGTAAGGCGGAGGCAGCCAGAGTTACTTTACGATGGTAGGTGAGGCTCTGCGCACTAAAATGCTTGTACGTCTTGCCGAGGCCCTGCCCGCTGCGTTTGACGACGTCCGTTGATCTGAGCCCTGGACAAGAGTGACCAGTTCGTGACCGTGAGAACTTCGCGCAATTTACTAAGTATTGACATAATGGAATTTATGTAAACTTAGATGTAGCTTCAAGCGCTACTCTCTACCGTGGCAAGTCGTGGCACCAAGTTGTTATTTGCACAATCTATCCATGGCCAAGTTCTATAATGAAATCCCAGAATCTCTCATCGAATGGATCAAGAAGCAGCATATGTTCTGGGTAGCTTCGGCTCCCCTGAGTCCTGACGGACATGTAAATCTCTCCCCCAAGGGCACAGCGGATAGTTTTCATGTCGTGAACTCTCGCCGAGTTTGGTATCAGGATTTGACCGGGAGCGGTGAGTATCACATAGATTAATTTTCGTGCTAGTTAACCGTGCGAGTACTAAGGAGTGGAAACGATCTCCCATATCAGGGAGAATGGTCGTATAACGATCCTGTTCCATGCCTTCGAGGGACCTCCCAGGATTTTGAGATTGTTTGGAATAGGTGCTTACAAGCCGAGGGCCTTTGCCTTGCTTCAATTACATTCTGACATCCGAGTGTAGGAACAGTATACGAATATGGCACACAAGAGTACGAATCTCTTATTTCTCCCGAGACTCGGAAGCCGGGCTCTCGTGCAGCTATCGTCATCGATGTGTATCAATGTCAAACGGTAGCCTATTTTTTATCTAATCCAGTCTCTTTCGATCTAACAGTTCCGCTAAGTCATGTGGATATGCTGTTCCAATTTATGACTTCGTTACACATCGCACCCAACTCCTCCGAATGGCCGATATCGAAGAGTCACGCGACCGCGCTTCAGATACCATATCCTCCCCAGAGATCCATCGGAAGGGTCTCAAAGCATATTGGGCACGAAAAAACTTGAGAAGCGTGGATGGCCTGCCTGGTCTGCTCACAGCACCTGATTCCAGAGTCACGCCTGTCAATAATTTTGACAAGGAAGGTCAAAGACCGAAGTTACAATATTCATCTTCGAGAGAGGGGAGCGCCCAGAGAAGTGGTGCAAATTTAGCCATTGGTTTTGCCCTTGGTGCATTGTTCGCCACTACCCTTCCTTACATCTTATCTGCCATCGGAAAGTTTGATATGTCCATCACCCGAGCTTAATGCGTGCCCATATGCATAATGCTCTTTACCTTCCGTGTATGTACTCGTCATTCTTCTTTATTTTCTACGTTGAAACAACTGGCCTCGCGTACCCTTGGCACTTATCTTGTCCAGTCTAGCAATGCACGTTTTTATGTAACACAAGATGAAAAGTGGTTCAACTTATTGCATCAACGTTTGTCAGCGTCGTGGGTACGCAATTTGTTTTGGTGGAACGAACCCTAGTGAGCGACTGATTAACTCCCCACTCTCCCCGAGCCTGACTTTATAGTAATTCCTTCTATCTGATGTAATACTCAACGGCATGGTTGAAATTGACGCACCCCATGACCGGATAGACCCATGCTCAAGAGGTTATAAACTTATAATTAGGTCTTCTCAGACACCGATGAGACTTACTAGTAACCAGTGTACTACTTATAATTGGGTCGACTGGCACCAAGCTGGTCAGATAATCCTAATCCCCCATGGCTAAGTACTATGATGAAATACCTGAATCTCTCATCGAATGGGTCAGGAAACAGCACATGTTTTGGGTCGCTTCTGCTCCTCTGGGCCCTGGTGGACACGTCAATGTCTCCCCCAAAGGCACAGCGGATTGCTTCCATGTGGTGAATTCTCACCGAGTTTGGTATCAGGATTTGACTGGAAGTGGTGAGTGTCTCATTGTTGAATAATTTTCATCTTATTCAATGGTTGGGTTAAAGGCGCGGAAACTATATCTCATATCAGAGAGAACGGTCGCATAACGATTCTGTTTCATTCCTTCGAGGGACCTCCTAGGATCTTGAGGTTGTATGGGATAGGTACAAGAGAATAATATTCCCCACTTACATGCTAACATCCAGTGTAGGGACTATATATGAATATGGCACGCAGGAGTACGAATCTTTTATTCCTCCTGAGACTCGTAAACCGGGATCTCGTGCGGCTATCGTCATCGATGTATATCAATGTCAAACGGTAGTACCTCTGTTCTGATCTGTTTCTGAAGTCGGATCTAACCATTCCGTTAGTCATGTGGATACGCTGTCCCGATCTATGACTTTGTTACGCACCGCACTCAACTCCTCCGATTACACAATACGAGAGAGTCATATGATCGTGCGTCAGACGCTACTTCCTCCACAGAGATCGATCAAAAGGGCCTTAAAGCCCACTGGATAAGAACGAACTCCAGAAGCGTGGATGGCCTGCCTGGTCTGTTGACGGCACCTCATTCCAAGGTCACACCTGTCAGTAACTTTGACAAAAAAGGTCCAAGACCGAAGTTGCACCATTTGTCATCGAGGGACGGGGACGCCATGAGTAGTGGTGCGACTTTAGCAGTTGGTTTTGCACTGGGTGCATTAGTTGCTACTGCCGTTCGTCGCATCCTATCCGCCACTGGAAACCTTGGTATGTTTACCACCCGAGTTTAAGCAATGTATGCATAGTGCTATTTACGTTTGGTGTACATAATGTGGCCATCATTCTACTTGATATTGCTGCGTTGAAACAAGAACCATCTTGTCCAGTCTAGACTCTAGCTGTGTGCTTTCTTGTGTAATGCGGCCCGGGGATGATGAACCGGTTCATCGGGTTACCGAATAACCGTTCGTCAGTCTCGTGCCGTACGCATTTGTTTTGGTGGAACAACATGTGGTAAGCGACTGATCAGTCAGCTCTCACCTAGTCTCCCCTGATCTGGCCTATAGCTTCTATCTGATGCGGCCCAATAGGTTGAAATTGACTTGGCACACCGGGCCCCATGGCCGACGATAGTGTGCTCAAGAAGTTATAATAGGTCCTCTGACTCCAAACACCGATAAGACCTAACAATTCAATTTAGGTGAAGTTAACGGGCGCCAAGCTCAGGCTGGTCAAATAATCCCCCATGGCTAAGTACTATGACGAAATACCTGAATCTCTCATCGAATGGGTCAGGAAACAGCACATGTTTTGGATCGCTTCTGCTCCTCTGGGCCCTGGTGGACACGTCAATGTCTCCCCCAAAGGCACAGCGGATTGCTTCCATGTGGTGAATTCCCACCGAGTTTGGTATCAGGATTTGACTGGAAGTGGTGAGTGTCTCATTGTTGGATGGTTTTCATCTTATTCAACGGTTGGGTTAAAGGCGTGGAAACCATATCTCATATCAGGGAGAACGGTCGCATAACGATTCTGTTTCATTCCTTCGAGGGACCTCCTAGGATCTTGAGGTTGTATGGGATAGGTACATGATAACATTATTTGCCTTGTGTCACTTGAACACATTCTAACATCCAGTGTAGGGACTGTATACGAATATGGCACTCGAGAATATGAATCTCTTATTCCTCCTGAGACTCGTAAACCGGGGTCTCGTGCGGCGATCGTCATCGATGTATACCAGTGTCAAACGGTAGTACCTTTGATCTAGCCTGTTTCCGAAGTTGGGTCTAACCATTCCGCTAGTCGTGTGGATACGCTGTTCCGATCTATGACTTTGTTACGCACCGCACTCAACTCCTGCGATCGCTCGACATGAGAGAGTCACGCGACCGCGCTACTACCCCCACAGAACTTAATCCGAAGGGCCTTAGAGCATACTGGATACTAAAGAACCTCTCAAGCGTGGATGGTCTTCCTGGTCTGCTAACAGCACCTGACTCCAAAGTAACGAGTCTCAGCGTTTTTGATAAGGAAGGTCCAAGACCGAAGTTGCACCGTTTGCCTTCCGGGGATGCGGATGCCCTGAGTACCGGCGCAGCTTTAGCGGTTGGTTTTGCAATCGGTGCATTGGTAGCTACTACCCTTCCTCGCATCCTGTCCGTCACTGGAAACGTTAGCATCCGAGCCTAATGTGTGGCAATAGTATGAATACCATTTCTACTTTATTTCTATGTGTGGAAACAACCAGTTGCATGCCTTTGGGACTGTTGGATCATCTTGTGCACTTTAGCTATGCACTGCGATAATGCCCGAAAAATTCTCTTTCTATTCGTCGAAGCCATGATGTCCCGACGGTTCAAGATACAGTCTCAGGAGTCACGTAACCCTTGTCTAATTTCTCCACATCTTCGTCCGTAGAATCACAAGAGGCCGAAGGCGGTATCACATCGTCGGGTAAGACAGCCTTCTCTACATATGTGCCCCGAGCCGGGAACAGCGTCGAGAGGACGTAATAAACGACGAATGCTGACCAGAACTATCAAGGAAGGGGGAATTGTTAGTGAGTCGCGCGAGTGAATGTAATTAGTGCACGCACTCCAAATATCCACCCAATAGCAAATAAATTATGGATACTTCCAACGTTGATGGACGGCTTGATAGAGTGAACGAGCCCAGGCATAGCTGGTGCAATGCAAATCACGAGTGTTGCCAAAGCACGCCAGTTCTGTCAACGAGCCTCAGCCACGTGCACAATCTGGAAATCAATGCTAGCCAGTGAAAATGAACTTACCACGCCAAATGTATAGCGGTATCGACCATCAACTTGATACATCGCTGGGACATCAATTTTGCCCCGATGGATTAGCCAGTACTAACAGAACTTCATTCAGCTCAATGTGAGCCAATGAAGATTGGTTTACTTGCATCGGCAATCATAATTCCAACGAATGGTCCGATGAATATGGTATAGCCACTCAGGAATGACAGAAACCCGGATGCTCTACAAATGAATGAGCAAAATAAAAGGACTATATATCGAGTCAACAAACTTTGCCAGAACTTCCCAAGGACAGAACGCCCATCCACCAATGAATGCACATATCACTTGACCGCGTCGTATATTGATATATTTTGGAAAGCAGACTGTGAGGTCGTTCGCAGCCACAAGGGCATTGGCGCTGATATTGGTCCCGATGGTCGTCAGCAGAAATGCGAATGAGGCAAAGAACGCTGCTGCTCGGTTGTCCCAGTGGTCAATGAGCCGTAGGGGATCCCACAGTGCCGAACCATAGAGGACAATTCCTGCACTCGTCACGGCCAGTCCAGCGAACGAACAAAGCGTAAATGCTACTGGAATAATTATAGCCTGTGAATATTGTCTATTGTTTGATTCGAGTCAGGAATGATTCGTGCACTCCCAACCGAAACGAACTAACGCTCTCTCATGTGTGGCATAACGCTGTTTGAATATCAACACGATGTATTGAAGGATGTGATGTGGTCACAAACCGTAAAATCCGCTATATTGACCGCATAACCACAATAAAGACTTAGCGCACTATTGAGTGCCGTCAGCCAAGCCCAGGAGAGGTCAGAGCCTTGCACTGTAGCATGCTGAGAAAACAGTCCGACTGAAGGAGGAACCTTTATAAACGCCCAAATGACCATAGCAAGCCAGGCAAATGGGACGATCACACCCTTGGCCATGAAGAGATAACGGATTTTCTGGGGAGACAGCAGCATGAATGGAAATTGGAGGAGCCAGTAAAGCAGGTAACACATCATGCCTGACCA
Source organism: Suillus placidus (assembly GCA_016628565.1). Taxonomy (NCBI): domain Eukaryota; kingdom Fungi; phylum Basidiomycota; class Agaricomycetes; order Boletales; family Suillaceae; genus Suillus; species Suillus placidus. Next base: position 235,944 of record JABBWD010000055.1, read on the forward strand.
CATTTATTTGGATCAGCAAGGTACGCGCGCTCGAGCAATGAGCACTTGCCGACGCTGGTGGTGTTTGACGAGGCCGGTATGTGATTCGGGACATGGGCGACAGACGGCCATATGGCCTTTAGCATCTGAAATATTATGCTGTTAAAGAATGTTGTTCTTCCCCAGCAAGTAATGTACCTGATATACACATTCAGAACCGTTGTATGTCTGTTCATGTTTTGTTAGCAAAACCAGGGCGAGTACCACATATGGATTCAAAATGCCCTACCTGAATTCCAAACCAGGACATGGCAATTATTCCCCGCGTAACAACAGGGAAGTAGCTGAACCAAAATCCGAAAGACGACCTGCTAAGGACCGAGAACGGAACCCTCAGGCGGGTGCCGATAGTCCCGGTGAGAAGTATCGGAACAGCCGTTATACAGTACGCAACAACAATGGCAGGCAAGGCCTGTTTCCTGTTTTCAGAACGTCAATCCTGCTCAAGATAATACAGGTGCAAACTTACCAGGAAAGACCGATAGCTAACATCGAGCTCGCAACCTGTCTGACGTCAGTCACAACTAGGTTGGCGCATCGTTTTTGGACTCGCCTCCCAGACAGCGATATTACTGGCATCGGAAAACCAGTATGATACCTGGAAGACATTGGTGTTAATTTGAACTGTCCGACAGCTGACCTCTGTCACGAACATAACTCCATGAACTTAGTACGAACATTATTTGACCAGACTGGTCAGATGTATTGAGAAATCACAGCAAGGAGTGATGCTTACCTCCATGTTCGGAAGCGTAGAGGCGTGGGGTCCATGTCATGATTGCTCCATCTATTGTCTGTCGCAAACGCTGTATTCTCGAGCTCGAGCTCCCATGTTGAAAGCTTCAACCACTGTATGGGAGAAATGGTCATAAGAGCTAATGGCGACGGTATCTGAGACAGCCTGTCTCTGAACAGGTATATACTGTGGACACTGGCATATATGTGTGCAGAGATATTTGTGTCTCGATAAGAACGCTTTGCATCACAAGGGCTCGAGAAGTATTTTGGTTCGTTAGCTCTAACGAAAGTGATGACAGTCTTTGTCAGAGCGAGAGTCACCGGTGGCCATGGGGAACAGATAAGGTGTGGCATGTGCACTCATGTGCTCAGGGTTTTCTGAATTTCATGACCAAGGTTTTTGGCAGGAGTGTCTTCGAGTCTGCTTGGCGGGCCGCGGCCCAAGCAGAACGATTGAACATTGAAGTAACGTGATGGGGAGCAGTTGTCACGTACTAAGATAACGAGGTTACGTTAGTGTAGTCTGCTCATGACAACGCCGAGAATAATATGCAGATATCTGATAATGGTAGTTCTACCAGCATGGGTCTACGATACAAAGCAGTGCTGGGATAGTCGTCAAGTAAGCAGTACAGGGCAAAAAAGACTGAAAAATTGCAAGGAGAGACAGCAATGCAGGATTCCATAGCGAGTGTGGTAACTAGACATGATGAGAGCGGGGGCAAGATCGTGGACACGCGAAAACCCGAGAAATATGAGATCGACTGGCGATCATCAAGAGACGGGGAGACATTGAGGCGAACAAGAAAAGAATCATGAGGTCACGTCATGCTTAGGAGTAAGGTCTCGTGGTGCGATGAAGAAGTAGCTCGGCTATCACCTGTAGCACATTCAGCCTCTGAGCCAGTTTTTGAATCAAATCTTCGTCAACGCCAAACTCCCGGGCGATGTCGTTGTATGAGCTGAGAGCGGGAACAATGCTACGAGGGCTAGGAGCAGAAAAAGTGGCATATGGACCAGGGACGGGGATATCGTTGTCACGAATGAAGATGCCGCTGTCATTGCGGAAGTGGCCGCCAGGCAGTTGGAAAGCAGGGACAAATGGCGGAACAGGAGGTCTCACTAGGCTAGAAAGCATCTGGGCTTGTTGTGGCGCAAAGGCTGCGGATAATGGCGCTTAGCAGTAGTTCCAAAAATATCAGCGAAATAATACCTTGACACGTTACCGCAGCTTGAAGAAGTTCATCCAACAAACGAGATCCTTCCGTTATCGCATTCCCCACCCCTGTCATAAGAAGACTTAATGCCGCTACGGGATGTCAGGTCACAGCTGGTCAAGTTATAGGATGAACTCACAGTAAGTCAGATCTGTATGAAAAAAGGACGTTAGATTACTGCGTCAAGCATCGCTTGGATGGAGAACACGTACTGAACAGGTTGTCTCTGAGGTTGTTGGTCGAAAATACTCTACCATCAACGTCCACGGGGAACTTGGATAGGATGCTAATGAGGAAATGGAAAGGAAGAGAGGGAACTTTCAGGAAATGCGACTATCACGAAGCCTCAGTGAGCAACATAACACGCGGAACCAAAACGACCTACATCAGGTGACTGCACAAGATGCAACAAGGCCTTGAGTTCCGCGTCGGTCATGATGCCAGTCTCGAGCGCCCCCCTGACCTGATCATTCCTCAAGCCAGTGAGTGATGGTTTGGAGCCCTCGAAGCCGCCTTTCCATGTCGGGAACAGCTGCCAAATGTCGTCAGATTTACAGAAGTTTTGTATCACAGACATCGTACAGAACGCATCAGCTCTTCCTGCGAGCTGCGAGTGACAGTGACCCCCCGCGCGCGCTTGCCTTTGCCGAGGACAGAGTTTTGCACGCCACGCAAAGCAGCTCTCGCGAACTCCTCCGTGCCAAGTTCAACAAATGCATGGCTGAGGGTTTTACCCCGTGGATCCAACAGAACATGCACTCGGACGACAGGCTGTTTGAGCCAGGCCATGATAGCTGGCGGAGTTATATCCTGCGACAAATCAGATGCGCCACAAAGCTGGAAGTCTGGACCCACCCAAGGCACATTGTCAACGCGAAGAACCACGTTTTCGACTCTTTGTTGCTTAGGGGCTGGGGTAAAGTTGGGAGGGGACAAATCCCGTTGAAAATGGACAGCGAGTTGGTCCATGTGTGGCGCAAAAGCTATGGGCTCAAAGCTGGGTAAAAGAGGCTTGTTGGCTCTGACGGAGCGTCGTTGCAAAGGAGAAGAACTAGCATCTAGTGGAGTGAAGGCGGATGGAAAATTAAAATGCTGAGGTGAAGATGAGACCATTGAGCTGTCATCAAATGGCCGGCTTTGAAGTTGGAAATCTACGACGGACTCCTTGCAAACAGCACATTGCATGGCTTTTTCGCCGACGATGTTGAGGGCGCTTGTAAGGCATCCTGAACAGAGAGGGTGTTCGCACGGTTTGAGGATTGCAACCCGACCCCCGTCACGACCGCAGACAGAGCAGGCCGTTGATGAGGTAACGGTGGCGTTCGACTGCATTTTTGCTTGGAAAAACGACTCGCCGAAATGCTGTTGAACACACTCTGAAATCGTCGGAAGACCGGAACCGAAGAATGGATCGTGCAAAGAAAAAGATTCAGCTGAAGGGAATGACTGAGGATATGGTTCGAAAGCGTTCTCGTCGATGTCAAAGAGCTCGGTAGACATCTACATATAGAAAGCAGTGTACCGCATCAGCTAATCAATGGATATGGATCAGTTGGAAGCGAGTCACTGACCTGCCCAAATGAAGGGCGCCGTCGTGTATGGGCGGGATCAGTCAAGCTTCCTTTGAATTTCAACTGGCTAACGTTTGTTGGTTTTGGTGGCGGTGTATTCAGCACTCCAAGAGCGCGGCGTGCGGGGGTTCTGAGAGCATATGGTGAGAGCGGGGTGCAAGGTGATGCTGTACTGGAAATTGTCTGAGACCGCCGATGAATTGCAAGAAACGGCGGAGGGAGAAGTGCTGTATAGGAGACTATCAGTGGTGTTCAAATGGAGCGTTCTATGGCAGTGACAAACCTTCCTCGGTTACGAAACCTGTACAATTCATATCAGAATGGGTCAAATCGCTGGCTAAATGCGCATATATGCATAGCGGGGCCCGAAGCAGCGCAATAGGACAGCAATAACAACCAAAGTTTCATAATAATAATGTATCTGCATGAGTCACATACAGCAATATTAACGAATGTATGCGCACCTTCATCATCACCATAATTGGAGTCGTCTGCACTTGAGACCTTGATGCCGTTTTCATTGGCACGTGAGCGCCAATTCTCAGCAATGTCCGCGAGACTCTTGTCCACCAAAATTGCGTCATTTTCGGCAGAAGGAGATGCAGCGTAACGTTTATTAAAGCTAGAAGCCGAGCCTGGGGTGGTTATAGTGGAACTTGATGCAGTCGAGAATGAACGGAGGCTCAGTGGTGTGTACGGTGTAGAGTAGGTGCTTGCGGGGGTAACTGGCGATCGATACGAAGCCTTTTGAGGGCGGACTAAACGTTGGGGAGTCACTGGTGCCGCAAATAGCCGCTCTGATCGGTTCAGACGAGTACAAGCAGGTGAGGTGGGAGCAGAAGCGGGTACAGTTGGAACTGAAAGCGAGTGCTTATGCATAGCGGCTACCGGTATCCATGTAACCAATGCACGGTAAGAAGCAAGGAAACAAGAGAAGTCATTGAGAACACCTTTGTTTGTCCAGGCTCGCAACAAAGGAGGCTATGCACGAATGGAAGAAACACCGGAAGTCTTGGTGGCTCAGAACAGGATGTCACGGTTGCCCCTTGCAACGACGGTGTCCAATATTTTCCTTAATGATACGAACCTTTCTTGGTGTGAATCAAAGGCAGCTGGTAGATGATCGTGGTTAGGGAGAGAGATGGAAGTGGTGTCCCGACTCCCGAATGACGACCAAAGTGAAAATAACAAACTGAACTCGAAAGAAACTAATGCAAGCCAAAGCGTGTGGGAACATGCCTTATGATGGAGCGCGTCGCGTAACAAGTCACGTGCTTTCTGACCTCTTTCACCGCCATGCGGCAGTCCTGCCTTTCTAGAGTCTAGACGGCTTATGTGCAGATCAGATCACCACGTATTTCTACGTGAGCTCTTTGAGCGCTGATTTATGTCTGATCTCAGCTTTTTCATATGAAATATGTCAAATTCTCGTTCGCTTTACCATTAATGGTCGCGGATTGAAAGGAATGAAAGACTATTTCATATGTTTCGCATATGTTTTGAAATATGCCCTCGATACCTCACCGACTGGAAGACAAATCTATTGGCACCTGATCTTACGTGAGTGACTACGTTCTCGAAAGTGTCTCCGAAGAAATCCAATGGACTGCAGTCGACTGGTCGGACCTGTTCACTCACCGCTGCCTGGAAATTTGCCAGCTCCGAGTCGTAGGTCATCTTCCAAGGATTTTCTCGAAGGAACGCTAAAACTTGCCTCCAGCTGAAGCCTGAGGCCTGGGCCTGATGATCGGTGCGTTTGCAGCTGGCGTGCCCAGCCCTTCACCGCGTCGCCGCTTCAAATCATCCACTAGAACGTTCAACAGTCCGATGACAATGGGATCATCACTTGCAAAATGCGCAGGCCACTACTGTATATACATATATCCGGAAGGTCCCTTCTCTCAAGTCATTCGTGTCTTTTCAGCGAGCGCAGCCGCAAGACCATATTTTGTTAAGCTCGTGTTAAAAGAATCTCCATGTACGTCCAAACGGAATCTCGGCGCCCGAGAGAAGCGCCTCCTGACTGTGCTCAAGCAACCATCGCCGTATGGTCAGTTGGAACGGCTGTCCCCGAGTCTCAGAGGCCGAATGGGTATTGCGCAAATGTGGTATGCAATGACTCAGTCCGTTGAGCACGCAAGGTCCCTCCACACGGATCCCACTGCACATCTTATGGATGATCAACTGCCTGGTTAGTCACTAGCTATCACTAGTCAGTACTAGTCAGTGCCGATCCCGTTGGTGATCAGGGCCTGCCATGCGTGCCGCAATTGATTCCTGAATTACTTTACTATTAAAGTCTCTCTCGTAGCCATCCGAATCCACAAGTTCGAATCGAACGGATAAGTTATCACTCGTCCCTGATAATGAGCCGGGGTCCAATTTGTCTGCCCCCTGACTCATCCGATTCACAGAGTGACACATAGGAGCTGGCACGAATATTCAGCTGAGCATTAAAGTCCTAAATTTCGGAGCTGTGGGTAATCGGTCGCCTACGTGGCTGTATATATGCATATCACGGAATCTTGTCAACGAGTTTCCTATTAGTATGACAGGACATACGTCGGCGGTCGGCTGGCGCTTGTCAGCCCAGCCTTGACTTAAATACTCGATGAAGTCTAGGTCAAACTCCAAATACTTCCTGTGGACCCATAGCGGTCTCCGAGCCCGTCTTGCAAGGGCCGATCCGCTACGTGTGGAAGCAATGGATTTGGGCAATGGCATGTGGTGTACATTCCAAGATCGATGATATCATTTCAGGAGTGAACAATCTACGCAAAGGTCAAGCTAAGATAGAGTATAGGTTGGTCATCTTCGGACATGAGCTTTGACCATACACAAAAGTGGGCAATTCAGTGAATATTTTTGCTCCCTTGGGCGGAGTTGGTATCTTTGGTATAAAGAGGCAGTACATCTAGAAAGCGTGAACAATAAGTGTACAATGACATGCCTGATTCGGCACGAGCGAGATGAGAGTGGTGTTACAAGCGTCCGAGGGGGTAAAAGGAAGAAAAAAACCAACAAAAATGATCCAGACTATGCCCAAAAAATTGCGCTACCTACAAGCTCCAGACCCTCTGAGTGCCTTGACCAAAATTCAACTCCACACTCTTCAGAGAATCCCACTCGTTTGAAGCGAGAAACTGTTCAATGGCATCCTGCCAATCCTCGAATTCGTCAGATGCGCATTCCCGTGTGAACGCATCTTGAGCAGCACACATTGCTGCATTGGTTATGGTGATCCGCTTGGTTTCACAAGCGGTCAAGAGATTGAGCATGGGGAGAAGGTCATCCAAAGCGACTCGTTCTGCATCCACGTGAAAGTTTGTGAGAATAGGTAGAGGGGGAGTGGTAGATTGATCCTCCACGGTCATCCAGTCCTTTCCGAGACAACTCGACGGTTGGGATTCACCAAGAGGGATTCCTGTTTTGAATGACCGCAACACAGGACCACAAGCCCGAAGCCATGCCAAACAGGCCTTGCTCTCCACTTCGCCATCCCTGTACATGCTTCCAGAGAGTGATACACGCTCCAGCTGCGCAAGTTTCCCTTGGGTACACATATTTTCATCACAATCGATCCATACGTCCCTCAGATCAAGTGACTTGAGGGTGGGAAGTTTCAGGAGGCTGGGAATACAAAGCTCTTCCCCGAGGATAGGATGCGAAGGGACGTCGTGGTCGTTGAGCACCAACGGAACGCCCGGGGGAGAGCAATTGTCTACATGCAAGGCTGAACGAGTGATGCGGGACAGTGTGAGATGAGTGAGGGATGATAGGGATGCGGCAAGCGAGACTGCGACACGCTCAGACCTGTGTGCGGGACCCGTCAGACAAAAGCTGTACAATCAACGTCGCAATCACTTACACAGGTGCAGTCTCTTCCTGACCCCAACAACCAATCTCGAAATTTTGGACGGTTGTAAGAGTAGCAAACACAGGTGTGATTGTGGATGCATCAAGTGATCCCGCAAGGGAGAGCGACAGGGACTGCAGGCACGAACAAGTGGCAAGAATAGTTGCCAGATCTTCTGTATAGTCAACTTCTTGTACGAATGGACTCTCGCCAGGTTTTGTACAAACACTGAGACGCCTTATAAGCGCCCCGTATCTGGCTGGTACGTGCATGGCGAAAGATCGCATAGCACTACGAGATGCAATTGTGACATCGGAAAAGATTTGAGGGACAAGAAGATTATAGGAAGTTCGAGATGTACGTGAAAGAGCACTCGTGTCCTGAGGAGGGAGGAAGCGAGCCACAGCTAGGTGTAGTTCTGTTGGGAGGTGGTTCCAAGTCATGATGGATGGAGGATGGAAAGGTGTCGAGCAAGTCTCGACTATTTGTACCTTGATATCGCGCATTGGCATCTTCTGCGGATTAAGTTAGCAATCGCAAAGTGCTAATCTCCATCTTCGTCGGGGGAGTCGCTTGAATGACACTACTCGCGCCTTTTCACGTTCCATGGTATTCGGCGTAAGCCATAACTACTAAACTTCTCTCCGAGATCAAAGGAAACCTTCATTGGATATCATTCCCACGATCACCTTTGTCCTTCCGCAATTGCCCGCCAACCAGCTTCTGCCGCGGCGTGCTGCTGTGCACTTCCTTGATTATCGGTCCCATCTAGACTAAAGGTAGTCGTAATCCTAGGATACAACCAAGTGAGTAGTCATTTAATGTTATGTATATCCGTTAATTTATAAAAGTCCTATCGTGAGACCGAAGATCATCATCTACAGCATGTAGCTATAATTGTCTCCATGTTTCCGTGGCCATTGGCGCCGACCTGACTGGTGATTATATCAACACCACCCCAGTGAGCAAATTCATCATCGCCGTCACCCTTCAGGTTCGGGAGGCGTTTATTTTGCCACCAGCGGCAAGGTCTCAGATCCAGAGACGGAGCTGATGATGTGTATGCAATGGGCAAGTGGTTATTTGTGGATGATTATGTCCGGTGCTATACTCACGTCACCAATAAATGTTGCGTCCTAGACTAGTACTCCATGTCCGTCCACTGCGCTGTACTGGCGTAAACAATCACGTGCAACACGGGTGGCCAAGGCTCGCCCCTGACTTCAGTCGACCCGCCCACCTCTTGAATACTGGAGTTACTAACATCTCGACCTGTCACCGCTGAGTTTCGCTGTCAGGTTGACGTCCCGCTCTGTCATGCTGATTGTTCCGAACTTGACTGAATCGGTCTATTCATCAGTATCAAAAAACGCATCAAGGGTCCAGGGTGTCCCGATCGTTCTCGCATATTGGATCCTCCGGGCTCTGGCCTTGGCACTGCCTTCTTGTTCGGTCACTACGGTCTGAATCATCAAATCATCGTAGGACCCCATTTGTCGGTCGTGACTCTGGAATGCTACGATGCTGTCAGAACAGTGGTTGGGCGCCTCTCTCTCGGGTCCGGCGTTTGAGCTCTGGCTTCAACGCGGCCTTCGCCTCAGGCTTTTGCCAGAAATAATGATATCATCCACTTGGAGTCTCGTTACCAAGCAGTGGCCTTCCTGCATCATTCGTTCTCTGCCATGTACAGAGCACCCGTCAGTAGCCACTTTTACGCCGAAATTGTGCAGGTGGAACGTAGACAGAAAATGCTGAGTAGTCCTCACCGCTGACTAACCGGCTCAGATATTGCCGCTATTAATTGTTCTAGATCTGCCAGGCTCCGGTTACCAGCACAAGCAAATATATTTACCAGAGTAGGAACTACTGGCGCTGATTGAAATCTCGCTCCATCGGGGCGGATAATTTTCCCCAGATGGAGTCGGCCACATTGGCCTCCTCAGGATCGACCGAGGGCTCGCCATCGAGCAGTTTAAAATCAGGTCCTAGTCAATCCTGTATCCTGCATTTCCATTGTCGACTGACACATTACATGACTTGCAGTATAGCAAATGCTACATTCTCCGATACGCTCGACGCGCAAAATGCATGTCTTCCAGAATCAGCTGCACGTTCCGCGCAGTTTCAGAGCCTCGCGATTCGTACTTGCTGTATAAAGTCGCCGACAGCAACGCATCGTCATCGTCATCCGCAAGTTACATTCAGTACCGACGATCGCTTATGGTAAGATTAGTACTGGTTTGGGGCGCCGTCGGGATGCCAATTGCACAGCTTCACCACTTGCTTGAGTGACTTAGAAAATTCTCCACCATTCACTATACACGATGCGTGTCGTACGGAGTTGATTTTCCCGTCGTAGTTCATGTGATGTCGGTCAGCGCTGATGCTGGGAGAATGTTGTTTTTGGTGACGCCACAATCATCATGAGGCATTTGCCACTCGGTGCCTGGTTTCATCCTTGACGTCTTCGAACTATTCTATCACTCGCTTCGAAAAAACTTACTGCGGAGTGAAAGTACAGATCCGGCACATCCATTGCTCTTCCGCACCCTTCAATTTGAATGCATCGCCATACCCTCGATCGAATACTAAACTTGCCTGATTTGGGACAGCCTTCTATTTCGCACTCCGCGCGTCAAACATTCGAGTTTCAAATCTCATCCATCACTGATGTGAGCTCGAGTCTATTACAATTATAGGCAATTGGCACATGACTACTGAGAAAACTTTTCGTGTATGGAATGCTCCAGGTGGCTCCTTCGTAATATCACACGTTCTAATCATCACATGTGTCATTTTTAGTGGAGATCAGGCCTCAGGTCTCTCAGGGATGGTCCCACATCCCGCAGCAACGCTGGCCTACAGGCTGCCATATGGTCGAGTTACCCCCCCGCGTGCTCTCTCAAACCTGAGTCAGTGACTTCGATCTACGTCACGGTCCGTATAACCTAATGGACCCATCACGGGCATCGTTGAGTCCTACTCGCCGAGTCCGTCCCGTGGCTTCGATTAATTGACCCACAGACTCCTAATTTCTATCGCCATCGGTGACTACGTACCAAGTAGGATTCGATTCGTGTCTGAATGCTGTGGAGCATCACCTCATCGATCATCTACAAATTCCGGCTCAAGATTGCGACTTTTCACATGCACGTCCAATGTGCATCTCTACGCGTTTCGTACGTCAGAGGCTATACAGATACCAACACCGCATCCGAGGGTAAAGTGCACGTCGATTCGATCGCTAGAGTTTGAGGGCTGACCTTCATACCCGTGCAGACTCTCCGATCGGCACCCTGATCCGGTGCTAGTCCACTATCATCTCTCTGATACTGTAAATGCCCTGATTCTCTTCGTTAAAACCGCCCGTACGTCACCTTAATTGACTGTTCTCGTAAGCGAGACGAGGTCGAATTAAGGAACTACACACACTCCGAACGTATAGGATCAAGGTTACAACGTCCACATATTGCAAATAGACGAGACGGCGCATCCTTCCGGACCTCAGTAGCGGAGAGATCGGGTCGAGTTGCCCCGTTTAGGTTTAGACGACGCGCCTCGCAGCATGTGAAACTTCTGAACGATGGACTTGACATACATGCCCTGGATCCTGTTACGCTCCCCACCTTTTACCCTATCAAATATTTGGCGGCAGCAGATTATGTTTGATGCAAATCGGTGCATATGGCATATGGATATATGATACACCAATTCACTACCGAGCCCGAGGCCGAGAATACAATTCTCCTATCCCAGGGAGAGGTCGAGACTCGAGACTTGTTCGAAGGCTGGCCTTGGCTCATCGGCCCCAAAGAAGGTTGAGCCTACGCAACTATCGAAACTCATTTCCAACCCTCGAGTGTGCCTTTATTCTGAACAACATGCGAGCATCAAACGTATTTCTTCAAGCAATATGAATGCTCACTTTCTTGGCTCAACCAACAGAACACTCGTTTGATCAGACCTGAGCGTTTAGTGATGTGTTTCGTTGCGTGGTGAGAGACTGATTTTGCTCGTACAGGAGCCTGATGCCTCCAGTCTCTGCGTTGCAGTTGTGAAGTTCTTTTGTGACTGATTTCTGGCTGAAATGATGGCTGATAACAAACGAACAAGACACTGGATGTTTCAAGGAACAAATTACTTTGTGTAAAGTAGAGGCCCTTGAGACTGTTGTATGAATCATTACAGATATCACACCCACGTACATGCTGCTTTATGTCAGACTCAAACCTCCAGTCTCTCAGACTCTGGGCCTGTTCGGAAGCTCCATTGAGAAAGGCATCATGAAGTTGTTGTTGTGATGCAACAAATCTGTCCGAAGACACAACCTGTCATCTACGAGTCGTAAAAGTCATTGATGGCTTCAAATGAGGAGGAATAAATTAATAGGCCCAGCTGGGCGCTCGGGACATCGACACCTCGAATTTGGATCACATCCATATTCTGTGTATATATGCCCCGTGCTCAGATTTATGCTATCTTCAAAATCATATACGACAGGGGAAAACATTATATTTGACCCCCTATTTCAATGTGCACTCTATCCCTTGCCACAACATCAATGGCACCTGATGATGATGACAGCAGTTCCATTGCTACTGCACCTCCCTCCTATGACACTGCAATCTCAGCAAATCCCATTCAATGCAATCATTCATCTTTATTTCTGTTTCGTCGCATGAAGCAGAAACGTGCAGCTATTCTATCCCGCATCCATGATATTGTCTTAGCCCCCAATTTCATCCCTTCTTCTGTGGCCCCAGATCTCAATGCCTGCACTGCTGCTCTCCCAGCTGCAGAGCTCTCCAACATCCTCACAAAACTCAATATCGAGGGCCACGTATTGGGCAATTGTGAATGATCGGCCACAAGCTCTTTGGGCGTTTTGCAAGTTGATTTCCTCCTTTCCCCCTGTTTGTGTGTCTGACATGCGCATGGTGTGCATGATAACCAGCGACAATGCAATGTTTATGAGCCTAAATCTTGGAGGTCGTAAGTAGTGCACAATAGTGTCCACTGGAGAGACCACTAATTTTGATGCTAGAAAGTGAAATCAGGCATGTGAGACGAATTTTAGATTGCCTGCCAGATAAGATTGAGGTACAGATATGCGATGAACCCATGTGGCATTCATAGAACGTTCACACGAAGAGAGTCGACTTAGGTGATACTTAGTAGACGAACAGAGAAAACTGGTCGAACTAAGCGTATATTCAGGAAAGGATCAACTAACTCTACCAGTAGATCAACCAAGGTTTATATACTGTAGAGAACGAGTGTCTTAAGTAAGCTAAGGAACGAGGGGGGGAAGGTAATCAAATAAAGGGGAAATGACAGGATATTGCCTTGACAGGTGTCAAGGCATTTTGACGAGGTTACATACACCCTCCAGGTTCTCGACTGAGGACCTGTAATTTTGGTGACTGGAGTCTTCATGACGAGGCAGTAGTGGGTTGAAGGTTCATAGAGTTCATGGCATCTAGGAAAAGGAGGACCATGAGTAAGTCAATCGCCACTAGTCCAGCAATAAGGACTCTACCAAAGAGCTCGGTAGTGGTGAATCCCAGGTGATGTGCCTCAGCCTCAAGATCCATCTTTTCGGACTCATTGATCAGGGAGTCAATCTCCTCGTCGAGGTCGGTAAGGGGTTCCGAGACCGAAGGAGAAGGAGCAGTGACTGTTACAGTCAGTGTCACCCCTATACATTTTCTCTTATCTCTCACCATTGTACTACGTCATGGTCGCATACAGCCGCCACTAGACTTCCATTGTTCTATTGTCTTACGCATTCTTTAGCTTACGCATCCTGTTACCTTTCTTGGTTATCCTGAAACCTGTTGTACTTATATCGCTTACGCGTTCTCTTGGTCCGTGCGCCCCATATGGACTATTTAAGCACGTAGTTATCATTGTATTTCTTTACTTTAATCTTACTAGGTTTTACCTGGAACTTCCTCGCTTAGAACCTCCAATTCTAAGTCGTCTGAATCTACTTCAAGTCTAAGACACTCTCTTAGTCTTGTCTTAGTTGAACGTTGTGCTTATTGCACTTCACATCGAATCTCACTTGACATTAACTCTTATTGAGTTGTCTTGTGTTAGAACTATCCTAGTTCGTAACAAAAGATTAAAGTCTACATCCCCGCGTCGCCATCAAGCTTCGCCAGAACCCAGACAACAGAACAGATAAACCCTATGCATCAAGAAAGATAGCACTAGGTCCCCATAAGCCTTGACTTCACGAACGAAGCAGACAAGCCACTCTGACGACTCTAACACCGCTAGTTGCCGTGTTAAACCTAGGCGCAGTACCACCGTTACCACCACTGCCCCCACCGATGTCCACCAAAGATAAACCCACTGAGCTAAAGATCAGTGCACCTCCTTCGTACAATGGAGATAGGGAACTATCCGAAAGTTTCCTAATGCACTGTATCTCGTACCTCGATATCAATGGAGAACTATACAAAGAGGAAAAACAGAAGATCATCTACATCCTGTCATACATGACTGAAGGAAACGCAAGATTATGGAAGGACGACTTCCTTCGCTTAGCCCAGAACCCCAATCACAAAGATAGTACAGGAAACCCCATTGGATATGGAACCTGGAAAGATTTTTATAACGACTTCACCAAAGCGTTTAAACCCCTTGACCCTGCAGGGTCGGCACTCGCTAAACTTCGAGGACTCAAACAAGAAGGAACAACGCTTGGAACATACATCCACAACTTCCAGGCACTTGCCTCAAAATCTGGAATTGAAGGGGATGTCGCACTGAAACAATTCTTCCTTGACGGATTACACCCCGGGCTACTTGGAAGATTGTACAACTCTCCATCAGTTCCTGATGATATCGACGGAGTAATTGAAAGATGTACCGAACTTGACAATAACCAACTTCACCTTCTTGCTATGCGCAATAGTGGAAGACCCCAGAAGAAGAAGCAATATGGAGATTACCGATACAACTCCTCACGCGATCCCAATGCAATGGTCGTAGACTGACTCACAGACGAACAAAAGAATGAACATTTCCGTACAGGAAAATGCTTCTTTTGTCACAAAGTTGGGCATGTCTCACGTGTCTGCCCTGAGAAGAAGAAGGATGGAAAGGTCCCCGTCCGCCGTAAAGAAGAAGCCGAAGATGATGAAGAAGAAGTCCGTCGTATCAACGAGGATTTTTAATGTGGAAGACTGGATCAATGTCAGACCCTTCCAATGTACCAATAAGACTTGTTCGAGCTGTTGGAATAAGAAAGGAACTTTGGGTTCCCATTATGCTCATCTCAAAAACTCGTCTTAGAACCGTTGAAACAACCGCCATCGTCGACTCCAGAGCAGCCGGAACATTCATATCCGAAGAGTTCGTGAAACTCCACAAAATTCGCACGCATCAACTCAGCAAACCATTTCGCGTAACCACCGCTGATGGAAGCTATGCAAGAGGAGGCGCTATCCAAAGATATTGCGTACTCACTGTCAAAATTGACGAACGAACTATGATTGGAAAATTCAATATTGCTCCATTGAGCAAACACGATCAGATCCTTTTAGGAATCCCTTGGCTTCGAGCAATGGATCCCTTTATTAGCTGGAAAGCCGAAACCCTCCTACTCCCCCAAACAGAACGAAGCAACCAAATAGAACAAGAAGTCGATAAGGAACGAGAACGCAACAAACTTCCACTTCTTTTCACAACAAACCCTGATGTCAAATGGAAGAACTCCCGCTTAAAGAAATCTGAAACAACAGAACCATCTCCAGAAACTGTCACACCCACATCCTTCCATGCTTCTATTGAAGAAATC
The DNA here is from genome assembly GCA_016628565.1 of Suillus placidus. Lineage (NCBI taxonomy): Eukaryota > Fungi > Basidiomycota > Agaricomycetes > Boletales > Suillaceae > Suillus > Suillus placidus. The sequence continues at coordinate 251,175 of JABBWD010000055.1, forward strand.
CCAGATGAAGAAGATATCCCTATTCCTAAACTTGATCCTATCCCCGACGATGATGACGACACCTTCGATACCAAAGAAGATGTTTTGTCTCAGGAAAACTTCGCCCCTGAAGTTCGAGAACTTACCACTTATGACCTTGAGGACGACGAATTCTTGGTAGAATATTCTTCCGATGCCACTGAACTTCGTGTCATCACCAACATCTCTTTGGACACTTCACTCACTATGGACGGAACCAGCAAAACAGAACAAAAACCCATGATCTCACCTTTGCCACGACCTACCGAATATACCAAAGTCAGTAACAAAGCCCAACAGTTCGCCCTGGCAATAGGCTTGGAACAAAAGAAGAAATCATTCGAAGAACTAGTTCCTTCTTACCTCCACGACTTCACTGATATATTCGCTAAAAACGGTCTCAACCAACTTCCTCCTGAACGACCTGGCATAGATCATCGTATTGAAACAAAACCCGGTTTTATTCCCAAAACATCGAAAATCTACCCATTATCTGAAGCCGAACGAAATGCAGTAAAAGCATTTATTGATGAAAACGTTAAAAAGGGATTTATTTCTGAATCGAAGTCGCCTCAAGCTAGTGGATTCTTCTTTGTAGGAAAGAAGAGTGGAGATTTACGACCATGCCAAGATTATCGATACATCAATGATTGGACGATAAAGAACGCTTATCCACTCCCACTTCCCTTATCACTTGTCGCTCGACTACACGGTGCAAAATACTTCACGAAGATGGACGTACGATCTGCTTATAACAACATCCGCATCCATCCTGAAGATTGTTGGAAAGCCGCATTCACCACCGAATATGGATTATACGAACCCAATGTCATGTTCTTTGGACTTTGCAACTCACCAGCCACATTCCAAGCATATATGAACCGCACCTTCCAACAAGAAATTAATGAAGGATGGCTGGTTATCTATATGGACGACATCCTTATCTTCTCTAATGATCTAGAAGAACACCATACTCGAACATGCCGTGTTTTGGATAAAATCAGAAAAGAACGACTATTCCTGAAACCGGAAAAATGTACCTTCGATGCTCAAGAAGTTGAATATCTCGGAATGATAATTCGACCCGGGTGTGTGGCCATGGATATTGCCAAAACAGACGGAATTCGCGATTGGCCAACCCCCAAAACAGTTAAAGAAGTCCGCTCATTCCTCGGATTTTGCAACTTCTATCGAAACGTCATTTCCCACTACTCCGATATAGCTCGACCCCTCATTGATCTAACAAAAAAGGAACATATCTTCTCCTGGACTGAACCTTGTCAAAATGCCTTCGAAACATTGAAAGAATGCTTCTTGAAACAACCCGTACTCCGAAATCCGGATCCCCAACACCAATTCGCTATTGCCACCGATGCATCTCTCGTTGCAACAGGAGCTGTGCTTTTACAGACCGATGAAAACGGTGTTTACCACCCCTGCGGATATCTGTCACAAACATTAAACCCAGCCGAATGAAACTATCAGATCTTTGATCGCGAATTGCTTGCTGTCATCCGTGCACTCACTGAGTGGCGTCATTATCTCGAAGGCAATCCTCATCCGGTTATCATCTTTACAGATCACAAAAACCTTCTTTATTTTCGAACTGCACAGAAATTGACCTGTCGCCAAGCTCGTTGGCAACTCCTCCTATCTTGTTATGATATCGAACTACATCATGTTGCCAGAACAAAGCTCGCTGCCCCTGATGCCTTATCAAGAAGACCAGATCATGATACCGGGAAAAGTGACAATGAAGACGTCACATTACTCCCAGACTCTATGTTTATCTGTCTTCTTGACCAAGAACTCATGACAACACTCGCCAACCCTGACCCTGATGACATAGATCCTATTTTTAAAGCTGCATCAGATGCGCTTGATGGGCTCTGTCTTCCTCCCATGAAATCCGCCCTTAGCGATTGGACGATAACGGACGACGTCTTGTATTACAAAGACCGTGCCTATGTCCGCCCTGCAGGACGAAAAGATATTCTTATCCGATGTCATGACCACCCTTCCGCCGGTCACCCAGGATGTTTCAAAACTGAAGAACTTGTCAAACGTGACTTCTGGTGGCCAGCTATGGGCACTTATATCCGCAAATATGTTGAAGGATGTGCTTTATGCCAGCAAATGAAATCCGATACACACCCTGTCACACCACCACTTACTCCTATTCCGTCCACTGCCATCGCCCCTTTCAGTCAAGTCTCTGTAGATCTTATCACGGATCTTCCTCCATGCACTGGTTTTGATTCTACCATGGTCGTGGTAGACCATGGGCTTACGAAGGGGGTAATTATTATCCCTTGCGCGAAAACAATCTCTTCAGAAGGCGTCGCTCAGAAATTCTTCAAACATGTCTATCGAAGATTCGGATTGCACGACAAAGTCATCTCCGATTGTGGACCACAGTTCGTTTCAAAATTTTCAAAAGCATTAGCAAAGATACTTGGTTACGACATTGCTGCATCCACTGCCTAACAGATGGACAAACCGAACGACTTAATCAAGAATTAGAAACCTATCTTCGAATCTACTGCCGCAATAATCCAGAGAATTGGGTAGAACATCTCACAATGGCTGAATTTGTCCATAATCACCGAAAACACGACTCTTGCAATGCATCTCCATTCTTCCTAATGATGGGATATGAACCACGCGCACTTCCACATGTACTCCCTGATTCCACCATTCCTGCTGCAGAAGAAAGAGTCCGCCTTCTCCAGAAATCTCGCGAAGAAGCAATTTCATGTCACAACCTTGCCATGCAGCGAATGGCAGAACACTCTCATGGAAAGAAATACCAACCATGGAAGATCGGAGATAAGGTTTGGTTATCTGGAAAGAACCTAATCACTCCGTTGCCATCCAGAAAACTAGCCCCTAAACGTTACGGTCCTTTTACCATCACAGCGGTACTATCCCCAATCACATTCACACTCCAGTTACTGACCCAATGGAAAGTTCACTCCACATTCCATGCTTCCGAATTATCATCCTATCACGAAACAGAAATTCATGGTCCGAACTTCATAGAACCACCTCCTGACGTCATAGATAACAAAGAAGAATATGAAGTCGAAGCAATCCTTTCCCACAAAGGAATGGGTAAACGAAGATGCTATCTCGTATCATAGATTGGATACTCCTCGGCTAGCAACGAATGGCTTCCTGAAGAGAATCTCTCTCATGCCACAGAATTGCTACAAACCTATAAGAAGACCCATCGCCTTTAAAATTACAAAACCATTTCCTTCGAAACAAATATGTCTACGTCTAACGATATCACCGAAACCACCATTCTCCAAGCTACTGCCACTACATCCTCTGATTCTGTTGAACAATATTTTCGTCTTCTTCAACAAATAGAAGATCAAGCTCTTATCAAGTCCGCTATACTCTGCCCCGCACACACTATTGAAATAGAACGAATTCTTCTTGAAAAGGAATGATTCGGAACAGCAATCATTATCAATATCATTCGCACCGCCCACCTTGTTGAAAGAACTGCACGAATCGTAGAGAATGTCGGCCACAGACAGGTCCTCAACCATCTTCAGGAACACATTTGTACTATGTCAATGCACCTTATTCCTAATGACGTCCGTGAAAGTATCATGGAAGCTATTCATGTCGTCGCAGAAAGATCTGCTGGCATCGCTCAACCCCCATCACCCATGCCACCACCACCATACATTATTCCAATTCCTGTACCTCCGCCGTATATGCAAGAAATTGCCCTTGAGTATCCGACTACTCCTCGCGTTGAACCTGTGGTACCTGATGTTCAGGTATCACCTATCCTTACTACAGAGGCAGCTGAGGCATCGCCCTCTTCTCCCACCCAACGAATCTCCCATCCTATCAGACGATATCCACGACGAAGATCGGTGAAGAAACCAATAAGAAGTACTTCTCCGCCGATTCGTAATCTCACAGATCGCACACCTACACCACCTGCACCTTCCAGCTCTTCTACCAATTATGTTGTTAGAACCGAGACTTGCGACAACTTCACCTGTCGTAATTGCCATATTATAGGACATCGCCACAAGAACTGTCCTACTTATCATTGTCGTGTCTGTCGCAACCTTGCACCTGGACATCTTTCGGTATTTTGCAAAGAACTCAATGGAAAAGTCGTCATGCCTATGAAATTCGACGATCCTAAATTCTATGACGCTCTCAAGGAATGGGAGAAAGAGATCGATGAACAGGAACGCTGCACTCTTGAGCAAGATGAACTTTTACATGGTCGCGCGGAAGCTGACCCCTGTTACTACAAGAACCTAGATAACTAGTTGACGTCGATGACTTCAACGATAAAAACGGGGTAATGTTACAGTCAGTGTCACCCCTATACATTTTCTCTTATCTCTCACCATTGTACTACGTCATGGTCGCATACAGCCGCCACTAGACTTCCATTGTTCTATTGTCTTATGCATTCTTTAGCTTACACATCCTGTTACCTTTCTTGGTTATCCTGAAACCCATTGTACTTATATCGCTTACGCGTTCTCTTGGTCCGTGTGCCCCATATGGACTATTTAAGCACGTAGTTATCATTGTATTTCTTTACTTTAATCTTACTAGGTTTTACCTGGAACTTCCTCGCTTAGAACCTCCAATTCTAAGTCGTCTGAATCTACTTCAAGTCTAAGACACTCTCTTAGTCTTGTCTTAGTTGAACGTTGTGCTTATTGCACTTCACATCGAATCTCACTTGACGTTAACTCTTATTGAGTTGTCTTGTGTTAGAACTATCCTAGTTCGTAACAGTGACGGCCGGAGCCGGGGTAAGGGAAGGGGCGCTGACATGAGCTGCTGCGAGTTTTCTAGCAGGAGGGGCAGGGCGAGGGGGATTGTGGTCCACCTTGGCCTTTGGGTAGTGGGGATGCGGTTTAGACACAACCATGCGTGCCGTAGGGAGGTTGTCTAGGGTCAGGTGCCGAGCGCGTTGCTCGCGCTGACGAAGAGAGTACTCTTGCTGACGCTCAGCCCTGACCCGCTGGTCAAAAGCATGAGCTTCTTTTCTAGTAGCAAGTTCCTCTGGGTAAAGGGTTTCGTGAAAGTGAGTTCGGCGCCCTTGACTTGCAAAGGTAGTAGGCTTACTGGCCTGGGCCTCAGCATGGAAGAACCTCGTGAAGGCATGCAGAGCCTCTGAATTAGGTTCCTTCTGGTAGGGGGAGTGACCCCGACCATGGCGTCCTCTATGAGAGGGGGTCTGACAACGAGGAGGGCTAGGGAGCTCACCAGGCTCGCCAGAAGCGACAGGGGCATCAACCAGCATAGGCTCAAGAGGAGGCGGTATGGAGGACATTGTACCGGAAGGGGGAGACTGGTAATCGGCCACTCAAGAGCCTGCTTTTAGAGGGTCGAGTTCGGGTAATAGGCCGAAAACTTTGGTGGGCAGGTCCTTGAGCAGGAGGTCTACAGATGAATAAACTATATTGCGGGCTTCGGCAAATGTGTCAACTGTAGCAAGTGCAATTTCAGACGAGGCAGGCACTACCTTTTTTGGAAGATGGCAAATCCCAGGCACCCCAAGTGCCTCGAGGTACTGTCCGATAGCTTCGAGTCGCAAGATTGAGTAGTAGAGGAGCCATACGTGGTCCCCAGAGGTGTACTCAACCTTAAAAATAGTGTCAGTGCCCTGACCATGATGGTCGGAGATTCTGGCTACTGACCAATCCTCTGAGATCCCGATGTCGGCGATCTGCTTAAGCTGACGACCAGGAAAACACCTGTCGTTGATTGGGACGTGCAGGCGAAGGAGGTTAGCGTGGAATGCGGGGTGGATACCCCGCTGTTTCAGTTTGGACGGTAGGTCCAGAAGGAAGGCGTTATTCCTATAGTCCTTGAGGATTCGGAATGGGCCTATAAACTTAGGGGAGAGCTTACGCGCTCATCCTTTAGGGAGGGACAAGTTTTCGGTGGATAGGTAGACAAGGTCCCCTTCGACGAACGGCGATTCCCTACATTTTTATTAGCGCTCATGGTGCTCTTCACACGAGCAGCGATGAGAGCATCATGGGCCGCCATAGTGGCGTCCTTCATTGTCTGGAGGTAGACCCGAACTCCAGGGTAT
>JABBWD010000056.1:0-246715 GCA_016628565.1 Suillus placidus
CGAAAAAATCAGATTCCAAAGTTGACCACCCAAGTCATGCTGCCTTCCACATACATCGATTTTTACAGCCTTCATATTGCTTGCTGGTGTTCATCTAGGACTTGATTTTGAGGTTATGGAACACTCTGAAGACGATGGTCGAGCCAGAATTCGCAGCAAAAATCAGGTGGTCGAGATGCCCAAGGTCCCCCTCCCCCCCCATTCTCCTATGTCCGGATATTACATCAAGACCGATGCCCCAAAGAACGTTCCTGGTGTTTTCCAACATTAGGAATCGATTTGGAATGATCCCAGAGTGTTTCTGTGCAGTCCGGATCGACATGTGCCAGTTACCTCATACCCCCCACAAAGGTCGATTTTACAGCCTTCCCATGACTTGCCAGGACTCCAGCAGCATTCTTCCCGGGGGCTCTTGAGCCCTCTGAACACGATGGTCAAGCCCGATTTGCCAGAAAAATCGCGTTCTTGAGATATGCAGGGTCCCCCTCCTCCCCCCTGCCTGACATATGTGGCTATGCCTCGATTTGACCCAATTCCGATACTGTAGGAACCTGTCCTAGGGTTTTCCAAGCGTAGGAATCGATTGGGAATGGTCCCAGAGCATCCCGAGGTCGTTTACATTGACATATGGTGGATGGGCCAAAATATCAGTATTTCGACTATATCTCCATAACCGAACCGCCGTTTTTCTTAATTCTTGGCTCATATCATTCCTAGATGTACCCTCCAAGATATGTACCAGCCCGCAAGAAGATATTTTTTCACAAGTTTGAAACCTATTTCTGAAATGACCATATAAATCAGAGGGCGAGATCCTAGAAAACATCTTGGCTTCCTGTGCGGAGAAGCTGAAAGCGGAGGAGTTGGCGGATGCCAAGAGGCACTTCGTTGGAGTCCGGCTCTGGGAGGATGTCATAATCGATGATACCCGAGACGAGACACTGGATCCGATGGTTACAGAAGAGCATGATCGTACCTGGGAATGGGTGTCCATCGATCTCAATCCCATCCTCTCTGCGAGACTACATTTACCTAGCACAGGCGACGTACCCGACTCTGGTCGACTGTCTGCGTTTCTTCCCACACAATTGGGCATTGTTAGGCGACATGAGACTGGCATCCCACGCAGAGTTCACGTCCGCACTGTCTTCAAAGATGTTGGAGTCGTTGTCAAGGACGTCACTTCTCTGGCCGACAACCTGAAATGCTTGTCTGGCGGACTCAAGGGTAAAACGACTATTCTTACTCTCCTTACCTCAATCGCTCATGCCACCCTTAGCCCTATATTATTTGCACAAAGCGGGTTGGGTTCATCGTGATTTCAGCATAGGGAACGTAATTTGGGTCGGGGATATCGGGAAATTGGGTGACTTCGAGTACGCGAAAAAGATAGATTCAAATACTTCTCATGATGTTCGAATGGTAAGCTTTTTTGAAGACGATCTCTTTCGCTGTTAACCCGTTGACAGGGAACAATGCCTTTCATGGCGCTGGAAGTAGAAAATCAGGGGTACTATTTCCTCCCACCTCTCGACCCCCTCCCATTTGATACAGACCTCCCGATCGCCCCTCCATTTCGCATGAATTTCCTGCACGACATCGAATCCGTATGGTGGACTTTTACCTGGATCTTCTTTTATCACACGGACACGAACACGGCCAAGGCGCCAGCCGACCATTCCTTTGATGTGCATTCCCAGTGGACACAATTCCAGTTGGCCTTCCCTGGCGCGATTGGCCGATCCTCACGCTGGAACTTCTTCACCTTGATCAGACACCTCCAAAGCAGCTGCAAATATGTCCTTTCAAAGACGTGCTTTGATGTTTGCTGTCATATTCCTCATTTCGCAAAAGCTCTCCAAGATGGCTATCGAAAGGCGGAGGCAAATTATCCCGAGCTAGCGCTTGACAACACTCTTCTGGAAGATATGCACGGAAGAGCTGCTGAATTTCTCCGTGATGCGCAAGAACGTGCTATGGATATAAAACTTTCTCCGCTCCCCGACCTCCTGAAGCAGAAGAGGCCCAGACCGGGAGATGAGACATCGTCTCCGCCAAAGAAGAAGCCTCGACATGATTGATTTTTTATTGTTTGTATGAGAAAGCACCAGGAGATGGTAGCTTGGCGTCTCGTAGCTGCGACCTCGTGGTTACCAATATTAAGAATGTTCTTAGTCAATAGGACCATTCGATCCGTACAGTAGAAAATAATACCTTATCACACTCGTTAATCGGACAGAATCCTTCCAGTACGATATACTTTGATGAGCCGAAATGTTCATATCCTTCTCCTACTGCCGAGTTCACTGAGTTACCAAAGTAGTATTCGGGGATTTCAACAAACTCTCATCAAGGTTTTCTGACGGCATGGAAGCGGAGGTTCATGCATGCATGTGCGTCACATCGGCATTTCTGTCAATTAGTTCTTTTCCTACTTTCTGCGCTCTCAGGCAACGCGTGGTGCCCCTCGGTCCTCTACTGGTACAATCCTCGCTAACCTTTCTTCGTTCTTCCACTGCTCTCGACCCGACAATGATGAAGCGACCGAACTTCCGTAACCCCCAACGACTTCGGAGTTACATCTACGTACGTTTACTCCTGAATTAGTACCCGGGCCTGTCCTCACTTAGTATCCGTCGCTCCTCACCCGAAAATAACGAAGCAAATGAGTTTCCGCAACCCCCCATGCTTTCAAGTTTACATTTACAAGCGCTCCTCAGTCACCTATCCTCACTTTGCCCCGCTCTCGACCCAATACCATTGGACTCACCGAACCTCAACAACCCTCAACGTCTTCGAGTTCAGGTCCAGATGAATTCCTCGATCGCCTCTTCTCACTCTTCCGCTCCCCACCTGACACCATTGCAGAAATCGAACTCCTGCAATGCCCAAGGCGGCATCGTGCTGTCGAAGTTGCTGCAGTGCGGGACAGCCATGTAAGCCATTCGTCAGTGTGCTAGTGCGTCAATTCTGAGGCCTGATGATTGATGTGGAGGTATTGTATGTTGCTCCGCGGCCGCAACGAGAGTGTTCACACACTCAGCCTGCTGGCACTACCACACCAGTTGCAACACCTGCACAGTCGCCACTCCTTCGATTGTTAGCCTATGTTGTGCTTTTCCTCTGCTGTGCATCTCAACAAATGAAACAAATACAGCAGCCGCAGAAAGGCCAAGTCCAGGCCCAGGCGTCATCATTGCCAAGTCAGCCTCCTGCCGCTTCGACGTCCGCGACGCCTACTGCTCTTGACACTCGTACTACTGCGCCAGGTGCAGCAAGCGCGCAGTAACGACCTCTTCCATGGCGGACCCGTTTCGTGCTTTTTCTCTGTTGTGCACCTCCCCAACATGCAGATGGTTATTAACATCAGGCAGCATGCGAACACTGTTATGTTCTCTCTTTGTCGATGTCTTGCGCTAGTCCACATATCGAGGTGTTCTTCCATTTTCACCCCTCAGATTAGTTTCGATGCTTTACCGTAAGGCGGCCCAAAATATACTTCCTTTTAGTTAGATACGCAACTTGTTCCCCTATTCATTCTTCAGTTCTACTTGGATGTTTGGCCCATATTCTCAGCTTCAGCCCGGCTGGAACCGTCGAGGCAACACCTCCTGTACCAGCACCTCCTTGTGTCAACACCAAAGGTCTGTCCAGAATCCGTGCACAAAATGTCCACTGCTCCACCTCCTTTCAGACTTCCTCAAGATCATGATTGTCAATAGACAGGCTGGAAGTAGTCTTATAGCAGTCTGGCATGTTTAGGCAGATGCGGTCGTGTGTCGGAGCGCTCCGGTACAGTCTACACCTCATTCAACCTGTCAAACATAAAAATAACACATACTAGGACGCACCGTAAAAGACGACTTGAAGGAAAGGGTGCCCAGCTTCACTACATGAGCTGCGCGAGTTATGCCCTTGGATCAGCATATCGTGTTCACCCATGGCACTGGCACCAAGGTGACGAGGAGGGGTCTACTAGTGAGCAGCGGAATACAGCATTGCACCGCCTGCATACTTGTGTGACAACCATCAACATGCCCCCTTACTTATAGGGAGATTCACGAAGCAAGGCGTAGCGCCGGTGACAGACTTAAAAGGTGACTGAGATGCACATTAGCCGCTTCCGTGATTCCCACCCTTTGTCCCTTGCATCAGCAATTAGACTTATCGTGAGTGATAGTCTATGCGAGCTCTTCTTCCGGTGCAAAGCTGACCACTCGCTTGCCAGATCGCCTGTACATTCTCAGAACGGCGGGCAGCTCTAATATACATACCTTTCAAGCCGATAGAAATCCTGTAAGTAAATGTTCTTAGCACCTGTATCGACGTAAGCTGACGTGAATGACCATTGACAGTAGGTCCGTCGACTCACCGACGATCTTTGTACTTGTCGGATAGCTCGCTCGTATTACAATATATTCTGGTAGGCTCACGCATCCATAGTCTACGGTCTCCCGCAGTTCCATGGCGCCAACCATATCTTCCCTGACTAGTGAGAAGTAACAGATGCCAGTAGTCGCTCCGCGCCAGATTATACGAGGCCACGCTGACTGGGTACGAGGTGTTGTACACCTGCGCGGCGGACAATATATCATCACAGGTTCAAGGGATGGCTCACTCCGACAATGGGATCTAAAGAAAGGCACACAGATGGGAGCTGACTGGCGAGATGTAGGAGATAAAGCAGCAGTGTGGACTATAGCATTGTCTCCAGACGGAAACACTGTTGCAAGTGGAAGCTGGGATGGGACAGTGAGATTATGGGACGTCAAGATGGGAAATGTCGTGGCCAAATGGACAGAGCACGCTGAAGTTATGCGGTCGGTGTGTTGGAATGCAGATGGTAAGCAAGTCGTGAGCGGATCCCTGGGCGGAATGGCGAGAGTGTGGGACGTCCAGAGCGGCGAACGCGTCCTGGCATTCAAGACCGGACATCAGTATGTGTTCGCAGTGATATGCTCACCCGACTCGACAAAATTTGCGACGGGCGGATTCAACGAGAATGCGGTCAAGATCTGGGACACCAAGACAGGCGAGCTAGTCACCACACTTGAACACGGTCGATCCGTTTGTAGCCTGGCATGGACGTCGGACGGAAAGAGGCTCATATCTGGGTCAATCTCGATTAGGATCTTCGACACAGCTACTTGGCAGGAGATCGCCACTCTCGAAGGTCACAAAAGCTGGGTCCGCGCCTTTTCCTTGTCTCGAGACAACCGCCTGCTTGCGAGTACATCATCAGATAATACAGCGCGTCTATGGAATATCGACACAAACCTCCCGGTCGGTCGACCCCTCCAACACCCAGAGGATGTGCACTGCGTAGCCTTTTCCGCTGATGGGAAGCTGCTAGCCACTGGCTGCGAGGATAACATGGCGTACGTGTGGGACATCTATGCCATCCTACGGGAAGCTGCCCTCGAAGTCCTACTGCCCATTCCTGATGTAAATTTCGTGGTTCTTTTTTTGACCTTTTCAATCAATGTAACATCAATGCTTATAGGCGGATGATACGCAAGGTACAATTCAGCTTGGGGACGCTCATCGACTGCCACAGGGATACCTAATTGATGACATCCCAGATGGTGCCTATGTATGTCGCCATCATATCCATTCACTCTTACGTATTCTGACTTTTATACTCTTAGTCCTCCGCAACCCGTCATCATTCAAACACTAATGAGATACCGCAACTTCAGCAGCGCTCAAGACAAAATTCCATCTCTCGTCATGGCCGTAGTCTCGTAGGAGTTGCTGCTCAACAAGACAAACGGGTATGTCTCTCTTGCTCTTTCCTACTGCTTGGATCCGATAATCACTGTTCAGGCATTGGTTGTTGCACCGCAGCCGCAACCACCGACTGCTCAGGCCAAACGCACCAAGAATCCCAAATGGTGGGTACGTATTGTGTGATTTCTCTGTTGCGTATCTACTGCTACCGGTGACAATCATTGTACCACATAGACAACTGTCATCTTGTCATATACTAGTTCGTTCACAGAGTGATATCGTTTACTAGACATAAATATTTCGCTGCTCTATCCATAATATCATTGTACATCTATGTATTCCATTGTAACATGTACTTTTCGTACGAAATCGTCCACTTTCGACAAGCCAAGCCTGATCGGATACACGAACAGGGGGAGCGAACCACCAGTCATCTCGTACAATACACACCTCGCTAGACAAATGACTCCCACTAGGCCCAGGGTAAGGTGTCACGCAGTATGCTCTGCAGGTGACATGTCGCACATAGGAATTTGCATGAGAGCGTCAGAGCCGTGTGTCTGTCGCTTCATCTGCCAGAGATGTCGGTGCATGCGCGTGGCGAGGATCGCAAGGATCATGAACTGGAAACTGTACGTGGGTGTGCGTTTCGGGCATTGTTAGTAGAATTGCACAGAAGGTTGTGGAGGTGCATACTCATGCAATATGGCGTGGTAGGAGTACTGGGTGTGCGGAACATCAACGGCTCGATCATAGAAGGCATTCTGGAGATACACGCACATGGAGGAGCAGCGATGTATATATGTTCGCCACCGAGAACACTTCAGGAAAGAGATGGATGAGCACGGAAAAACGGCCCGTGCAAGTGTTAACTCACAAAGACCACATGTATAATAAAATATGTTATGATTCACCAAGACAATGTACAGACGGCTTGTGTTTATCCGCCAGCTCTGTACGGCGCGTATGAGTGTGAGGGTCATGAGTCCTGGGGAGTATCTGTCAGCATGTGTTTGTGCATATGTATGCTCCTGGTCACCCACCCAGTTCGAATGCACACAGGAGAAGAAATGGTATGAAGAGCTGGAGACTACTCGAGCTCTGGTAGCACCCTGTGGTACCTGGGATCGCACTAACTGCATCTGTGGAAGTGGACAGAATTGTTGAATGGTAGTAGAACGCCAGGGAAGAGGTGAGAGCACGTACATGCTGCGGGAGCAGTAGTGGCGAAGGCAATGCCGATGGATGTCCCCACAAAAGCCTGGCTAATGCATCTGCAGCTAGCTTGGATGTGGCTAGTAGATTGGGACTCACAAGAACGATAACTAGTATGGCTGCGAGCAAGATTCTATTGTTGTTCCAGAGCGCGCATGTTCTGAGGATGAAAAAGCCTGGATGAATCGGATCAGAAACATATATATCTTAAGGAGGAAAAAGAGATACACTCGGAGCAAACAGCTGATAGTATGCCGAGACCTGTGAGCCAAAGTAGGTTGCCTTCAGCAAAACTGTGCATAGATAGATGTACCATGCACGTACCTGAACAAATATTGTCCAATACCCGGCATTTCTGGCGAAGTCATAGAGTAAGCGACAATCGTCTCTCATTAAGTCTCCACCGCATGTTCACGTACACCTGGATTTTCATTCGGGATAAAACTCACTGCATGACAACGTATTAATTCATCGTCCGACGACTCCGCTGGAGCTGAACATACAATATAGATTTGTGGCAAGCAGGAGAAAGGGGACATATCGCGTAACGATATAAAGGCCTTTTACCTTGGTCCAATGCGACACAAGCAGGAATCTCCACTTTGAACAGACTCGTCAACATCGAAACCGAGGCTTATCACAGAATGAGTGCATTACCTCTTCGTGAAGCGAACAAGCATAATCATAGGTCTGGAAAAGCGAGTTTAACAGCGGGAGAGAACTCATCGGGACTCCAAGCCCACCCAGAATGTAGTTATCGAAACTGAGCTGCGTTAGGACAATAATGATAGAGATCAGGCAGTACGCACTGTAAATGTACTGATGCGCACAAGGATTGCTTAGTATTATCCGCCCTCGTGTCGACAATAAAGAAACGCACTGCGAAGAATTGCAAACTCATCGCTGCCGCGACATCGTCAGCCGAATAGTCCGTATGCATTCCGGGTCGTCACGGTCCAACTTGAAGAGATAACAATTAACGGGTTTACCGTCCCCTTCTGAACTCTTATAAGATCGCGTATGCTATGCAATCAGGTAATTCTTGGCAACACAAAGTTTGATTCGGAAACTTGCGTGAGCTCATCGTACTTCTCCTTGCCTCAGAAGCAGCCACCTTGGAGGGACCAACCTTCAAAGCTCTAATCGGTGAGATCAATGCCCCCAGTAGTAATACTTACTCCTCGTTGGGTTTTTGAGAAGGTAATTGTTATGCTCAACATCTTTGGATCAACGGATATGTGTGATAGTAGCCATTGACGCTGAGCTGTCAAGTTATAAAAAAGAAGAAGCAGTGTAGACAGTACGTACTGCCAATCAGTCATCCGACCTCCACTCCGTTCGACACAATGACAGGTAAACAAACGTGTTTAGCACACGAATTGATAATTGTGCAGCTTCTACTAGTAATCTACTTATCATGTAAAATTCGCAATGATCCACGAATCCTGGAGCGTTGAACTGCCTGAAGTCGGTTAACACAGAAACAATTGGAGTCCTGAGTTTGTACATACCCTTTCTTTCATAGACGACTCGGAGGTTTAACGTCAGGAACGTTCAAAGTGATCGATGCGATCAAAAACGTTTCATCAAAAAGCAGTGTTCTGAATCTTTTCGCATACACATGCCCGGGCCAAGCCACACGCATTTGTTTGGCAAAAGCTTTTAAACCAAACAACGCCTTGGCGAACTACCAAATAGCCAAATAAACATAAACACATCGGTCGAACTAACATCTAACATTTAATTGTTCCTACGACAGGTCAAATACGCCTTTTGATCCCGTTCGGCCTCTGAAACGACGGCATCCGATGGAAAGACTAAGAAAGTTGATATACTAAATATACCCGTCCAACGCGGCGCAGGAGTACGGTTCTCCCTCCACAACCATGTATCAACCACGATAACCTCTCCCCCCAGTATCTTGAAGTCGCAGAAGTCAAATTTGGCTTCACACCCAACTCCCAAGACACAGCCACGTCACGGCGCATGCGCCGGCGGTAGTGTCTCCACAAAGGCGGTCGCCTCCAACTACTAATAAGTCTCATCTGTTACTCCCGCGTACCTCCAATCTGTGAATTCCTCCATCACCCTCAATTTTATCACTAGCCTATCGCGCGTTCTCCGATATGCCCGTGACCGCACTACATCCCGCACCCCAGATATCGTTACATCTCTCGTGAACAACCCTGAATTCTGAACCCCATCAGATACTACCCACTATGCCATAATTACTGGCCTTTTTATAATGTCATGAGCGATAGGGCGGATCAAAAAGTGTCGCATCAAGGCGGGATGCCCTGACTCCCCTACCCTACAACTAGACTTTCATCGACAAGCGACAAGGTGCGAATAACTTATCTAGTCGAGTGGGACAAATCTGTCGACAGCGTAGATGGTTCTAGATGTCGTCCTATCATATCAGGGACATTTTACCAATTTGTGGAGCTTGGTGTGCTTTAGTGATCCTGTGCCATCATGCTCATTGCCGTCAGGCTGTGCGTCTGGCTCTAGTACACTCAAATCCTTAATATTGAATCCGCTCATCCGCCACCGCTTACAGTGGAAACCCTGGATGTTAAATGGACCAAGGCCATGCAAATGCTCCTCTCGCCCCGCGACAGACTCATCCTATAAGTTAAGCACATAGCGACTCTACCAAACCCACCCCCACCAGTCATCCCTTACAGTCCAAGCCTCGCTCCACGAACGACAACGAATAAGCCACAAGATGAGTCATCACGTCGAGGGATTTGCAAATGACATGTCGGACATTGGAATATGCGCGAGGGCACCAGAGCCGTATGCATGTCGGTTCATCCGCCAGAGATGGAGGTGCATACGCGTGGCGAGGATTGCAAGGATTATGAACTGGGAACTGTGCGCGGGTGTGCGTTTCGGGCATTGTTAGTATGAGTACGCAGCAGGATGTGGAGGTGCATACTCATGCAACATGGAGTGGTAAGAGTACTGGGTGTGTAGAACATCAACAACTCGATCATAAAAGACGTTTGGGAGGTTCACGTACATGGAGGAGCAGCATTGTGAAGATGTTCAATACTGAGAATACTTCAGGAAAGTGAACGATCATGAATGAGCACGGAAATCGGCCTGGCATGTGCGAGTGTTGACTCACAAAGACCACATGTATAATAGAAAATGTTATGTTTCACCAGGACAACGTACAGACGTTTTGTATCTATCCACCAGTTCTGTATAGCGCGTATGAGCGTGAGCATCATGAGTCCTGGGGAGAGCATCAGTCAGCGCGTGTTTGTACATATGTATGCTCCTGGTTACCCACCCAGTTCGAACACGGAAAGGAAGAAAAATGGTATGAAGAGCCGGAAACTGGTCGAGCTTTGGTAGCACCCTGTGATGCCTGGGATCGCGCTAGTCGTATCTGTAAAAGTGAACAGAATGTTTCTGTGGTGGTGGAACACCAGGGAAAAGGTGAGACCGCGTACATGCTGCGGGAGCAGTAGTGGCGAAGGAAATGCCTACGGATGCTCCACTAAAAGTCTGGCTGATGCGTCTACGGCTAGCTCGGGTGTGGCGAGGGGATTTGGGACTCACGATAAAGGTCACCAGAATGGCCGCGAGCAAGATTTTATTGTTGTTCCAAAGTGCCCATGTTCTGAGGATGAAAAAGCCTAGATGGATTGGATCAGGAACATATGTATCTTGGGGAGGAATAAGAGATACCCTCGGAGCAAACAGCTGATAGTATGCCGAAACCTGTGAGCAAAAGTGGGTTGCACTCAGCAAGGCTGTGCATAGATAGATGTGCCATGCGCGTACCTGAGTCGATATTGGCCAACACTCGGCATTTCTGGCGAAGTTATGCGTAAGTCATTCGCTCTCATAAATCTCCACCGCATCACATACACCTGGATCCTGGTTAGGGGTAAAGCTCACTGAAGAACAAGTGTCAATTCATCATCGGGCCGATGTGTACTGGAGCTGAACGCACGGTATAGATTCGTGGTGAGAAGGATAAAGGGCAGGCATCGTGTAACAATATACAGGCCTTTTACCTTGTTCCAGTGCGATCGAAGTAAAAATGACCACTTTGCATAGCATATCAAAGCCGAGGTGTATCGCGGAACAAGTGTATTACCTCTTCATGAAGCGAACATGCATAATCATAGGTCTGGATAAGCGAGATTAACAGCGGACGTGAATATATCAAAATAAACATACCCAGAATGTAGCCATCGACGCTAAATTATATTAGATCAAAGAATAAGGGGTTCAGACAGCACGCACCGAAAATGTACTGATGACACATGAATTGTCAATTATTATTCGCCCTTGTATCGACAAGGAGACACACCGTAGCGAACTGCATGCTCCTCGCTGCTGCGACATCGTCAGACGAATACTCCATCTGGAGGTCAAAAAATGTGATTCACGCACACATCATGCGCCTTCTTATCTCTAATGAATAAGCTGTGAACCCATCAAGGTGGCAGTGTAATTTATAAATACTGGGGATATCATTCGCGTTGCAACTTAGCTTGCTGTGGTCGCGATGGAGCGCTTCACCGTTCACTGGCAGCACTGGCCGGGGAGCGATTTGATAAAAGATACAGTTGCACCTCCATTGCCTGAGGCAGTAGTTTCACTAATAGTAATAGCCATGCTGTATTCCGAGGCACATACGTTTGGTCTCTGGTCAGATTACATAGTAGACGCAGAACGCACCATATATATAATAGGTTTGAACTTAGAATGACAAAGATTGATATTGATTCGGAAACTCGCGTACCCTCATTGCACTGGCCCCTGATTCATGAAGCTTCTGAAGCTCGAAGTTTGATACAATGTTATCGTCACTGGAAACGCAAAGCTACATTGGAGGGACCTAAAGGAACTTTCAGAGCCCTGATTTGTGAGATAACTGCCCCCAGTACTAGTGCTTACTCGGTCGTCGTTGTTTTTTTCGGGATTCCGTTTTGAGGTAATTTCTACAGCTTGTTACCTTGTAGGGAGGCGCTGGCTCAACCTCTTTGGATCATTGTGTGGAAAGGGCTTTTTCCTTGATCCAGTGCGATCAAAGTCCACTTTGAACGGCATCATGATTATTAAGACTGATGCGTATCACAAACAACTGCGCTACCAATTCTTGGAGTGGATAATAGATCTGGAAAATATTTAATGGCAGATGTAAAGAGATGGGGACGAGCACACCAGAATGTAGCCATCGACGCTGAGCTGTTTCGAATTGAAGGACCCGCCGGAAGAAGCAGAACATTCATTACGTATTATCTTGATAGCGTCCCCATACCAACAAGAACGCGACACACTGCAAAAGACTGCGCATCGTTAGAATACTCCGTCTGCATTCAGAAACGTGGTCAAGTTTCGCGCACGATGAATGCTCATTGTGTACCTATCTATAAGAACCGATCTCGACCATGGATATTGCGGACGTTGCAGGGATTGCTGACCCGAGATCTCGGAGCATTGCAAGGCGTTGCACTAACTGGCAGTCGGAGCCTGTCGCAAGTTTAGTCTAAGACGTAGTAGAGCCACACGTGACCGTTTGTTTGGCAAGAGCTTCAAAATCAAACAACGCCTCGGCAACCCAAGCTTTAAGTACACCGTGATTAAACTCCACAGAATGGCATTCCAGCAAATGCAACAAGAAGCTCCCGTACTCAAATACCCAGAAGACTTTGGTCTTCATCAAAATGTCTCTCTAGAAAACGCAGCCAACATGTTATTCCGCGCCATCCAAACCTCTCAAAACCAACCCTACACATGGACTTTTATCGATAAGCCACAAGGTATGAATAGTGCTAAAGACCTCAGTCGCGAACTGATGCTTAATTGCTTCTACCGCGTATCCAGAAGGTCAAATATACCTCTTGTTCATGCCAAATCCCGCTCAGCCTCTGAACGACGGTATCCGATGGCAAGATCAAGAAAACCGGTACACTATGCCTGTCCAACGCGGTGCACGGGTGCGTACCAGCCCTTTTATTATCCTATAAATCGGTTCAACACCTCCCCAGGAACTCGAAGTCGCAGAAGTCAAATTCGGCTTCATACCCAACTCCCAAGACACCGCAGCATGGCGCATGCGCCGACGCTACCGTCTTCACAAAGGCGGCCACCCCCAACTAGTGCTAGTCCACTACTCCCGCGTACCTCCCATCCGTAAGTCCCTCCACCACCGTATCATCATTGTTGCCTTCTCACCACCCATCGCGCATCCTCCGATATGTCTGTGACTTCACCACATTCACACCCACATCCACCGCACCCCAGAGATCGTCCCATCTCTCTTGAACATCCCCGTCAGGCACTACCCACTACGACAAATCACGGACCCTCCTATATACGTCATGGGCGAAAGAGCAGGTCAAAAAGTTTTCCCACACCCCGCAGGTCCGCATCAAGGCGGCATGCCGCCTCAAGTAGGCATGAACCCGCAGGCGATGATAGCGCAGCAGAATAGTAACATGGAGGCTTTGGAGAGGAGGAGGGAGCGTGAACGAACGAGAGATGGGGGTGGGGGCGTAGGAGTCGGCGTGAGTATACCCTATTCTCGGAAAGAAAAACGTTCGTCTAATGTATTGGTTATTGCCTCAGCACCGGCCTGGTCCTCCACGGCTAGACGACGACGAATCTGCAGGTTCGACCACTTCATTTTTTGCTCAGTTGAACGTTCTTCGCATTGACCATTTGTGCAGATGAATCCGAACTGCTATCGACGCGGACGCTAGCACTTGCCAGATATCGGAGAAACCACGAGTTAATGGAAGAAGTCTTCAGACAAGCAGCTTTTGGTGAGAACGCCGCTTACTATCCCCATCGGATCATTCTCAGGGACATCATTCATTAGACAGCAAAAAACCTTCGTCATCAAAAAGAATATACGAGGGGTTTGACAAAGGAGAATTAGAAGCTAAAATTGTGCGTCCCGGCGGCATCAGTAGTTCTGGGTTCAGCTAAGTTCCTCTTCAGGCCAAATTGCAAGACGACGTAGGGGCACTTCAGGACAAGGCTGCTGAGCGGAAGGCTCAGAAAGTAGCAGCGGACGACGTGATAGTTACAGCTAGCGGTCACGCCCCGATGGAGCTTACTACTTAGCCACTATACTCTTGATCTGTATATTACTACTTACTCGCCGTATCATGCATCGTTCCACACAGACAAGTATTGTGAATGAGGCGCTCGGTATTCCCTGAGGATAAGACAAGTAGTACAATCTAGTAAGTAAGGCATGCGTAATACAAGTTTTGTCATCAAGGATATCTCAAATACCAAGCGTTACGCTACGCAAAAACAAGGGTTCCAAAAACAAGAACATAACAGAAAAAACAAAGACAAAGGGTCGTATGTACCGGAAGTCCTCAGGATTGGATACAAATTACAATGATGAGTCAACACAGTCAAAAGCAAGATAAATAGCAATTGTTCGATCAGCAACCCACAAATTCGATGAACCCAGAAGACAGATTGCAATTTTGGGAGAAGAGAAGTGGAAATACAGCTAGTGAGGGCGGCGGTTGGCGTCATGCCCAACGCTCCGGCTTCGGATGCCGCCTTTGGGCGTGTTTGGTATGGGAGTGGTGCTGGGGTCTCTTAGGAATCCGCCCACTCCGTGAACTTCTGCTGCGCGGTAGGAAGAAGGATTTTCCTTGATGCAACGCCGCAATCTCCGTGACCAAGCACCTAACGCCGAAGGTGTGCTCTCAGCCCTTTGGTGCTTTTGCGGCGGCAGTGCTTCCTGTATGGCTTTCAAACGCTCGATCGCAGTAGTCGTACCACTACGGTAGGCAGTGGGTTCTGCTCCAGCGTTGATGCCTAGAGTAGACGCCCAGTGAGCGGTATCGCCCAGCACGTCCACATCACCGCCGAGATCTCCAGAGTCTGGAGCGTATTCTGATCGGTGGGAAGACGTCGCTAATGATGTTGTACACCGATTCGGTGGTAGAAATCCCGTCTTCTTCGGTCTCCGGCCACGCTCAGGCGATGGCCCTGGCGAGGCAAGAAGAGCAGGGCCGCCAATGTCAAGAGGCGGCACAGAGGGAGACGTCGAAGCGCTCACCACTGAATGACTGAGTTCATCGTATGTGGGAGACATTGGGTACCGAACGACTGGTGGGCGGGAGATACTGCGACTGGTACATCGTGTTGAGAGCGAACTCGCAGTTGAGATAGAGGCACGGGAGAGGGAACGGCTGGACCGCCTTGGGGGATCTTCTTCGGTGTGAGATGGGTGCGGGTTGTTATCACGCAATGCGCCAGAGCGCGAGCGCGACTGGGATGATGATGGAGATCGGCGGCTGGAATAATCTACGAACTCAAATTTACCCTTGTCTGTTACAAGGTCGTCGTCGTCATCGTCGTCAAGTCCAACGCCCCAAGCCATCTCATCCACCATCGCAATTGTCCACCGGATACGGGCGCTACGCTCCAAGCAGCCTCTGAGAACATGCTCAGTTCCACGACTAATACCAGAAGGCATATCATAAACGCCTGTAAAAAAGAAGTGTATGAGCAAACCGGAGATCACAGTACTATATCCTTACCATGCAAAATTTTCATCTGGAGTCGTGGCTCGAATGAGTCGGAAAATGGGAGACGGCCGGTCAGAAGTGCATAAAGCAGAACACCCAGGGCCCATATATCCTGAGCTGGATTGGCACCGTTGAACCGCGAAGCTTTGGGTTGAAGAAGCTCGGGAGATGCGTATGGCAAAGAGCCTTGCTGGAAAGCATGTGACGCATGGACAGGCGGAGGGTTTTCGCCGATAGGAGTTGATATACGATGACGTCTAGGACCATGGTGGCGTATGATTGAGAGGCGATTGGATTTTGCAGGTATATGAGAAGTGGAACGGTGACGGTGGGTGCCAGAGTGATCGTCTGCATCGCATAGGGGTTCGTCATCGTCGACTTCGCCGATTTTACGGGTCATGCCGAAATCGCAAATTCTACAGATACCCATCTCATCTACAAGGACATTCTCGAGTTTGATATCCCTGTGTACATAGCCTGCGACTTCATGGAGGTAACGTATGCCTCGTACAATTTGTCGAAACATCATGCCGGTGTCATCGTGAGGGAGAGCGGGACGACCGTCCCTCAAAAGTATATCATATAGGGAACCAGCGGGACACAATAGGGAGAAGAAGAAGTCGGCGTAGGGAGTGTGTTCGGCAAAGAAGAGGGGCAAGGTATGCTCATGACATAAGGAGGCCCAAATTTGGGCCTCATGATTAAGTCGCTTTCTAGCCAGAGAAGGATCTGTCTGTTTATCCAGATCGGAGCGACGTACAATTTTGACAGCGACGACACCTCCTGAAGGGGATGAGGCACGTTTGATTATAGAGAAACCGCCATAACCTATAGTTGGACCGAGGACATAGCCACGGATGATTTCACCTTCTGCATCCGGTGATTGTGGGATTGTGGAGGGAGTAAAGGCAGATAGGAACATCATTGCTGGTGACATAGATACAGCACCGGTTTCTGAGAGAGGTGGATGCTCATTATTGTTTGTAAGAAGTTGGCGTAGGATGTTATGGCCAAGGTCCGAGGCGGAAGCTGGTGTTTCGTGACTTTCGTCTGGTATTTTCAGAGATTGCGGCGAAGCCCAAGGGAGAGGTAGGCTCTCACGTCGCGATGAGGAGCGTGAAGGAGAAGCCGTTGTTGTTGCAGATTTTGCGAGACCTGAGGTCATGAATGAACACTTGAGAATGAGATCTAATGGCACAAAGGATAGTGTGGGGTGTGCGAGGGGGAAGCGGCGACAAGGAAGGAATTAAGAGGCACAAGAATTTAAATAAACGACTTGATCGCCAATTCCCTGGCGTGTGACTTTTTTCCTATATTCATTCGGTTCCCTTATTCCGGGTTTCAATAGGTTCCGCTGGCGGCTACGCTGCTTGTTCTGTAACTGTGTCGAGGCACTTATCTTGGCGAGTCTATGGCGAGCCTGTGGCTCACCTATGGTTCAGCTGAGTTGGCAAGCATTTGTTTTTTGGGTCTTTCAAACTGGATTTCAAATAAATCACAGTCCTGGATCACTCTTTCCAAGTCAGCGTACAGGTCCTCGCCCTCAACAGATGTCATAACGTATACCTCAGTTCTCCGCTGTCACCATATTCACAATAGTCTAATCCATCACGCCTTTGCCAGCGTGCCACGATATCCACCACTAGTGGCAATGTCCAGGATCATCAACTCTACTTCCGGAGACACACGAAGCACTCTTCAAGGCTTCCTCTCATATGACTAGAGACCATCTCACTATTCGGGAGGTACTAAGACCACTTGACCAGCGCTTGTTCGCATGCATCGGCGGGAACGGACTTTGCTTCCCGTGGCACTTGGACATATGACTCCATACGAGACTGTCCGCCTCCGACGGCTCTCGCCCCAACCCACCCCAAGATAACGAATCATCCGGTTAATGTCACAGCCCTCCTATCGATGAACTGCACGATAAACAATTCAGTTGGCACCCATGTATGTTTCCGTTCATCGTGAGTGCATACACCCCAACTAAGTTGTTTCATTAATTTCATTTCGTCTATATCATATCCCCGGCCCTTCTCGCACCGTCCAATCTGAAATTGTAGGGGCCGTAGTATCGCACTGCCAAGACGGGAACCCTCCCAGACTTCCTTCTACATACAATATTTGAGAACGTGCATGAATTTCGATATCACTGCCAGTATTACTACCGAGCTGTGTTCAACACAGACTCTGGCCTCTGGACAAGATTCGGCAATCTCGAGCATTGCATGATACAAATCAAGAATATCTAATTAATATTTTCTATCGCCCACAGAACATTGTGTTACTCAAGATCCGTCGGACCTTCGCTTGGAAACTTCCTTATGCAAAGGTCGCCCCGCCGCTACCGAGCGCAGATGAAACCGTTTTGAGCAAACAGCACCGGGAAGCTCGCCCGAAAGTGGAGCTGCTAAGCGCGATCTGCATGACATGTGCTTCGAGCAATACAGTATCAAATTATCAGACCGTCCAGGCCTCCGCTCCGCTATCACTGCTAATGCTGTCACAGAGCCGTACGATAAGGACAAGATACTCACTTGGACCACCTAGATTCAAACTGGCCCTCCGGTAAATTCGGCGACCCGAGGAGTGCTGAATAGAACCTTTAATTATACTTCACCACGTCTCAAGCTTTATCAAATCCACTAGCCTTTCAGTTTGAGCGAACACTGCCAAACAGGATCGCCGCAGCGCGCGGAGCTGGCAAGGTCCAGCGATCTGCACACACACACCGAGCGAAACGCTGTCGTCCGGGCCATCGTACAGCAAGCTCAGGCACAATTCTAGCCCCTCCCACGAATTCGAGAACGTGGAACGACTTCGATATCAAATGTCATTGCCAGTGATCAATGTACCGCCACTGAACCTACGATAACGCCCTGAGTTTAGACTCACTCAGGGTCTGGCCAGCTGGATGACAGAATCTCGTCGTGGGTGCGCTACCATTGGAGTGGTGAATTGAATTTCTGTGATTCCCATATCGCCAGTTCACCACGTCTCGAGCTTTCAAATTAGACTCGACGATGACCTGTCTGGCGTACGGTGACTACGTCTTTGAGAGAGAGGGGGGATATTTGATGTGTGTAGTGTTCCCTAGTGGTGAATAGAACTCTTCAATTTTGATATTGCCACCACGTCTCTTTGGAGCTTGGAGCTTGTGAAATGCCGAGGAGGGTTTTTCTGCGTTAAGATCCGCTGGCTGGGTCGGTGACTTTCTTGTGCAAAACCTTCTTGTGTGTACGGTTGTGTCACCGAGCGAAAATGGAGTCGTTGGTAGAGAGAAAGGAGAGCTGCTGGACATGCCAGTGGTGTCACAGCGGCGAAGCCTGGAGCAAGAGAGAACATCAAGTTGCAATGTGGGGCAGCAACAGGGAACACAAGGAGCACCTAGTTTTGGCAAAGGCAACCGTGGCAGCAGGAAGTTTAGTCGATCGATGTGGAGCTGACATTTTAATGGCTTATAGTATAAGGCAAGACCTATGTAGTGCCCATGGTCTCGTGCCCGGGTCCAGCACATATTGCACCACATGTCCACGCCCACACCACATACTCTCCATGTGACGTGTAAGCGTCTTCATTAACATTATCCAAGCCCGCGGATGTAATACTAGAACAAAGGACTAGAACGCATATCAAATGAGCGTCTGCTGCAGTCGATCACAGGGTATCCATATCGCATCGACAAGAGGATCCACAACGATGCAGGTAGGTATGTGTCCAAAGGGTCCGATGCAAAAAAGCGTTATAAGTATAAGAAATACGACGGTGGCGCGTGGGTATAGTCATCATGTCCCGTTCTACAATAGCAGAGACGCTAGCCCAAGGCCTGAAATCACCGTAAGCAGGCCTGTCACACTCGCTGCCTCCCATCTGCGCTCCCCAGCGTTGGCATTAAGGACGGCTGCATTTTGGACGGTGGTGCTGGTGGAGGTTTTAGTGACGTTACGGAGGGCCTGAGTTGGGAGCATGTTGGGTGAAGTGGAGATGAGGTATTGAGGTGGCAACGGTGTACCGTCGTACTGGTACAGTTGGAGAGTGTACCCCTTAACTGGGTCTTGGTATATGTTCCAAAGAATGTATATCTCGGTATAGTTATAGTTTTCTATGAAGTTGGAGATGGCGGCACAAGGATCTTGTATTTGTTGATAGCCGTCGCCGAATGGCGTCATGACGATGGAGCCATTGGAGGCGAGCACGTATGTACCGTGTGACCAGTTCATAACGCCTGTGATGCAGGTTGGTACGGTGCCTGTTAGGATTGTGATCTTTAGTGGCATGAAACAGGAAGTATAGCACGGAAAGCAGACCATTGCTAGTCATACGGTACCGCGCGATCTCGTAGTACCCATCAGTCGTGCTTTGATTAGATCCAAGTCAGAAACCGAAGGTGGAAACATGATTGATGCTCACAAAGAATATGACATTCCTGTTGTCTTTGGGTATGTGAACGCCTCTTGAGATGGCGTAGCAAAGCCCTTGAAACCACAGCAACTTAAGTCAAAAAGTAGACTGTAATCAGATACACGACTCACGGATCCAGTGACGACATTCTGGCTGCCAGAGCTCCAGGTGCCAATGATGGGAGTGACATTATGAGCTGCGTCGTAAACGGTCTGGCCATGCGCAGCCGTCGCAAGCAGCAAAAGTAAGGAAGTGAATATCATCATCAGGGATGTTGTCTATAAGATTTTTTAGTCCAGGGTTTGGTGGTTTGTCGGGGTAAGAGGAAAAAAGACTACGGGACGACCACGAGGGTGGGGAGCGAACGTTGAGAACGACGATAGCGGTCGAGGTGAGAAGCGAGTGGTCTGTTTGCTCTTGTTTGGTATCAGTCTTTGTTGTGATACTATTTATGTAAATAATTTTTAGAATTTCCCCACCATCGCCGACGCTGCTGCCAGTGGTTCACCGTAGGTCTTCATTTCCGTCTCTAGTCCAACACGAAATCAACAGGCTTCAGCTGGTCCCTCGACGCCAACGATGATCCTGATTGTCCATGTCCTATTGTGCAGTGCTCAACGTCTACTGCCTGGCGGCGCCCGACAGTGGTGCTGTCATGCAAAAATCTTACACGTACCTAAACGGAATCACTGCTTTGGGCTCCAGCAACTCAATGCAGTGTTTCCGTTTGATTTTATACATACTCAAAGAATGTACACACCCTCACTGTGACACGACCAGGCTACGACAAAATGTATTCAGCGAGAGAAAAGTTGTCCAGAATACAAGCGATCTAATCTTTCTTCAAATCCCTCCTCATAACAAACAAGCGTTCGCCATCTTCTGTCACGGTTAACTCTTGCAGACCCCGAATGCTTTCCATGCCTTGTAGAGTACGACCTTTGGAGAGTGCAATGAAGATTTCAAGGCCATCACCGACCTGCACAACGTTAGATGAGATCAAACGACCAGAATATAGGGCTTACTTCAATGTGGCGCTCAGTTGCGCTCGTGAAGGAGTCGATAACTATCGACAAGACGGTCTCGAGCGGTAGATGCGACGGATGCGACGTCCCCTGCGCAGCTTCTTGGTTCTTGAAGTAGATCTAGGAGTTTCAACGTCAGTCAAAATGCACGGGCAACGTCGGGAAGGATACCATTTGCAACTGGGAAGAATACTGAATACTCTAAACTCACCTGGTTGTCCAGGAATGGCTGGACTAATGACTGAGCAGCGCCTGCAGCACGGCAGGCCTCTCGTTCATACGAGCCCACGGGGTCGAACGAATACACGGCGCCGGTGCCTGAGAAGCTCCATAAATAAACCAAGAAGGAGGAGCATGAAGATGAACAGACCATCCTCCTCGATGCCGCCCAAAATGTTATACACGTAGTAGGGAAAGAAGCGACGTGCATAAAGCATCGTTTGAATCAATCTTGCTATTGCCCGTAGAGGCATATCTTTCGCATGAGCGTGATGGTACCACTACGTAGCCCCATAAACATACACAGCGGAATCATATAAAGGAACGACGAACCTCCAGACGCTGTTTCACTTTCTTCACAAACATATTGCCATCTGCTGCGAACCCGTTCACAGCCAGCACCGCGCGATCAGTTCTTGAAAGAGAAAGTCAGAGAAGGGGACGAAATGATAAGTGACGACACGCGTACAATCGAAATACCTTTGGTGCGTATCGCGTTTGGATTGAGTACCCTTCGCTCTGTCGTGTGTCGCCAGCAATAACACTGAAATCTGCACCAGCAATAGCAAGGATTGTACCGCCGTTTTCTGTGTAAGGGTTGAACCGCCTCTCCTGAGGATGAGCGAGTGAGTCCATGTCAGGCATAATCATTTAGAAAGTGGGCAAGCTTGAGCTGGTGGTCGAGAGTTAATAGAGACGGACAGTCCAGTCGGAATCCCAGGCCGCGTAATTCAAGTTATATTTTCCCACAATACTAGCTGCTTTTGGTAATCAAGGTCCTTTTAAAATAAAGTGATCAACTCGACTCAAAACGCGATCACCGCAGATCTTGCAACTTGGTACAGCTAAATATGAGTAAGTAATCTTCTGCGCACTGAATATCCCTCCAGCTGACAAAAAAAAATAAGACAAGGACCTGCTCGATGGCCGGCTGCTGTTCGCGATTCCAAAGAAAGGTCAAAAATATCTTGATCACGGTTCGTTAGTACTAACCCACCCCAGGACGGCTGCACGACAAATGTCTCGAGTTACTCGCCGGTGTGTCTCTCCTTAAATCTCCTAGCGATATGCAAACCAACCTACAGGCGCCGACATCCAATTCCGGAGACCCAACAGGCTTGACGTCTGTCTAGTGATGAATCACCCCATAGCTCTGTAAAACTCCGGCTCCGATCCTACATCTAATCGAATCTGACCCAGACGCAGCGTGTTCCTTCCAGCAGCAGACATACCATCATTCGTCGGAAATGGAGACGTTGACCTTGGCATAACAGGCCACGATGTCATCCTTGAAGCTGAGATGCAAGATCAGGTCACAGAGATCCATCGGCTGGGTTTTGGAAAGTGCGCTTTGCAAGTGCAAACTCCAGAAAATGGGCCGTTCAATTCAGTCGAAGATCTTGCCGGAAAACGCGTTGTTACAAGTTTTGATGTCATTGCGGGGGCGTATTTTGCCAAGATCGATGAGCGATTGAACCTCACTGGTGATAACAAAACCAAGATCCAGTATGTAGGAGGGAGTGTAGAAGCAGCTTGTGCCCTTGGACTCGCGGATGGTATAGGTGAGTCCGTTAGAATGATAGATTGCAATGATGCTCACATCTTGATTGTCGAATAGTTGATCTTGTCGGTATGTTATCGTCCCAGGTCAGGCGTGGAAAGATCTAACAGTATTTCAGAGTCTGGAGATACGATGCGAGCAGTCGGTTTGCACGCCATCGCGACAGTACTCCAAACAGAGGCAGTACTCATAAAATCAAACGTTCCCCATCGCGCCCATCATGCACCCTTGATCGATCTCATCGCGAGCCGAATAGCCGGAGTCATAGCTGCTGGAAAATATGTTGTCTGCGAATATAATATTCGTAGGCAATCGATATCTGAGGCGACAGCTATTACACCTGGAAGAAGAGCGCCCACCATCAGTCCTCTCGAAGAGGAAGGTTGGGTTGCGGTCAGTAGTATGGTTGAGAAGAAGAGTGTTGCGAATACCATGGATCAACTGATGAAGATTGGCGCAGAGGACATCTTGGTTTTCAATTTGGATAATTGCAGGGTATGAGAGCGTCAGCATGGGTATAGATTCGTTGCTTTAGAGTAGTTGCTGGCCAACAATGACATCTGCAGATCTGGTTCTCAAGTTACCTCCGCATTTCAACATGTCTATCCACACAACACTGCCGTGTCACCGTTCCTGTCGCTATATATCGTTTAGACTTGCATAACACGCATGACATCGAGATATGACTAACCTAGTGGTATTCTACCCCAAAGCCAAGTACGAGCGTAGGTTTGAATTAAGACTTTGTGACAGCGGCAGTGCAGCACGTGGCCTCTCTTGTCTCCGCACCACACAGTGCTCGCGCGACGCTCCAGCAGGCTCAAACCTGCCTGCAGCCTTCTGCTTTTCTTTTCTTTTCTTCTCCCCTCCGAAAATTTCGCCTTGGGTAACTTCCAAAAATTTATTTTGCCTGGTCTCTATCTTCTAGGCTATCTCCAGCTACTTGGCAACTCGGTGGGCTCTGAGGGCCTAGATCTTTGTATGCATCCGCGTTCAAATGAAGACAAGTCCGGCGGGGAAGCCGGCCATGGGTAGAGGGCATCCGAAAACGCTTCTGCATTGCCCTCTCAAGTTTACTCATATGCCCGCCCACCTTGATGCGGAGTAGGTCGCCGTGCATATTGGTTTTTACCTCATCCCTCCCATTGCTCTCCCCGCACCTTTGCTCACGCAGATGCCCTTCAAGATGCTGCCTCTTCTTTCCAATGCCGCTTTCCTCACCTCGAAGCGTCGCTCTGTGGCTCCTACAATTTGGGATCCGAGGCTCACTTCGCTGCGTCGCTCTCACTCCTACTGCAACGGGAATCGCAGCTCACCACGGCTCTCTCTTGCCCAAGTTGGGGCTGCTATCACGGCCGGGTCGCCCCTCCGGGGCTTCCAATAAAGCAAACATTTGCTTTTGTTCTCGCTACCACTACTGAGACCGCTGCACGACAACAAACACAAACTCAAGCCAACCACTTTATGCGAACTTTAAAGCTTGTCTGCATTTCCTGGCATGTCTGATACCGTAACATGACATTAGTGACAAACTCATAACGTCCATCTACACTTTAGAGCGCAAAAATTGTTTCAACTCCCAGGATGGATCGGTGCATCCGGAGTGGATTACTGCGTACGATGGTGACTACGACGACGTTCTCTCTGACGATGAATTTCTGGCCTTCTACATTCAATCGACATTGACACAGTTCGTGTGCTCACTGTGTGCTCGGATGAAGATGACCCCTTTTGATCGTGCTTTGTTCAAGAAAATATGGATTATATGATAACGTTCATCGGACATGGACCACAGGGGTAGATGGTTGTCATATTGAGCGCGCAATAACCAGTTGGAACAAGCTACGTCGTCGAACTTCCCTGTGTAACTTATCCAGCCCCACCTTCCTCGAATTCACCGCCTAACCCCAGTAACGCTTTGCAAAATATGCCAATACGACTCACGGAACTATGTAGTCCTCCTCACGAGACACTATAAGACAGACCACGCCCCTCAGCACGTGCCTCGGAGCTCTCCCGGTAATTTCCTAAGGTACGTTGCTCTCGCATGCAGACTGGTATCCATTTGCGCCTTCATCGAATTCGCCGCGGCGGCCTACCAAACCCCAGGAAAGCACTGCGCAAGCTGCGAATACAATTCACGCAACTGGTCCTCCATATTCCGTGAATCTCAGCTGTGAGTACCATCCTGGAGTCACCAGAGTAGCCGATTCTTGCGATACCTGAAAAGCCTAGGTGACGTTGACATGGTCAGTCAGCCATACGCTAATAAGAATAGTATATATACTTCAAGTGAGTGGATATGCTAGAGATCAGTGACTGCCCTAGACTCTGACTAGGTGTGGATCGCTTCGGTTCCCACGCATTTTTTCCCCTTGAGCCGTGTTGATGATGTTCATGTCATTAGTACTTCACGGTGGTCTCTGCACTTGCCAAAGTAACTACATGCAATACCAGGGCAACTTGAATGGTGATATACTCATGAATGTGCGTCGTGTTTCGTTGAGTTGTGGCGTGTGCACTCTATCGTTTGCAGAGTTTTTAGGAGGGGGTTGGGTTTTGGGAGGTGACTTGCCCGTTATTCAAAGTGAGATTGATCTCGAATCTCAGGAGGTGATATATGGCACACACGTCCCGTCAGCGCTCGGGAGCCTTACCCAGGCGAACGCGATCTCGCTTGAAGTATCGCGCTTTTCATATAGGAATCTCAGCATTCGATCAAAACGTTTCATATTGTGATACTATAATTTGGAGAGAAGGAATGAGGGTGACGCACTCCGCTCGCTGCCTGCGTCTTATCTTCAGTTCAGAGCCCAAAATCACGGTCTCCAGGGGACAATTTGACCGTGTCAAGAATGACTTGAACTCCCCATGAGGCCATGGTACACCGCGAATTCCAAGCGTGCGTAAATTCGGGAGTGAGAACGCGTCGAGAAGGCCAGGTAAAGGGTTTGGGATAGAGTCGTCAATGTCGGATGATTGAGCGACGATTATGCGTAATCCTTGGATTTTGATGTGCACGAGTGGCTTAAAGATTACAGTTTGATCGAATTTTGCGCGGATCGCTGACGAGCAGAGGTTGGGACATAGCCGCAGCAAGCGGAGGGCTTGGTTCGTTTAGTAAGCGAATGACCAACGACAATTAGCTCCTGAAGAGCTGGGAGGTCCTTTAACAAAGGTTCAGGATCGTCATCAATCAACTTGAAGTGACAACGAATAGAGAATGATGAGATTTGATTTATGTAAGGCTGAAGGAAGCCTCGTAGCTTAGTTGAGTTTCCAAGGTAGCAGTCGAGTGCCAACGAGAGCGGACGTCCTCGTGTTCGCGCGAGCCATACGTCAAGGCAGAAGGGAAGTTTCGGCTGTCTTATGAGGTCGAATGGCACTTCTAGACTGCACCACAAACTAGGCGTGCCCACCGCAACCTCCCTCCACTGTCGACATATTCTGGTCAACAGGACGGGGGCCAGTTTCGATGCGGGCGACAAGTACTTGTCTTCCGGGAGACAGTGAACGAAAATGTGGGATAAGACTTCAAATGGCAAGCGCCAAAGAGGTGATACGAGTCTCTTGTGCAACGTGATGGACGCGATGATCTTTCCCTTCTGTTTGGTCAGTTGTCGATGAAGATGGTTGATTTTGTCGATGACAGCTTGCAGACTTGAAAGGTCGTGCAAAGTTGTATCTAGCTGCTGCTGGCGGTCGGTGATGATGGCGTGGATGCTCTGGTCTTTAAGCTCGATCGCGCAGTGGTTGGGATTGGGGAAAGTGGTTCGGGAGTATGGGGTTTCGACGTCTGGAATCTGGTGATGATCAATAATGTTCGCATCGGATACGTCTACATGGACAAACCATTGCTTGTGAACGAAGCTGAAGCGAATGGTTATTATTCGCAGAGAAGAGTGCATTGTTTGGAACTTTGGCACTTACGATGATCTGCAGTGCACTAATGATCTCCGAGGCCGGCGAGAGATTGACGTTTTCTTTTGAGTTGACTATCCGGGTCATGATGTTGCTTGCTGGCGCCGTGAGGGTTAACGTTCGATGAAAACTTGAACACGAGGCTGGAGAGCTGAATAAGTCTTGCTGGTTTCAGTTAGACGCCTGCCAGTGCACGTTTCGCGATTCACGACTATAGTCTACAATTGATTGATGGGTTGTCTAAGTACTACTACATAGGTATAGCGTAAGCCCGTTATCGTTCCAGCGATTTCGTGAAATATGTACATAGTAACGATTCTCTACATAGTAACGCTCTACATAATGATCAAGTCAAAACAAAATGTGGAACGCCTAGGGTCTGCAGTTAAGTCGAGGGAAGGAAAAAGGGTAGCATATTCTTCTAGCTGCTGATCCGTCGTCATCACTCCACCGCCAAAGATCAGGGTCTCGAGGGGACACTTTGACCGTGTCAAAAAGTCCTTGAATTCTTCATGAGGCCATTGTCCGAGATTGCGAACTTCGAGCGTGCGTAGGTTGGGGAGCATGATGGCATTGAACAGTCCAATATTTTCGATCGAGTCCGAATGCAAGTCCCCGGCGGCGGCGGATATGCGCAAGGATTGAAGCTTGTCATGCGCCAATGTTTCCAAGGTCTCGATCTCCGTGAATATTACGATCATCGTCAAGGACGAGAGGTTTGGACATAAGCGTAGCAAGCGCGGGAAGGAATCTAGTCCATCTACCACGATCTCAAGTTCTGTGAGACCGGCCCACGCGAGAGGATTGAAGCCAGATAACATCTCGGGGTCAAACCACAGGCCCATTAACTGCAGACTGCGCAAATTGGGCGGCAATTGCGCGATAGACTGAGTGACGGCTAGTTCAGAACCGGAACCTTGCGTGTATATATCCAGCTCCTCGAGTGCACGGAAGTCTGACATCACTAAGGCGCCGGCACCCGAGAAAAACTCAAGAGTCAGAGACGATATTTGATCGACATATGGCTGGAGCAGGCTTCGTAGCTCCGTCCAGTCGTTGGTATGATACTCGAGTGTCAACGAGAGCTGCCGTCCTCGTGATCGCTTGAGGTAGGAGTCGAGGCAGAAAGCTCTCTGCTGCCAGTCACCTTCCCCAACTTCCAATCGCAGCCTGCGCCATAGATCCGGCATGTCAACAGCAACCTCCCTCCATCGTTGACATACTGTGGTCAACAGCATCGGGGCTAGATATGGCGCAGGCGTCCAGTGTTCGGTTTCTGGGATGCAGTAAAGGAAGATTTGGGCGAGGATTTCCGTGGGCAGGCGCCAAAAAGCTGATGAAAATTCCCTGTACGAATTGTTGGACTGCACAATCTTGACATTCTCTTCAACGAGTTGCCGGCGACGATAGCTGACACCGTTTTTGCGTGACACCTCCCACTGTTGAAGTGGATGTTAATTATTAGATCAGACGCCAATGTTCCAAAACCGAGCACTTACAATGTTCTGCAACGTGGCTGATGAATCGCCGTTGGAGTTGAATGATTGCATATTAACGCGAAGGATGTTGAAACTTGAGATGATGTTATGGATCGAGATTGTAATTCTGATGTTCCGTAAACTGTCGCGTCCCTATTTAAATGATGACGCTTCGCAAACCACAAGTCCACAACGGACACACCTTCCTATTGTAGTTTCTCATAGCGTGTCTTGCACCATCCACATCTAGAGACATGATTGCATTGTTGCAAAGGGGTCAATGCGAGTGACTGTGTAATCTGTGGAAGGATGATCTCGCTTGCCAGTGGCTTCGACACACTCGGCCGGCACTACCAGGCCATCCGAGACCTTTTGTCTTATGCGGACGACAACTGAAGTTCATAGAACAGTTTTGTGAGCTGAGACCTTTATTTTGCCTTATTGTAGCAAGGTGCGAAGGTGCTCGCAAAAATCAGGCTTTGAGTCTCTTTCAAGTCACGGTTGGCACCTCTCCACAGTCCTACCGTGCGCACTGAAGGGTCGATTCCCTGTTCGTCAATCACTTCTCTTCCACTACATTCTTAGCACTGACGTACCTGAACTTCGACAGAGTCACGCTCTTGTTCGAGTTGTAAATAATTCATCATTTGCCGCAATATAGACGCAGGCTCCGAGTTAACATTGAACGGTTGACAATGTACTCCCTCAGAAGAACGAGCGTACTGGTTGTCACTTTAGCAATGACACTGCCTGAGTCATAGCTGTGATCCGAGAAGCGAAGAGAAGCAAATGTGATGGATGGAAGAATTCAGGTACAATGGACAAATTGAGGCATGCAGAAGGGGCGTGTTCAGGTATGTATATGCAAGGCGGCGCCCAAGGCCAACAACTGTTCTCACATTCAAGAATTCATCACTCTTTCAGTTCTTCGCTGCTAACCTCTCACTAACACCAAAGTCTCATCTGGACTTCCAGCGTGCATGAGCTGACGCGTCAGGGTACCCATCTTTGAATCATTAACAGTGTTAGTCATATGGTACATCGACACCAGGAGACCTCACCCTCGCACTGTTGAATGTATCCAAAGAATACCTTGCCCGTACTCGACTCCATCACGGTTTCACTGCGGAGACGTAGCTATGGCTTCCACATCGACGAAGGTTGCCGGTACAAAATCGATTCTGACACCATGGTCCATCAATGACTTTGAAGGGTCACGGATTATGGATTCGATCTATATCCTATTTTCCAGACGGCCAACGAATGATCAGCAAATCCTATGATAAGACCACTCGGCAATGGGATCTGAAGGCGGGCAAGGAGATTAAGGAAGCGCGGGATGTTTGCGAGGAGGAGGTATGGGCAGTGACGGTATCAAGGGATAGTCGATGGGTTGTTACCGGTGGTGGAGATCACGATCGTCCGGAGCTGAAAGCCTGCGAGGTTGAGACTGGGATTGTGAAAAAACTTCGAGGCCACTCGCAGGATAATGATGTCACCTGTGTTGATATCTCTGCAGACAACACGTTGCTGGCGAGCGGGTCGTGGGACGAAACAACGGGGATATGGAATTTGGACACTGGCAAACTTGACAATGGCTGGTCCGTTCGAGAGTTTTGATTTGGTGGGTCAAGTTCGATTCTCAACAGACTCGAAGAAGCTGGCAGTCAAGTCAATTGTAGGGAAGTCCCTCGAGGTCTGGGATGTCCAATCACAGAAATTGGATCTGAGGAGAGGGGAATGGAAGACTGGAGGGCACACACATGCGCCGGTATTCTGGACCAACAAAAACATCTTGGCTTCATTAAGTTTCGCGTGCACAGAGGATGACAATGCCACGACGATCTACGAGTTCAACGCGTCGACGCTGGAGACTGTCAGACCTCCCTTTGAAGGGCACACCAAAATTGACATTGGTCTAGCACTCTCATTTGATGGCGCTCTCCTTGCTAGCACTTCCTTCGACGACACCATCAAGCTCTGGGCTTTCGAGTCGCGCCAGCTCCTTGCTTCCTTCGACGTTCAGAATCCTAGGGTCCTTATCCTCTCACCCAATTCGCGCCAATTAGCTTACACGACATCCACCGGAGATGCTTACAAGATCTGCATCTGCGATACTCCACCCGATGTCCTTGCTCAGGCCAGTGTATCCAATCCCCGCAAACATCCACTTTTCGTTTGCTAACATTCCCTTGCAGTCCATTGCACGCAAAAAGCCTGCCCTCAGTGATCTACTAAATGTGCGCATTTCATCTCTTACTCGTCACACCACTCACCATCATTGCAGTCTGATGCAACTCGTCGTCCTGCTGCTGGGCACCGCAGACCACCAATACCTGCCATACCTATGGTGCAGAGACTTCCGCCTACAATAGACCCGCAGCAACCCATTTTCGTTCGTCTCAGCAAACTTCTTCGCTTCTCTCCTCACACGAAGGCAGTATGTCCTGGTCGGAATGATGAACATCATGATCCCTTAGATGTGAGTCTCATTCTCTTGTTTCTTTCACATCTGATTTGACGCTCGCGTTGTAGTTCTCTGCTACGTTACCCCTACCCCGCCCTCTCTCTGGGCACACCTCGACTCAGGGACGTTCGCATATAAATTCTAGCGAGAACGTGAGTTTCGACCGCTTCCCGTCGCATTTTCGACTCACTCTTTTCAGTCTCGACCACTGTCAACTACTCGATCGTCTCCCACCCCACCCACCACATTCACAGCCCACATACACCACTTGTCATCCCGGTGGCCCGTTCGTGGAGGTCCCGCACGGCGCACAGACGCCTATCGTCGACGTTCCTCTCGCGCAGGCTAAAGAGTGCGCTCTCGGATCCGTTGGTGGTATAGGTGAGTCGCTCTTCCGAATGACAGATTGCAATGATAATTGTTGGGTATGTCATCGTCTCATGTCTGGCGTGGAACGTTCTGACGGTATTCCAGAGTCCGGGGATATGACTGAGACCTGACTGTAAAACGTGTTATTACAAGTTTCAAATCCCTCGCGGGGTGCAGCCTGATATTGCAATGATGCTCACATCTTGAACGTTGTACAGTCGATCTTGTTGGTATGGTGTCATCTTGGGTCAGGCATGACAGCCGGGACTACATTTCCTGTATCAACGCAAGGTCGCCCCCCGCAAGCTTGTCATAGCGAGGACTCGGACGGCGGCAGGTCATATACCCGATAAGATTTAAATTTGATGGATGATCTATCTCGCTGAGAGAAGGTGCGTTGTCATTGGTTGTATCCTCGGACTGATTTGGAGCATTAAAATGTTTGATTCGTGTGGCGTTAAGCATACAGAGTTTCGCGATTGTGGATATATCGTGGACACATTCTGTCAAAAAGGCTTCGAGTTGTGCCGTTCGGAGTCAGTGGGTGTCTATTTTCAGCACATCACAACCCAAGTCTTCATCGATGCATCTGGTAGCGTTATCTCGTTCGGCCACTATTACTTACTATCAGTATCGTTGTCCAGAAATCGGTGGGTTTGTGGAGGGCGAACGCAAGAGGAGGGAATCGCGAGAGTACCCGGCAAGGAGTCCAGAAGATAATGGTATATCGTATATTTCGGAGAGTAACATCGGGTGGAGAGGACGAGACAGGTGGACATATACTTATTCTCAGATTGAAAATTTCTTGTGTGATAGACCTTTGAACAACCAGCAAGTTTGTGAGGGAATTGTTCGTGATGCTGAAAGCTCGTGTTTCAGTATCGCGGCCAGTATTTATGTCGATTATGGGAACTCTAGTAAGCCAGCGTGCTTACACATTGAACGTGAAGAAACCGAAGAAGGGTACACGTCGAACAAACATGTTGGCGTCTGTAAGACTTATAATGAATAGTCGGACCGTCGGTGGCATGCAGGGAAGCATTGTAGAATCATTGGTCTGCATTCTGTCAAAAGCCAGCGTATCTATAAAAGTAACAGGGATACATGATCCAGGAATCGCCAAAGTAAATGCAGAGGAAACCCGTGTTTCAATATGTACATTTGTAACAGTCCACGGGGAAGGCATACTGCGTCATTTATCACAACGAGAGAGCTGAGTACAAAAAGGTTGAGCACCATAGCATGGGTGGCATTACTGGAAAGACTCACTTAAGATCCAAGAATGTAAGTTGGTCTTTGTAGCTTCATCGCTTGCATCCATCGCGAAACGGTACGATTCGAAGGCTTCTCCAAGCATGCCAGCCCCAAGGAGCGCACGTATCAGTTTCTTGTTGGAGGTTTGCCACAACGCTTCGACGTCCCATCCGAATAGCTGAAAAAAGGCATGGTTGAGCACGGGTGAGTCCTCCGGTGACGTCATATTCAACGTACCACAGTGAAAGCCTCGCAGGCAGCAGGAGCGGCGGATTTAGCCAAGAAACCGCAAGCCTCGACAGCGGCAGTGAAGTGCTCGACAGCCTCACTATGATGCGCACCATTGAAGGCAACGGTTCCTAGTTTGACTCGCAGACTCGCCTGATAAGCGAAGCGCAGATCCATTAGTCGGCGCACGAACATAAGTATGATTGCGAACGCGAGACTTACTACCACAACACCACAAGTGAGGGGATCAGCAGAAGGATCAGCAGCCAGCTGTTGCACACGCAGCATTGACTCTTCGTGTCTGTTCGCATTGAACAACGCGATAGCCTGAAACCCATAATGAAGTGCGAAGTACGCAAGACGAAAAAATCAACCTGCCTTGATCAAGTAAAGGAACACAGTAGCATCCATGTTTCCGTGCGTGAACGTGAACGCCATGTCAAAGGCCGTCCTCGCATCGTCGAGAAGTTGTTTTCCACAGAGGGCGATGCCTTTGGCGATATAGCCAGCCAACGACGGCCGTATAGCAAGGGACTATGTGACCATCGAAGTCAGCGAAATTTTAACCAGGGCGTGATAGGTCGTTGTCACCTTGGTTGCATCCTGAAACGCATTTCCCCAGTCGAGTTTGCGTGCCATAACGAAAGAGCGGTTGGCATAGGAGGCGAAGTTCTTGGCGTCGGCGGTAATCTCTTGAGTGAGGACATTTGCGGCGGTAGACAAGTCCCCTGTGATGGATGCAGTACGGATGGTCTGGGTGATGGCGAGGAGCTCAGCTGTGGTGATGACAAGTGTCTGCGTGAAAAAAGCTTGAATGGAGCCATACGAGCAAAGGATCAAATCATACCTTTGAAACAGCCTGTTCGGCCATTAAAACAGACCGTTCAAAATCGGTGACGGATTGTTCTGCCTTGGTTAGAGATTCCTTGGAAAGAAACTGTTCGGCCTTGGAAATTTGAGATTCTTCAGCCTTGGAGACAGACCACTCATTCGAAAGAGACTGTTCGGCCTTCGAAACCGACTGCACAGTCGTCGAAGACGATCGCTGAGACCTGGAATCGAAGCTTGAGGTCGTCGAAAGGAACTGCTGAGACTTGGAATCGAAGCTTTGGGTCGTCGAAAGGAACTGCTGAGACTTGGAATCGAAGCTTGGGGTCGTCGAAAGGAACTGCTGAGACCTGAAATCGGAGCTTCCAGTCGTCAAAACAGGCTGCAGAGACTTGGAATCGGGGCTTCCGGTTTGGAAATCAGATTCAATAAGTGTCTGCATGAAAAAAGTTGAATGGCGCCATACAAGCAAAGAATGGAATCATACCTCTGAAAGATTCTGTTCGGCCTCCAAAACAGATTGTTGTGCCTTGGACAGAGATTGCTCGGCCTTGGACTCGGAAAGAGACTGTTCGGTATTGGAAATGTAAGACTCTCGAACCTCGGAATCAAAGCCTGGAACCTTTTTGATGAAAAGATGCAAATGAGATGGTGAAGGTTTAGTATCAGCAAGGAATTAGAATTACATTTAACACCATTTCCTTGCCAGAAGCATCCGCTGGCAAAGTACCCTTGGGTGCCGTCCACACCGCGACTCGCTTATCATAACCTCCGCTAAGGATGTGCATGCCATCCGCGGAGAAGGCTGCGCAAAAGACAGAAGAAGCGTGCTGGAAGATGGCGATAGTTTGTTTATCAGAGAGCTGCCAGAGACGAACAGTGTTGTCGCTAGAGGCGGAAACTGCGTGCGTGCCAGAAGAATGAATGACAATGGAATTGACTTTGTATGTGTGACCCATCCATGGATCGCCGACCTGCGTCCAGCTCGATGTGTCCCACTCCCTTATGCTGGGATCGTGGTCATCTCCCCCTGAAAGAAGGCGTGTGCTATCAGGAGACCAGGCGAGTGACAATGTGCCGTGACTGTGACCCTTGAACTTCGTTTGGAGCTCGCTCAGGGTGTAAATTTGGATATCTTGGTCTGTTGCAACCGCAACCCTTATAGGTACTTCAGACCGCGCATACCGAACGCAGCGGACAGTACTACCGCAGGCCCAATATCCGATTTGATCCCATGTTTTCGTGTCCCAACACTTGGCCAGTTGGTCGTTTGGTACCGACGACGCAGTCATGACGCATTTACCATCGGGTGCAAAGTCCAGCGAGCGGACTGCACTGTCGTGGACTTTGACAGCTTTGGTGAGAGATTCCCCAGTTCCTGCCTGCCAGGCGATGAGCTCTCCGTTTTCGTCACTGGTCGCTATCATGAGTCCATCTCGTGATACCGCCAATCCCATCACATCACTGGTGTGCCCCTCCATTTGCTTCAATACTTGACCTGTCTTCAAGTCCCACAGACGAACCATCCTGTCTTCAGAGGAGGTCACCATCAGTTGACTATTGGGAATATTTGCGGCTGCGTAAATCGTCTGTGTACGATCTTCGAACACCCGAGTGGGAGTGGTAATAGGAATGAGCTGCGCCATTTTACTAGAGGCTGGTGGTGTTGAGTACTGTTGAGTGAACTAAGTAGAGTGATTCTGGATGTAGCTAAAGAGGTGCGTGCGCTCTGCATTTTATACTGCTTCATTAGACGCTAAACATATGCATGAAGCTCTTATTGCTACAAGTACCTTGCTTGACGCATTTCAGGTACGTAGGAACACAACACCGCATACTTCTTCGTACAATGCTCTAGACCAGCATCCACCCGGTGACATGTGAACTCCGGCTCCCTGCAATGTTTTTTTTTCCAGGAGATCTGATAATTAAGGGGTTTCTTTTCGTCTCCTATGAGATCGGCGCTACAGGTGTGTACGCATTTCGCTGTGATGTGCAGATTTGTATATGATCAACTGCTCTAACTCTACGGGCTTTTTCGAAGTCAGTCATGGGTAAACTGCAATTCCAGGGCAGGTTCCGGCGTTTGAATTAGCGACTGCCGCCTGCATCCAGTTCCGTTGATTGATTGGATTCTCTCATATGTCGGTGTTCGTGTGCATCGAGCCCACAGCATTGCGGTCTTCCGGCATTTGAGATATCCTCTAATGTTGTATCATAGGCTCATTGCGAAGTTTTTTTTTTACCTGACGATGAGCCCATTCTGCGAGTCACAATGCCACCTTGATGTTCTGACATTTTACCCCGTTCTGTCTACTGGTGCCAGTCGCATGGTGTGCATTTCTTGTCATGTTCCCAGTATCTCGCCAACTTTACCGATTACTGCAAAATTTCTGTGACATTCTGGAAGACGATCGTAACGCGCTCATTTGAACCTTCATTATCCCGGACGTACGTTCCTCATTTGCTTCTGCTGCGCATTTAACCCCTTTCCCATCAAAGCTATGTGATTTCTCTAGCGAGGTCCTTCCGGTGTAGCAACCTTGCAGCCAAGGGCAGGGCACGTTCATACTTACGAATTACCCGTGTCGTACAAAACCTCACCGTAAGCAACCAAGATAAACAGACCACACATTCGTTATTGAATCGCACGCTCCGATTGGCACCCACTTAATTGTGTCGAGGCAACGTTTCATTGTGCGCACTACAGGCGTGACATTCAGGACTTTACTCATGTGAGCACAGCGTGTATGAGCTTATGTAGACTATTTTTGGAGAGATTGGGAGATGCGATTCAGCTGGCAGCCTTTGTTTATATGCGCAAGTATAGACGTGTGACTCGCATCACTTTGACCGAGCTTACTGTGTGCTGTACACCAATTTCCCGGCAATCCTCACCATCACAGGACATGTGTATACCCGGTCACGATATAGCTTACGATGACTAAGTTCAGCTGTACAGACGCATAGATTTATTGAATTAAATATTAGTGAAGGTGGCTGCAAGGAATACGACTTTAGCATGAGTCATTGTACCGTTATCTTTAATCCAAGCTTTTGTTCCCTCGTCGTACTATCAAGAACCAAATCGGTGTCACAGAAGCAAACGTGAGTGCTTCGCCTAAACAGAATACGATTCAACGCCCAGGATTGTGACGCTCAGAATCTTGGTCACATCACCACTTCGTATGTACAAAACAACTCTGCGTTTCATCACGCACGGCCACCGCGACGTGCCCTGAGGTGGAGTGAAAATCGCTCTGCTACTCAGGCTTCAGGGGCGAGTCCGAGTTCGGAAGAGTCACAAGTCTTCCGCGAACTCGAAAACTTTGACAGAAGGCCCAGACTCCAGAGATCTACAAGCGATATTTAATAAAAGAAGTTAAGTTCCTCCTTTATCACGGCGAAGGCCTAGACCAATGGACATACGGACGCTCGGTTCTGTTCGGAATGAAAAGACAGGAACCTCCGCAGTTGCTTCCACGGTCATAGCATCTTGCTAGCGAATTGGAACTTATGTTGTAGATACCATTCTCACTCGTCCGAAATTCTTGGGTTCCCTGGCCAGATCCCAACTTTGTATGAGTAATTACCACAATTGCTCGGACTTCGAAGTGATATAATGAACTCGGAAGAGTAACTTATGGGAACTTATCTCCATCGACTGATTAGTTGTCTTGAGTAGTGACGTTGACTCGAGCCTGGGAGGGCTTGAACTACTAGGCGCAGCAAGAGATGATTTAAAACACACCAACAAACTGAGTTGACAATGAAGTTGGACCTTGCTTGATATAACAGTGTTCGCTGTTGATACAGTTGAACTTCATCATGAGAACGCTCGATGACCAGGTATTTGCCATACTTGATCGCCTCGAAAAGGCATCGGAATTTCGGAAATCATTGTCACGTTCGGGGTAACGTTGAATAGGGATCCGACGGGATTCAGTAGGGCAGTCACATCCAGGTGGTTTCAGCGGCTGAGCGCTAGCAGTTTCTCAGAAATATGGGAGCGAGAGAAAGAAATGCTCACGTTGGGGTAGAGGCGTATATCATTAGTAGCAGACATGATGCCGCCAAGTATACCTTGAAGCGAATGTACTATCGGGGGTGTTCTGGGGTCTTGAACCCTGTGAATGCCGTGCCTCAGGGTATTCGGACTTTTTTCAGAGGTAGTCGAGCTGGCTCGGAGTCATAACAGTACTTGCTACAAACTCAATAAGCTAAGTTAAGAGTTGGTGACTAGTAGGTCACATCATATCATAGTTCCAATTGCACCTCGATCGGAGATGGAATATTGTATGGATGATCGGAAGCAATGAAACATAACCGCATTTCGCCCTCTACAATTTTTGGCATCACGCTTGAGTCTGAAGGAAGACCGTTGTTCCTTCTTTATTACGGTACGATCGCACATACCTGCTTTGACCATGGGGCAGATAACGCGGTTGTTGTCTCTCCATGAGAAAAGTTGGTCATTCGCTAACGCGGATACCACTTTGAAGTTTGGCTAGACTACATAGCTTCGATGGGGCCTAATGATAAAAGACGGGACGGCTTTTGCCTTTCCCCCGGTCTTGCCGTCTTTGTTAGAGGGACTACAGTATCAGAAACTCTTCGAAAATTCGGTTAACGTCCGAGTGATCCGCTTGTATCGAGGCTGGGAGAAGGCCGCCTTTTCGAGCACTGACTGCATGTTTTCCGAGCTTATTGGACACTGTAACGAGCCCAGTACACAACCCCTGCCAACCGGAAAGTCAGTTAGATAATCGAAGAATTTCATAGTACAGACTCGTATGTTTTGTCTACCTTTTTTTATAGGGCGTCACCCCAACGGACAATAAACGCTGATCCCAAAAAAAAGGATAATCGAAGACA
Source organism: Suillus placidus (assembly GCA_016628565.1). NCBI lineage: Eukaryota > Fungi > Basidiomycota > Agaricomycetes > Boletales > Suillaceae > Suillus > Suillus placidus. Next base: position 38,106 of record JABBWD010000056.1, read on the forward strand.
AGTCTTCGGCAATACTGGTCTGTTGACCTGATGTTGCAGAGCAGTTGTAAGGGCGTCAGCGAGGACCTGCAGCGCAATGGCTGGATCTAGCACATATCCCGACGACGTAGCTGCAACATAAATCACAACTTATTCACCCATATCGACGGCCTCATCTATAATCATATGCTTGTTCTCCTCTTTGGTATCGATCTTGTTAGGAACAAAGGTTCCCTGGTTTTTTTGCGCTAAAACCAAATTATCTTAGCAGCCCTTGGTTTGATTTTTAAACAAAAAGTTCACTCACAAGCCGTTTCTCTTCAAGTACATGCCCAAAAGTGTGGCTATTTCTGGAGTTTGAACCACTTTACCCTCTCGGACTAAAATGGTCTAAAAGTTTCATATGGATTACTGTCATCGCATGGATACTCGGAACCTCCTGACGAAGGCTGTTATGACATGATTGTTCAGGCTCTATGCCTACCTTCAGAGACAGGCTCTCAGGCTTCCACACAGGACTCTACGAGTCGATGGGAGCCTGCCAGTGCTCCCTGCGCATGCTAGGAATTCTTATCTGCAACGTTATCATCAGCAGTTCTCAGTACCAGGAGGATTAGATAAAGGAGCAAATCCGATCATGCAACCTGGCTCGGAGTGACAGCCGAGTTCCAAAGACCACCGTGGTAGTAAGCTTTCGAAGATTGTTGTACCCGACGTGTATATCGGAGCTGACTGGACCTGACCAGTGATGCAAGAACAATCACAGGCAAAGCTCATCGGCTGCCAGTAATAATTGGGCGTGGAAGGTATCCTTGTTCCTGGGAAATCTCTGGCAATGTTCCTTTGGAAGCAAATTGGACAGGCCTCGCGTTGAATGTCGCAATAGGTTTAGAAGTTTTGCTTGGAGTACTCACTACGGGTATGTCGGCAGGAACGTCGGGTAAGCAGGTTAGTTCAAACTGCATTCAGGTGAAAGTACGACGTACTGACCTCATGTTATTTCACAAGACCCCGATTGGCATCTCCATTCTTGGTGTGTATCTGATAGAGTTGTTCATTCATAAGATTAATACTCTTCAGGGGTGGTTGAGCGAGAGCTGGCTGGTCATGATCAATCGGAAATATGAAGAATGATGTTAACCTCGTTCAGCACGTCGTTATCGTCGGCACCAAGTTCCAACGTCAAGGTCGCGTCAGCCTTCGCAAGGATCACCTTCTCCGTGTCCATAGCTATAGTAAAATGTAGAACCTGTATAAGTTGAAGTTGAAAACACGGTGTGTCAGGCACATGCAGTATCTTAACTTGCCGAGACGTACATGACGATTGGACGCGACCCACATGTCCCCGAGGCCCCTGCGTTGTGCGACATGCATACAACAGACGATACTTCTCCTAAGCCTCTGATAGCCTTCACAAGTGACCTTCAAAGTCTCTTGATTATATACTACGCGAACAGATCCGTCATCTGTAGTGTACAGATTAAGTCTACACGGTCCATCAACGTGGAAGCCCGTACCTGAGCCTGCAAAGAAATGATTCAATGATCCTTCGGCCAGACATGAGATCGGTGTGGGTGTTTTCAGTGTTTGTCGGCAACTTGCAAGTGTATGAGCGCGAGCTCCAAGCCGTCCGCATTGGGCTAAAGAAATTCCTCTTAGAGATCTGCCGTGCAACCGGCAACTTAGACTCCTCCAGCGGCTTTAGAGCAGTACTAGAAGAATCTCGGAACGATCAATCACCTCAACCACTTGAGATATGGCGACTACGAGTGCCACTCCAAGAGCTCCAAGGTCAATCGATGACCTGAAGCAACTACTTTGCGATGATATCAAGGTTAAAGTTGCAGGTCGGTTGTGATTGCAAAATGTGATAAATTGATCTTCACAACAGTACTTATTTATTACCCTACAGGCATAGATGGTGCACTTTCTGCCTTCTGACCAATACGTCGAATGCTGATTTCCATCTCAAGTGGATGGTGTCCTCAGAGGAAAGTTCATGGTATGCTTCTTGCCGAGTCCGCCCTTGTCAACGTTTGATTTATTACCTGCAGTCCAAGGATAAGTTTCTAGGCGCCGCTGCCTCAGAAGGGTTTGGATTTTGTAGCGTGATTTTGTACGTCTCATTGGCACCCTGATTCGCTGTCATGATACAAGTTACGTTACAGCGGCTGGGACATGCACGATACAGTCTACACTCAGGAACTGGCCATATCAAATAAAGAGAATGGTTACCGGGACATAATGGCTTCGATAGACTTATCGACATTTCGTCGCATACCTTGGGAAAACAACGTACCTTTTTTTCTTGTCTCATTCTTTGATCCGAAGACTTCAGCGCCCATTTGTGCGGATCCTAGAGGCGTTCTGCGCAAAACTGTCGACAATGCGGCTGCCCATGGTATGGAATGCATTTCTGGTGTGGAGTTTGAGGTGAGCAATCTTAGCCAATTATGCGTTGCTCTGAATGGACTCTCGAGGCTTTATAGTACTTTAATTTCAAAGGTGCGTCTGTGGAATTTCTCGTATAAGAGATGTGATTCAAAGGGATTTATCCAGAGACCCCTGAGTCCGCGGCTCAAAAGCGCTTCACTCAGCTTCAGCCACTAACCCCAGGAAGTAAGCAAAGTAGCCGTTTACCGCGTATTCGCTGATTGGAGATCACTGCAGTGCATGGATATAGCTTACTGCGTACTCAACTGAACCAAGAATATTTTCACGCGCTGTTTGATGAGAGTCTGAAGTTTGGCATAGATATCGAAGGACATCGTACGATGATTTATCCACTATAACATCGATGAAAGCTGACTCCTGTGCAGACACCGAAACAGGTCCAGGTGTCCTCGAGACTGCGCTCGCTTATACATCGGTTATGAGAATGGCGGACAATGCTATCCTGTACAAGTTCTTGGCGAAGAGTGTAGGGCTGAAGCATGGAGTCCTCCCCAGTTTTATGGCAAAACCATGGGGAAACGTGAGTTGAGTTTCAGTAGAATTTGTTACAATCTCATGGAAACGTCGATTCAGCTACCAGGCTGCAGCGGGTTCGCATTGATATCTCATTGTGTCTAAAACTCTCCTGACATCAGCTCAGACATATACACGTATCACTTGAAGATGGAGAAGGCCGCAACACGTTCTCACTTTCAGACGTGGACCGTGATCACGGACGAGCTAATGCAGCGTTCGAGGACACAAGATACCTAAGTCAAATTGGGGAGCACTTTTTGGCCGGTGTATTGGCCGGCCTTCCTGATGGTAGGATTGATTTCCATGTTCGGTCAAGATGTATATTAATGCTAAACTTATGATGAAGTGATGCCCATGGTGAGTGCCCGACTCCCACTAATGTAATTTTTATCTAAAAACTTGGGAGCTTGTCCCAACGATCAATGGCTATAAACGTCTCGTTGGCGGTGAAGCCTTTTGGGCTCCTAACGCGGTTACATACGGGTACGATTCTCGTGCGGCTTCTATCCGCATCATCTCGCCACCGTCTGTTCCACCATCCGCAACAAGACTTGAAGTTCGTGTACCTGGTGCCGACATGAATCCCTACTTTGCTTTGAGTGCCATCTTCCAACTGGGCATGCGGGGCATTGCCAAACAACTCAAGCTCACGACACCACCCATCTCCACTTACCAAAGCTACCCAGCCAGGAAGGAGGTGAACTAGTAGATGATCTTGCAGTATCATAATGCTAACTATTTGCGAATAGGTTGTTTTACTTCCTAGTTCGTTGGCGGATGCGACCAATGTTATGATGAGGCCCGACAGCATTGCGCGCGAAGTGTTTGGAGATGACTTTGTGGACCATTTCGGAGCAACGAGGGAGCATGAGGTGAGGCTTTGGAATGCGGCAGTGACGAACTGGGAAGGTAGGCGATGACAATCTATCTTTCACTTCATGCGTTGATCAGGCCTTGCAGTTGAAAGATACCTTGAACTTGCATAAGAAATAACAAGACCTCTACGGATCTAACTCCAACCTACGAGTTCCTTGATTTGACATGCATCGCAGATATTTAACTTGGCTTGCCGCACCTGAGAATATCTCCAGTGTGTTGCCCATCATCATTCGTTGCTCTGCTTGTCACCGTCTGGATCGAGTAAGTGTTTGGCGGAGACATCGTCCAAACCACTTTCAGGCAGGTGAAACGTTCGAACACCGCCATCAAGACCCTTGTATGGCAGATATCTTACTTGGCATGCCACTCTCTGAGATGAGGTTCGAAATAAGCTCTCCTATGCGTCGTCATTCGCCACTCTATTTCGTTTCACCGGCCGAATCGCGTAAGTGTTTGGTGGTGACAGTCCGCCGCGGCTTTCAATGACGAAACGTTCTAACACCGGGCCGCCAACAAGACCCTTTCATCACGCGACCCATTATTGACTCCAAATGCAGCATAGCATGCCTCTGCATATGTTCTAGAACGTGAATAGCTGCTTCCCATGAGAAGACTCCACTGGTACCAAACTGGTACTAAACCCATCTATATAAGAGGTAAAGGTACATGCCTTACATGCAGCAACTCTTTTTCTGCTCCTCCTCTGATAGCAGATGGAGTATTCAGCCGGCGACATCGCAGCGGCGTGGAGTCTCAAAACCTACACGGTGTGTCTATTTCTTGAGGATAAAATGGCCGTTGATAACAACATATATGATACAGTACATATACAGTGCGTACCATATGAATCAGCTTCTTGTTTTCCCTAACGCGGCTCAGCTTCGGCGGCTACATTCTGGGTGGGCTTGTCCTGATGCATGTGTTCCGTCCGCTGTTGAACTTGCTTGTCCAGACATATGATTATGCTTGTTCACTTCACCAGGAGGTAATGCACTTGTTCAGGACAAGGTCCTTTTGTTATTTGGTGATAACATGTTGTTCCAAGTTGACGTTCTTGATTCAATCGCGTTGGACCAAGGTAAAGGGCCTTTACATACTTACACGCTATATGCCTTTCCTCCTCTTCGTTGGACATCTATATCGTGCGTTTAGCTTCGCCACATCGCTCTGGTGATGATCGATGATCTTTTGAAATGTACTTCAGTGAACTTCATCCCGGACGACAATCCTGATGTAAGTAACTTATATCGCGGTGGAGTTATTGACTGAACGACGCTCACTGCATGGCATCGCCAGAAATGCCAAATGATCAACAATATTTGCTCATGTACGTGCATGGTCCCTGCATGCACATCCTTGCTGAGTGCTCCTATTACCTCTCACAGGTTTCAGTCTGATTTCAGTCATCTGCTCCGAATGTAATTCCGATCCTTCCCCAGATACACGCTCGTTCCTCATCCGATTCATCTAGGCTTTTTCATCATCAGGACATATGCACTCTGGAACAACAACAAATTCGTGCTCGCCGCCATGCTGACCGCTTTTCTTGTGAGTTCTCACTCACTGTACCCCAAGCTGTTGGTCGATGTATCAGCCAGGCTGTCGTTGTAGCATCCGTCGGTGTTCTCTTTACTGCCACTGCCAACGCACCATGTATGCGCTCTCGCCTTCTCCTTGACGTTTTATGATCACTCATACACATACTCGTCGACTCGGATGTCACAGTTGAGACCAGCACGATCTCGGGCATCACAGGCTGCTACCAGTCCGCAGGCAGTGATGAACTCTTCGTGCCATTTATTCTTTTGTTTGCTCTCGAGCTGGGTGCGCCGCGAGGAGCATGCATATACACAGACGCGCGCTGACCCACGCTCTCCTAAGGGCTCATCTCTCTCACGCTCGTACGCGCCATACAGAGCTGGCGGACAGCTCGTTACCCTCTGTATGATGTCCTACTGAAGCATAACATATTCTATTATGCATGTGGTCTATGTGAGTCATTGCACAAGTTATCTTTCCGTCACTATGCTCATCGATGATCATTATTGTCCCGAAAGTTTTCTCGATGGTGAATGTACTCACATCCCTGCTCCTCCAAGTGAGTACACCCGCCCCTCCCATCCCTAAGATTGAGCCGTTGATTTCCCACACGCTCAGTACGCGTACAACGGCATGTTGCAAGAGTACGTCCCTCAAACCATGATGTGCATCCCTACTAATGAACCCCCTCCACCCAACCATAATGCAGTTTCCAGCTCATCATCCTCGCGATACTTGCCACGCGCATGCACCTCCATCTCTGGCATGTCGACCGGCAAATACATGGCTCTGACGCCCTCATGCATATTCCTCTAACTGACGTGTCATCTATAGGCCATACGGGGTGAAATCAGTTTCCTTACTCGTTCGGTGTTGTTCATGCAGTGAAGGAAGTTTGAACAATGCGACGAGACTGGTGGCCCTTCATGCGCACAACGTTTAAGTTGGATCTGGATATGCTGGAACTGGAAGTCTGTGAGGGTATGGCGAGGTGACTTGATCAAATTCTGGATTCGCGCGCTTGAATTTCCGCTGCGCGTTCTGAGAGATGGATGCTACGTTTGGACTTGGTCTGTTTTTGTAACACCGGTAGCCAAGCTTACCTTGTGAGCAAACTGATGGAGCAGGATGAGTGCATCTCGGTCAGGACCTGGTCACAGCTGCAAGGATATCTATCACAAGTCAATTATGGGTCGGGTAGCGGTTGTCATTAAACAAGCACTTGTGACGTCACGATCTACGTTTAGGACATATCGGATTTGCTTGCTGGTTGACTGCAGGCGAATTGAGTAAATATACAAGATGTCTAGTGAGGACCTACGTTCCTTTTGCCTATTATCGCGGGTTTCAACTGGTGATCGCGATAAGTAAAACAAACGGAGCATACCTCCGCAGCAAATTCGTTGAAATGCCAAAGAAATTGTTATTGGTCCCATTCGCTGATGTCAGTTGGCCTGGGGGCCGAGTGCTGGTTCCTGGCGGTGGGAAAAGCATCGATATCATCCTTGTAGTATTTGCAATATTCCGTGACCTAAGTTGCGTAGTTCTCCAGAACGCGGCATAGTTGAACCTAAGTCAGTAGGATCCTGGATGGAAACCTAATTAATTCGCAGTTTCACGGAAATTCAGTACTCAGCGTCAGGATATGCAAGAAGGAAGCAAGATGAACATGCCACCACGGAGACAGGGTGTTGTAAGCCTCGAAGTTTCAGGTCAGATTCTGCTTAGGGGTTTCCAGGATATGGCAAGCGGACCTCAGTCACCACATCAAGTCCTGAGGACCCCAGAACACCTGATACGACTTCACAAGCCTTGACTTCTCCACAACGGACACTTAAGCTCACTGATCAGTTTGCTTGTAGCAGCAATGGCGGACCCTTCAAAGGCGGAATCAGAGCAGATCTTTCAAGTGTTGAGATTGCAGAAAGGCAACAAGGTCAGTTTATTCCAGCCCACTCGTTAAAGTTGTTGACTTCCGTGGTTGCAGATGTGCTTTGATTGTCAGGCTCGGAATCCGACCTGGTCCAGTGTGACTTTTGGAGTTTATATCTGCCTAGACTGCTCTAGTGTTCATCGCAATATGGGCGTGCACATAAGTTTTGTACGGTATGTAGTTTTTCCATAAAGCTGATATCCTTGCCCGTTCTTATCACCGGGAATGGTATGGTAGATCAACGAATCTCGACAGCTGGCAAATAAACCAGCTTCGTACCATGAAAGTAGGCGGGAACGCATCGGCGACAGATTTTTTTACGCGACATGGTGCCACGACGCTTCTCAGCGATTCCGACACAAAGAAGAAATACTCAAGTCGTGCTGCTGAGCTATACAAGGAAGAACTTGCGAGACGAGTGAAGGACGATGTCGCAAAGTGAATTGTTGAGACGCTTGACAGTAATTTACCCTAATTATTTCTCAGGTTCCCCACGCGTATCGTGATTGATGGTGTCGACACCTCTCCTGTGAGCGCTGAAGCTGCGCAGGGAGATGAAGATTTCTTCTCTTCATGGGAAAAGCCTGCTGCCCCCAAAACAACCTCTTCCTCAGCTCTCACACCTCCTCCTATCATTGGGCGACCAGCATCGACGGGCTCAGCTGCTTCTCGACCAACCACATCTAGTTCTATGCGATCGAACTCTAGTACTTTCACCAGTGGCACCGCCAAGCTCGGTGCAACGCGTTTGACGTCATCTACTTCTGCGATTGGTTCATCAGCCACCTCTACCTCTCAGAAGAAATCTAAACTTGGTGGCCTTGGCGCGAAAAAAGCGGCCGCGCCCATAGATTTTGCGGACGCGGAACGCAAAGCTGCAGAGGAAGCTGAGCGTATCAAGCAGCTTGGCTATGACAGACAACGTGAGGAGGAGGAAGAGCGCACACGGAAAGAGGCAGAAAAGGTGGCTGCATCGCATGCGAGGGTAAAGCCAGCTGATGCTGTGCAAACGAGCACGGTGCAGGGCAAAGTTGACTTGCAGAAGGGCAACAGCCAAGATCTTGAGAGGCTGGGCATGGGCTTCCGTAAGCTTGGCTTTGGGGGAGTTCCTACCGCTTCACCTTCATCCACTGCGAGATCAAGGTATACTCCGATCTCAACCGGATATCCAGTGGCATTGATTCATCTTCTAATCGCACAGTCCTGCCAATGATGACGCACCAACCACCGCACGAGACAAGTTTGGCAACCAGAAAGCTATCTCATCCGATATGTATTTTGGCCGAAAGGATTACGACCCTAATTTTGTCTCAGAGTCTCAGTCTCGTTTACAGAACTTCCAAGGCGCCACGTCTATCTCCTCTAACCAATACTTTGGTCGGGACGAAGAAGAAGAGTTCGAGCGTACTAGTTCGGATGGTGGGTTGTTGGGCGATGGCAGTCTTTCAAATCTCGAAGTTGCAGCGAGAGATGTCATGGCAAGGGTCATGGCGAATCCTGACGTCCAGAACGTCGGGGAGAGCATTCGAACTGGTGCACTGAAGGTGACTATCTTTTCCATTTCCTTACGTGTGGCTAGTGCTTAATATGCAATTTAGCTTTCGGATTATCTAGCGCAGATGTCCCAGCATTAAGTTGAGCCATGTCAAACACTTTTATATCCTCTCCGACATACATCTCGAGTTCTTTTGTTATATTTCCATACATGTGCTAGTTACCTGATTTTGGGAATCCCAAAGCGCGAAACGCTCCGCTTGCTTCTTGTACCGAAAGCACAACAGATGTAGGCTAGTTGTGCAAAGATAGTGGTGAAGTTGAAGCCACGTGGCTTTTTGCGGCGTTGTTTGGCAAAAGCCTCTGAAGCAAACAAAGGTGTAAGATCGAGAATTTATCCAGGCAAATGAGCCACCATGATTAGGTTCATCCTCGTGCAGGCAGGTGCACTTTCAGTATGAGAGACCACGTGCTCAAATGATATGCGCTCAGAACCGTCAAGGGAAGACACGGTTGTCGAAGTGGTATGTCCCGTACGACGACGACGAGAAGGTGCGATAGGCGCCATTGAGGGTTTCCATACCGTTGACTATGTACTAAGGTCAGACTTCGAGGTGAAGTACACAGACTAGTTGCTCCACGCGACCAGAAACATCAGTCGAACTTTGTTGAGGTGAGGACAGAATGACGTGTTACGCATCTTCTAATTCTTATGACGTGGAGTAGTTCAAGAATTACAAGATCGTGTACAGGCGCTACGCCGGTCTCTTCTTTTGTGTATGTGTGGATGCTAACGACAATGAGCTGGCATACCTGGAGGCTATCCACCTCTTTGTCGAGATCCTTGGTGGGTGACTCATTTGCATCCCACAGGCTGAACTTACTCGCTGACATTGATTCAGATTCATTCTTCGACAATGTGTGCGAGCTAGATCTCGTCTTCAATTTCTACAAAGTGCGGCTGTGTTTATCCCTCGTACACATTGTTCCTGATCGAAGAATTCCAGGTGTACGCCATTTTAGACGAGATATTTTTGGCTGGAGAGATTGAGGAAACCAGCAAGGATGTGGTGTTATCGAGGTTAGAGGAACTTGAGAAGCTTGAATGATAGGCTTTGTGTCGTAGTTTGTGAGTTCGCCATATGATGTGCACCTGCGATTAATTCTCATAGGTCACAGCTCTCTGACATCTTATGATAACTGGGACTTTATAGTAGCTAGGATATTTTCCCCTCGTGACTTACCTTACCCCGCATGAATGGATTTACTACATTCAACGCTTAGGTGGGCTTCATCTTATATCCACTTGCATCATGTGTCGGCTTCTTTCGAATGGTCCATCGAGGGCTTGCCAAGCGGTTCAAACATCCATATCCATGAATGAGTATGCCACCTATTATTCTCCATCGCAATGAAGGTGCGTGTGCACTGCTTGTCTCCACTACCACTGCCTTATTTTGTCCATGATAGCGGACAATGGTACTATCACGATCGATGATAATGTGACAATGACGAAACATGCTCCAATCTTCGAATAATTTCCATTGCAAGCAGCCGTGCATGGGTGACTTCTTGATAAGGTACTATCGCTTCTGGAAATTGATATGCATCGCGCAAGGCTACTCTTTCGAACCGACTTCTGCGAATGACGTATGACCTGCATGCTACATCACCCCAGCGGTTTTGGTTGCTGCGTCGAATCGGAAATGGTGACAAGTGTCATTTTCCGTCCCTTGGAATACTTGGTAGGGCTTCTTGTCCTCGCGGGAGTGTCGTATCCGGATATCTAGTTGACAGAAGCAAGGAAATCTCTTCCGATGTTTTGTGCTTTTGAACATGGGAAGGATCTAGTTTTGATTGGGATTTCCTTTCTGTGGAAAACAACAATTACGCTTAATCTGCTCAGGGAGCTGTAGCGCGGCAGCGCCCCTCAATTGAGGCTATGTACTCGACCTTCTCGGCTGGTACTATTATGCCAGGATTCGAATCGGATGTGACGAAAGTTGGTGCTCGGCGCAATATTTTAAATTCACATGCAATTCACATAATCTTTATTTTAGGATTACTCGAAACTATATGATGTCATGACTGCTCGACGTCATACACACTTGCCTTTTTTGTACGCCGCCTGGAGGAGTATAAGTAGGGGACGTTAAGTTCTCCTTCCTACCAACATCCTACTACCAACTTTACCGTCTATCAAAGCACTATCACTCACACCTCAATCATAAACATGTCTTCCCAAGAGCCCAGGTAAGCGCTTTGCCCGTTCCCTCTCTCGCTGACCAGAACCAACGTGTCGTCTTATAGCAAACTATCCGGTCAATTCCACTCTGTCAAGGGTACTGCTGTCGAGACAGTACGAGCTCATCACACCACACGCCGCCGACCTACTGATTTTCCTGTCTAGATCGGCGACATGGCCGGCTTGCAATCTTGGTCGCAGTCAGGTAAAGAAGAACACGTCAAGGGGGAGGGCGAGTACAACGCCGCCCAAGCCAAGGGATACGCGGAGGGCGTTGCTGACAGGGTTACCGGCTACAAAGATTCTGTCGTTGGCGCCGTGACTGGTGATAAAGCCCAGCAGACAGCTGGTAGGTGATATTCGCAGGATGACGGCTGATGTGTCTAACCATTTGTTTATCAGGGAACGTCAAGAACGAGAAGGGTCAGACCCAGCAAGAGATCAACAAGTCTGCATAAGTCCCAAGCCTGTCTGCCTTGTAGATATTGTACCTCACCTGGATGTGCATTATTACCAGTAGAAACGATCTTGATATGAGAGCTCATCATTCTTGTTTCATGTCTTAATACTTGAGAAACATGGATGTTAATATTGTTGTTGTACTCATCTCGGCCGTTGTGTTTAAATTTTGCACACGAGTGACGTACAATCCCGCTGAAAAATTGTCGCTACTTCTCCAGCCCAGCCCAATCGATAGGCTGTTTCAAAACTGCAATCAACCGCCCTTCCTCACTCTCCAAATCTGATCCCATGTCCGTCATGTACTCCCACCTTGCAGTCTCCGGAAGGCTCATCAAGATGCTTTCAATACGCGCAGAAGGCGTTTTCAACCCAAACTTGGTACCTCTGTCGTACACAAGGTTGAATTCGACATAACGTCCCCTGCGTAACAGCTGCCAGCGTCTGTGTTGGTCGGTGCTGGGCATCGACATCCTACGCTCAAGAACGGGCAAGTAGGAGGGGACAAACGAGTTTCCCACCGCTTTTATGAAGTCAAAGATCTCCTCTGACGATCGAGGTCGTTTGACATCATCTGAGAGCCGAGCATGCTTCTCAGTGCTGAGATCGTCAAAGAAGAGGCCTCCGATCCCTCTGGTTTCTTGACGGTGGACGATATAGAAATATTCGTCGCACCACTTCTTGAACACTGGGTATAGCTCGCTGCCATGTTGGTTGCAGGCATTTTGCAATGTTGTATGGAAGTGTCGTGCATCTTCATCGTAGAGGTACGATGGCGTGAGATCAGAGCCTCCTCCGAACCACCATGCAACAACCTTGCCAGTTCCCTCACCCTCTGCGGCTTTCTCCGAGATTTCGAAATAGCGATAATTGGCATGCACAGTGGGAGCGTGGGGATTGCGAGGATGCACGACGAGGCTTATTCCAGCCGCAAAAAATGGAAGACTGGTTTTCTCGTCGTACGGGATCGATGAATGATCTGCACGCATTTCTTTGATTGCAGCAGGGGGGAGCATGCCATGTACGACAGATATGTTAACACCAGCTTTCTCCAGGACTGTTTGTGGGCCGGGTGATGCATCTGTGGGAGGGGGAGCGAAGAAAACACCCGATACACCCTTGCCGCCTTGATGTGCTCGTAACCAAGAATCACGCTTGAACTTTGGAGCATTGGGATCGAGCGTTTCAAAGGAAGTGATGATCTCCTCTTGGAGGCCCAGGATGTACTCTTCGAAGCGCTGGCGCATGGTAGGGGTTTCCATCTTGATTTATGGGTTTCAGACTGGAAACCTGTATATAAGAGAGATGATCTATCCTTAGCTTGATCAATCCAACATGTCGCGTTTGCAATCTACTAAGGCAACAGACCCCCTTAGTAGAGGGTCGCTGAAGGATAATTTTTAAAATTGTGAAAGTCACGTGACTCTCACATGAGACCTTGTAGCCCAATTACAGCCCCCCGTTCTGTCATTTCATTCCACCTTCTGCTCACCGTCTATCTCTTGTAGCCCTAAGTCTTCTTGTTTGTGTACATCATGGACGCTCGTCTCCGCCGCGTGAATAAAGAAATCGCTGGTAGGAATTAATCGTTGTTGCTGTAGCATCGCTCACTCTCACTCTTACCCCTGGTCAGACTGCAAGAACGACAGATCTTCGAACATCAAAATCGACTTAGTGGATTCATCACCATTTCACCTGAAGGGATCTTTCCCCGGACCTCAGGACACGCCATACGAAGGCGGTCACTTTGAGGTGGTGCGCATCGTTGATTTCTTGTCTAGCATGATATGAACTCTTAATCCGCGTAATAGGATATTGTCATCCCTGACTCATATCCGTTCCAACCTGTCAAGATGAAATTCAACACGAAAGTGTATCACCCAAACATATCATCAGCGTCCGGAGCTATCTGTCTTGATATCCTCAAGGACGCGTGGTCGCCTGTTCTAACACTCAAATCAACGCTGATCTCGCTTCAATCGCTCCTATGTTCTCCTGAGCCTAATGATCCGCAAGATGCGGAGGTTGCGAAGCATTACACCACCAGCAAGCGAAGCTTTGACGAGACAGCAAGGTACTGGACACAGATATATGCCGGAGGGCCTTTAGTCAAGAAGATGGAAGTGAAAGAGCCTCAGAGAGATGAGATCGCAATAGCGGGCCTTGAAAAAGCCCATGTAGATCAGTTCGAGAGTCTTGGTTTCGAGCGCTCAAAAGTCGTACGTCTCGGGAAAGCTGTGTTTTATATCAGACACCGCTGATGCTGACCCAGATCGACGTTCTTCGGAGATTGAACTACCGTGGCGCCAACGTTGCCAATATCTCGGAAGATAGGATCGTAGAAGAGCTTTTGAAATGACATCGATGGACATACCCCGCACGTGGTTTCTGGTGTTGATTCTTGTGTAATTTCTTTTTTTGCTCGAATGTCATCTGTTACTTGATTTTATGTTTGCAGTACTTATGAGGCGGATGCACTCGGACCGACTTGTGAGGTTTGTGGAAATGCCGTTACTGTTCTCCCCATGGCTGGCCTCGTGAGTCTGTTTATGGGCACGCTGGCCTGTCGGTTCATTCCGATTGTGCAGGGGTGATACTATCATCCTCGATATGATCGATATCTCGCTACTTTCCCGTGAAGGGTGTGAAGTGTCGCCGATCCATAGCGACGTCATGATAATCACATCTTCCATTCGATGTCGTCCTTGGAACAGCCTTCGGACTTTGGTAGACTTTTGACACATATCAGCACACAGCATTACATACTTGGAAAGCCCGATAATTAATCCTTCCCGAGGACTGCCCCAAAGCGACGCCCAAGAACCTCCAAGAACTCCCAGTTGTTGATCTTCTTGAATTCTCGCAGCCTGGTATTTCACATGGGCTCATTCTACATAGAGACGCCAGAGTCAGGCTGATGCTTTTAAATTGCACTCCACATGACCACTGCCTCCCAGATCATAATTAGGGCTCCCGCGTTGTCCACCTGCAGACGGGGTCACAAATATCCTCCTCAGTGTCATACTCGCTTCTTATTCTTGACCGAGGCAGTCATCAGGGGGATTATCATGAGGGGTCCTTGTATATCATGTTGAAACTACCGCTCCTCGCGGACGAAGTTCCTCCGAGCCAGGAAACAATCGAAATTTGATGCGAGAAGTTCTTCTCAGAGAATGGAAGATCACTGACAAGCTCTTAAATTGCAAGGCTATTTGAGAGCGGGGATCGCACCGAAGAGTCGGCGAAGACTCGAATCAGAAGAATCAGAGAAAATGGCTGAATGTGTCAAGACTGGCGTCAAGGCATCGCCCACTGGGGCCTTCCTGAGCTTCTATCATCTATGGTCCTCATCTTGATCTTATGACAGAATAATAATAATGGATACAACTGATCCGTGACGAGCCGAGGTCCTCCGAGGTCTGTAGTACCGGCATAGAGGATGTCCATATCAGGAATATGAGGGTGGAGAAAAAATAAAAGGCCTAAAGGCTCGGAGATATGATTAAGGCATATATATGTACTCCGAGGATCATTTGGCGTCAGCGTTTGTTAGAGCGTTTGTTAGAAAATAAAGAGGGATGACAGAAAAATATTCGTGCCAAGTTGCCAATGAGTTGAGTGTGTGGTCATACTCAGCAGTAGACCAGAAAAAATGAGGACAATTGGTGAACATGAAATGCAAAGGAGGGCGTGACCTCCGGTCTACTGTATTGGCTATGAACCAAATCCAGGCGTGACAAATTTGAACGAAGATGACACCCATAAGATTTGGACTCATAGAACACAATAGAACCGGAGGGGCACGGCAAACCGTCGCACTCGTAGCAAGCATCAATTGCCAAGGAACACGTGAACAGGTAAGAAACGGGGATAGCGTTTCCCCAGTATCAGAAGTTCTTATATATGCCAAAATATAACAGCTTGATATCTCGCGGGCGCAGTGTCTATCCGAACTTGCGTTCCTCCCATCGTCACGAACAATTACCTTACGAAAAACACAATTATCAGCTGATACTCCCTGACACTCTGTCGGAAAGATCGAGATTGCACTGACGCATAAGGAAAACAAACGGCAGGATAGATATCAGTCCGTCAACAATCCATCTGAGTTTGTGATATTAAGAGGAAGTGCCGTCCCTTAGTAGTGGCACAGCCGACAGCCACGCTGACACCCGTTTATCGCGAATACAAAAGCCGCACGTCGTCATAAGGCAAAAGAAAACTCAGGGCCACTGCTGACACTAGTTCTCTTTTGTTTATTTTGATCCGAACTGCCAACCTAGCACTAGTTTCCCCGTGTCTGGCCTAGATGGGTGAATAGACGAAGAATGGTCGATCCTTCTATACGAAAGTCACATGTATCGGGTACCGACATTGTACTATGAGTGTCCCTGGTTTGCCACTAAGCATAATTTGCATGCTTAGATCAGCTTGACTGCGGTCTGCTGTGGTATTGCATGAGATAGTCGATCAGACACCTCATGGTAACGGCGAATACTTACTTTGGGTTGAACACGTTGCTCGCCGAATACAGAACCGTCAGAGCTAGAATCTCCAGGGTCATGCCGAAAATGGTCAAGCATACTGAACATTATCACAGTACTGACCCCAGGCAGTGGACCCACACGGATTACAGGCGCAGTACACCTGAAAGTTGGGGTGGCTCTCCAACCGTTATTCGCTTTGTCTGAAAGCTTGATAGTCCGCCAGGTCGCCCAAAAAAAAGAAAGATTTTCTGACGCACAGAAGCCTATAGAAGCGCTTGGCGCCAGACACGTGGAACTTTTCAGTATCTTTCCTGCTGTCGAAGTCATTGGGTGAGCCAAGCGGCCGGCGCAAATTGAGGTAAGATCTTCTAACATTACACAACGGAACTAGCCAGAAAGTCAAGCTTGATCCGTTTTACGGGATGATCATGCAGATGGAAGCTTTGGTTTATGATGTGCCTCTGTTCGTCACAAAATGACACAAGATACATAATGCACAAGGAGCGCAATGTGTCGGATGGCAGTTATCGCGGACACAAAGATTCTGCCAATGGTTGTCAATGTGAGCTCATCATCGATACGGAGAACACGGCGTACCAAATCACGCTTATCATTAGCCACGGCCCGGCGCTGTCGCACATCTAAATGGCGTTATACGCACTGGTCTTGCAAGTATCTGCGTCCAAGGACATCTTCATCCGGATAAACTTCACATCTCCCTTGTAGAATTGGTCACCAAATTCGACCATTCCACGTTTCTTATACCAGGCACTGCTCGATGTCCGGGCATCACACCAAATGATGCTTGCGCCCAGCGTCGATTGAGCTGCTTCAGCCGCATGTTGAAGCAACTGGGTCCCTATACCTTGATTCTGGTGCATCAGGTCGCAGGCAAATTTACGAAAGCGCGCAGACTTTCTCTGGGAAGGGCTATCATTCCCACATATCACAAGGTGTTGTCCCGGCAAGGGTTCGTCAAATAACGAGATGACAGCAATGGGTTTTTCGTGCTGCGGCACGAAGGCTCCAAAATGAAGAGCACTGTCATCTTCAGCGATACGAACATCTGCGATTGAAAGACTGGGCCACAAAACCGACTGGCGGAGCTCCAAGGTAGCATCGGGGTCTATGGGAGTGATACGGAGGACCAAATTCGGTTTCACTAAGGCTCAATAGATGAGGTCCTGCTTCCTATGAAAAATCCTAAAGATTCACCTTCACTTTCTGTTTGGCCGGACATGCCAGAGAGTGACCCAGTGCAATGCATAGGGAAGGCGTCACGTTCCTCCAAGACCGTCTCATGGCATTCAATGCCGCCAATGGCTGACAAATCATGTCCACAGACGTCTCTCTGAGACCCGATTCGAGTATTAGTTATGTATCACTTCTCAGGGTTAGAAGGAATATTCTGACTGAGACTCTTCCTTCCTCTATAAATATCAAAGCTTAAAGGTCTGGCTAGGGGAGACTAGAACTTTGGTAGAACTGGTTCTTGCATGTTTAGGATAAAGTGAGCCGTCCAATATATGATACATTGACACGACCACTTAAACTCCATGAACAACTTTCGAACGTCACGGTGTTTCTGATAGTAGGAAACTTAAAAACTAGCTCTCATATTTGAGATAAGGTGAGCCACGAATCTACAACTTGACCGCCGATTGAAGTTTGTAGACCATTTGAACAGGCTGCTGTGCATTGGAGGAAGATTTAGGTTTCATTAAGTCGAAGTGCCTAATTATACTTCAGGGATTCACTGCTTTGGTATTGCGAACATCGACCCCAAACCAATACCTTACGTGCTTGACCATTCAATGTGTGTTCGACAATGCATGTTCGCACCCTAAGTGTTGTGATTTCTCACAAGGTGTGTTCTCTCGATCGAATGCGCATATAGCCTGAAACCAAAAATTCTTTTCAGCGACCGTTGCATCCAAGCCCAAAGCTGCATTGTGCTTGATTTCGACATGATAGCCCCTGCAGGGTTCACTGGCTTCCTTCCCCTTTTTCTCTCAACACACGTATGCATCATTTTGCTCCCTGTCCTGATTTTCTTTTCTACGCATCCTTATAACATTATCTGCCGCAGAGACTGCACAAAACAAGGTGATGTATCTTATTAGATGCCTCCAGCCACAATGTATCATTCCCCTTTATGGCTTAAAACATAACAAGTTTTCAGAAATGCAGGCACCCGCAGCAAGTGCGGCGTAATCATTGTCCACTGATGACGTTGTAGTCACCCTTGCCATTTATCGACATGGTACGCGAGAAGCCTTTATCCGTCAAATCGGGTTTCTTCTCCCGCAAGGAAGTGCCCCACAGACTGTGGAGTATGCCAGACGCCTAAGCATCTCTGTGGCTATTCTAGTACCCTTTTATTCATTCATGTATATGCCCGAGACCGTACAATGATGCAAAGCTCGGAACTACTTTTTTTTTTGGCTCCGCAATGGTAAGTATTTGTACGAAATCCCGACTTGCCTCATGTCGTACTTCGACGCCACCAAATCGGCTCCAACAACAGATGGATTGCGCTTTTTCTCTCCGATTAGCAGTCTGCCTAGGGATTATCCCGCGGCGACTCCACCTGAAACATCCACAAGAAATTCAACATTATATCCAGGCTACAGCTTTGACTTCCATTTGCGACTATAAGCCTGTCCCAACAACACCAGTCCGATTATCTATGCTAAATAATTTCCAGTGACGATGACTATACGCTCCTCTACTTCGGTATCGTATCTATGATGTATCGAACTGCAGGCCTTCACCATTTTGCATCGGTGCCTCTATCCGCGCCTCTGGATCGTGTTCCACTTTTTTTCCCTCGCTACTCCGTGAGTTCTCCCTCTCCAAGACAGCACGTTGGCGCGCCTCGAGTCCCCCTTCATAACCAAACCAACGTTTTCGAGAGCAATGTGGACCGCGGAGCAGCAAAATTATAATTTGGAAGGCTTGCAGCGCCAGCATCAACAGTGAACACGCTCTCCATCCGTGTTGCACGAAAACTTGGGTGCCAACAGACGTGCCCATCACCTGCCCGATAAACAGCTGGGACGTCTTACTTAACGACACTCCGATTGATAGCTCACTGCGGAACTCACTGATAGAATGAGAATGGCGTTTAAGCGCGCACGAGCTGCGGAAGATATGCTGTGGTATTATTACTGTGAGTCAACAGCGGTTTCCTTCACGAAAGAACAAATATGTTGACCTCAGCACCCGAGTGGTCAAGGATACTTGCTGGGACTGACGCGCAACATCGAGCCCGAAGCATGCGATGACGACAGCTGCAACATTGATCCCACCTGCCGCAGTCTGCACAGCTTGGGACACTAGGAGCAAACTAGTGGCTATCAAAGTTGCATACCAAGGGACCAGCTTATCAATAAGACGTCCTGCGAAAGGTCCAACGAGCACGCCCAGCATGCCAACGAGACCAAAGAGACCAATTACGAGACTGAAAATGGTGTTAAACTCGGGCGGTAAAAGGTCAGGGGTTATGTGCGTACGTGGAGTAGTAATAGGGTGGACCTCCGAGAAGGAAGGTGAGAGTGACCCAAAAACAGGTAAAACATGCGCTGGATGCAATATTTATAATAGCCACTTGTATCACAAGTGGCTCCGTTACCGCATACTTTGCCATAGAAAATAGGATTTGGAAGTAGGTCAAGTCACGGTTTTTGGATGGATAGTCAGGAAGCATCAGGTAGGCGCCGATGAGAACGAGACATTGGATACCGATTGACATATAGTAGACTACACGCCAGGTTGTAAAATTGCCTATGACGCCAGCCAAGACACGAGCAATCAGGACGCCTAGCATGAGACCCGAGAGTACCACAGACAATGCAGACGCTCTGCGTTCAGGTGGAGCCAGATCTGCAGCTAGAGGCATCAAGATCTGGGGAGTGACAGTTGCAATACCGATCAAGAAGGACAGGGTCTCGAAGACCCGGAAATCCTTGGTCACGGCCAAACCTATCGTGAGAGTAGTAGATGTCGCAACCAGCAGTAACACTAGTTGCCTGCGTCGAACAAGGTCGCCGAGGGGGGATATCAGAAGTAATCCCACTAAATACCTGAACCGCGATCATAAGTCGTGAACATTCCATCGGAAACAGATAAGTTTATTTACCCTGCTTGAACGAGGGTGGGGACACTTGATAACCGAATCACACTTACTA
Source organism: Suillus placidus (assembly GCA_016628565.1). Lineage (NCBI taxonomy): Eukaryota > Fungi > Basidiomycota > Agaricomycetes > Boletales > Suillaceae > Suillus > Suillus placidus. Next base: position 58,281 of record JABBWD010000056.1, read on the forward strand.
TTAGCGCAGATTCGTTGAAACGGACGAAATAACACACCGTGAAACTTCTTCATATGTTACATCGAATGATTTCGAAAACTCGACTATGTACGAATTTCATCACAATCAGAGACACGCGCAGCCAACAATGCTCCGCAACAACATACTCAACAGCGGTTGACAATAATACAAGTTAGCGACAACTGCCTTGCCATTAGCATCCATTTACCGTCTACCGAGAAATCCGTACTGAATGTGCTAGCAAATCCAAAGGAAACGTTGAGCAAGATGCCGAAGTGAAAAGGTTTGATGGGATTGTACTGGAGCCTTTTCGGGATCGGTATAAGACAAAAATCTTTTGTGGGCCAACTTTCTTCTGCGGGCGCTGCAACAGTTGTTTCAGGATGCGCCCCTAGCTTCTCAGTGCTGGAGGGAGACATTAAAGACTAGAGTGAGTCTCGGCGACGGCTGGGAACAGTGCTGAGGTAGGCTATGCCAGACGAGGACCGCGATAAGTATCAAGATATGCAAGATGACGAGAAGTACTGGGAGTGATACCAGTGGCTAAGTCATATGGTGTGCACGGAAGGTCAAAAGTGAGTTTAGGAAACACAAGAAAAAATAAAAGGAAGCTACGCACTTGGATACTAGTGTGGGGCACAAAATCCGAACGGCCGAGAAACCGAGAGAAAGCACACAGCTCTGAGCTGCCCTTCCATACTACACTTGGCGTCTTTATAAAGGCTGATAGGTACCGGCGCGGCGATGTTCTGTCAAACAGATATCATACTTCCGACTTTGATCAACAACAATCAGCAACTCGCCGTACGTAAATGAGACGACAGTCCGTCCTTGGCATTGGTAAGTATGCCAGCTGCCAGCGTAGTAAGCGCTGAGGGTTCAACATTCAAGTGCTTGGAAATATGACATTCTCTCATGTGCTTCAACTTTCAAGAACCGGTACTTATATTTAGTGTGGCTTCAAATTTAGAGACCCTCAGATCAATTACTTACATGTCAAGAGCACCGAGCAGGAATGTGAGTTGACATTCAACTCTTTTCACCGCATACCGCAGAATCCAGATCTAGCCTCACAATTTCCTGGAAACGGTCAAGGCTTAGCTAGAAGTATGACATGTCCTTGTAAAACACAGTCGGAAAGTCTTACAAAAATACGACTGCAGTCGTTATCAGCCATATGCATGAGTATAGGTGTGACTGTTTGCGAAAAGATCGTCCAAGGCATGCTGGCACCAGGCACATGCACATGCGGACCGATCCACCGTGACCGATTCCGCCGCAGCACATGATAGCAGCTTTCAGCGAGGGATTGTTCCGTGACAACAACTTGCCAACGGCAGCATATAAAAATCTGGTTGAAGCTTATCTAGAACAGCACGAATTCTGTTGCGATAGCGGTGCTCCATATACACCGGGAATCAAGCCCCCAGAGTGATAGTGATAGTACCCAATAATGAGTAAATTTCTATGAGTAATTTACCATGGGACAACTGTATGAAGTTGGTGAACTGGTGGTATGCATGATCAGATCGATGAAGGCTGCAGCCTCTAAGCTAGTGGTATATAATATGTTCAGTACGAGTTCAAGTTTCGGCTCGAGAAAATTTCAGACTAGCGGAGTTCCTCAGCGCCTCCTCTGGCGTCCCCCTTCTCACTGCACACTACAGCTAGGTGACCGCGTCCTGCGTTTTCAGGGTCGTCGCTCGCGATTAGTTGAGACTGCTTAGACGGAATCATCTTCCAGAATTCCAGCCCGCCTTCATAACCAAACCAGCGATTCCGGGGACAATGGGGACCTCTAAGGATAAGCACAGCGAGCTGGAAGACATACATGACCATGAACAGCGCAGAATCTGCACGCCAGCCATATCCAACAAAAACGTCAGACCCAACGGACGTCCCTGTGATTTGGCCCAGAAAAACCTGCGACAGTCCGTTGACTCATCAGGCTGATTCATAACAGAAAATGTGAATTGACGCACTGATATGATCAACAGTGCGTTCAAACGTGAGCGCGCGGTTTCCGAAATGCTGGTTGATTGTCGATCAGTATGGCAGAACAGCAAAACATATGATATTGTACCTGAACATTAGTGTAGAGAGTGATATGGATTGAGTTTGGCGGAACATGTCTAATCCAAAGCAAGAGATGATGACCGCGGCGATGTTTATGCCTCCCGCCCCAGTTTGTACTGCTTGGAACACCAAAAGAAGCAGAGTCGAAATAATAGCGGACCACCATGGCACAATCCGATCGAGCAGACGGCCAAAGAATGGCACAGTAATTACACCCAACATTCCAATGAGGCCAAACAAGCCGATGATCATGCTGACACGACGGCGTTAGCAAATGAGTGATAATAAGTCAGGGTCACTAACGTGGAGTAGTAATATGGTGGTCCACCGAGTAGGAACGTAAGGGTCACCCACCAATTGGTGTAGCATGCGCTGGCAGCCCAGTTTATTAACATAATCTGGCTGACAAGAGGTTCGGTGACAATATATTTCGCCATGGAACGAAATATTCCGAGGTAGGACAAATCACGGTTCTTCACTGGATAGTCCGGAAGCAACATGTATGCACCACCCAGGACAATGCTCTGGACGCCGATAGACATACAGTAGACAATTCGCCAACTCGTGAAGTTGGCCACTATGCCAGACAGTACGCGTGCGATGAGAATGCCAAGCAGAAAACCTGACACAACAACTGAGATAGCTGATCCACGACGAGCGGGAGGAGCGAGATCAGCGGCCAGTGGCAGGAGAATTTGAGGAGTGACAGACGTCAACCCAATCAGAAACGAGATTATCTCGAACACCAAGAGGCTGTTTGTAATAGCGAGTCCTATTGTTAAGGTAGTTGAAAACACAACCAAGAGCAATATCAACTGGCGCCGCCGAAGCATGTCACCGAGTGGTGTTATGAATAGGAGGCCGATACCAAACCTTATCCATCGTTAACAGTAGCCATGTGTAAAGATCGTGGAACCTTACCCAGCTTGAACTAGCGTTGGTATTCTGTACGAATGTTAGATTCACCGATCTCAGTTAGACTTTTGGCTATCCACACCTTGCCACCTCATCATACGTGACATGGAAAGAAGCCGACAATTGAACTTTGAGACATAAACGTCAAGACAACAAATAGAAATTGCGAAGCTAACGTACTTATAATTGGTTGACAATAATATAGGTTGGCAACAACTGCGTCGAAGTTTAACGTATATCTATGAACGTCCTGGTGTCATGGCTTACCTAAAGTACTGCATATGCCAAAAGATACATTGAGCAACATTCCGAAGTGGAAAGGTTTATCAGGGTCATAACGGAGTCGTCTCGGGATAGGAAGGCATCGGAAGTCTTTCGAATATGTCAGATTCGTCTGCGCTGGGACAAGGGACGACGGAGTAGGCTGAGTTGCTGCTGAATTGACAATTGTTTCAGCGGGAGAGGTCATGGCTCACACAGCAGAGGGAACGTACCAGTGTTCTGTAAGACCTAACCACTGATATACATAAACTTGCCTGTTCGAAAAGACCATGGTGTAGGTATTTGAGTAACAAAGTCGTGACCTTTGGTGATCACCGAAGAGTCCACGACTCAGAGCGGAGGTCCGAATGCCAGAAACGTCATTCACTCGTAGTGAAGTTAGAGCTCGTGCTATTATCAGGCGCAGCATGGGACCACCGAGATCTCATGCATCATGTATCATGGGAGACAAGCTGACTGAACACACGAAAACGATTGACAAATGAATGCTTCATCATCAGGTTTACTTTTAAGTTTTTACCCACTATTAATATCCGACTTTTCGCACGATGCAGTGGGGAAGTAGTGCGAAGACGACAAAAGTAAAAGCTACTTTGTCAATGTCAGTCTATAACATTGAATGATCTTATATTACAGGTATACTACCGACAAGGTGCAATGGGCAAATTTTAGACTAAGTAACCGATGCTAGCCGATTACATGACCTGTGTGAAGTGGGTGAAATGGTGGTGGTGGTACATGATTGAGTAATGCAGCCTATGAGCAAGCAAACGCGAATGAGCATGGCGTTCTGTGTGACTCTATCGTATCGATTTTTGGCCCGAACCACTATCGGGCATCTTTGCCTTCAGCACCCCTCTTCTCACCGGTGACTACAACGAGGGTGCTGCCACCTGCACTTTCGGGGTCATTATTCGCAATTGCTTGCCCAGATTGCAGATTGTGCCAAAAATATAGTCCACCTTCATAACCAAACCACCGATGCCCGGGGCAATGAGGGCCTCTGAGGATAAACACCGCAAGCTGGAAGACATACATGGCCATAAACAAGGCAGAATCTGCCCGCCAGCCATATCCGACAAAAACGTGAGTACCAACGGACGTCCCAGTAATCTGACCCAGAAAAATCTGCAAGAGTTCAATGTCTCATCAGGTTGGGCTGATTCATGATAGCAGGTGTGATCTGACGCACTGATAGGATCATCAGAGCGTTCAAACGTGAGCGAGCAGTCTCCGAAATGCTAGATCATTCTTTGTTAGTATGAAAGAACTACAAACAAGACCTGAGGCGAAATTGTACCTGAACATCATTGTAGAAAGTGATACGGATTGGGTTTGGCGGAACACGTCTAATCCAAAGCAAGAGATGATGACCGCAGTAACGTTTGTCCCCCCTGCCCCGGTTTGTATTGTTTGGAACACCAAAAGAAGCATCGTCGAGATAATGGCGGACCACCATGGCACAAGCCGATCAACTAGACGGCCCGCGAATGGCATGGCAATTACACCCAACATTCCAACAAGGCCAAACAAGCCGATGATCACCCTAACGCTATTTCGTCAGTAAATGACTAGGCAACAAGACAGCGTCACTGACGTAGAGTAGTTATATGGCGGTCCGCCGAGTAGAAACGTGAGCGTCACCCACCAATTGGTGTAACACGCGCTGGCGGCCCAGTTTATCAGTATGATCTGGCCAACCAGAGGCTCGGTGACAGCGTATTTCGCCATGGAACGAAAAACTTCAAAATAGGACAGATCCCGGTTTTGTACTGGATAGTCCGGAAGCAACAGATATGCACCGCTCAAGACGAAACTCTGGATGCCGATAGACACACAGTACACGATTCGCCAACTGGTGTAATTGGCCACTACACCAGACAGTACGCGGGCGAGAAGGATGCCAAGTAAAAAGCCCGACAAAACAACTGAGATAGCTGATCCACGACGGGCGGAGGGGGCGAGATCAGCCGCTAGAGGTATAACAATTTGGGGAGTGATAGACGTCAACCCAATGAAAAATGAGGTGATCTCAAACACCAAAAGGTTGTTTGTAATCGCGAGTCCTACGGTCAAGAGAGTGGAAAGCGCAATCAAGAGCAATATCAATTGGCGCCGGCGAAGCATGTCACCGAGTGGCGCTATGAATAGGAGGCCGATACCAAACCTTATCGATTATCCATCATTAGCGGTAGCCGTTCATCAGATGTCTGGTATCTTACCCAGCTTGGACCAGCGTCGGTATTCTGTGAGAATATTAGCTTCACCAACATCGATCATATGCTTAGGGCATCCACACCTTGCCACTTCCTCATACGTGACATGGAAAGAAGCCGATAATTGAACTTCGGAGACAGGGTTCATCAAGGCAACAAACATACATTGCGAAGCTGACTTACTTAGAATTGGTTGGCAATAGTACAGGTTGGCAACAACTGTCGATTATGATTAGGTGCCTATGAATGATGTCCTTGTATTTAAGGCTCACCCAAAGTGGCGCCTATGCCAAAGGATACGTTGAGCAACATTCCGAAGTGGAAAGGCTTATCAGGGCTATAACGGAGTCGACTCGGAATGGGAAGACATCGGAAGTCTTTTGAGAATATTTGATCTGTCTGTGCGATGGAAAGCGACGGCAGAGTAGGTTTAGTCGTTGCTGAACAGACATTCGTTTTAGCGGGAGAGGTCATGGTTTTCACAATAAATGGAACGTACCAGTATCCATAAGGACTGGCCACTGTTATACATAAACTCGTTTGTTCGAAAGACCATAGTATACGTATATTTGAGTGAATTTGATCTTCTAAAAGCCCACGACTCATAGAGGAAGGTCAGAACGTGGAAGGGCTATTGAGTAATACCAGAGCTCGTGATGCTATCAGGCGCTACATGCGCGATCGTTACGTGCATGATAACCCAAGTTGGCACTCATCAGGAAAGAGAAAAGAAAAGTCTCGATGGAAGGAGAGTAAGCGCAAAACAGCCACGCACAAAATGACGACCTCACCTAAATTGACGTATACAGGGTCTGTAGCCGCCTTTGATGCCAATGAGACATACGTAAGGTTCACGACTCTGAATCATGATCAGGTCAATCGGCAGTCAACCAGCTGCATTCGGGTGTCTGCCTCTCACTACTTAGATAGTAAAAAACAAGTTTCCGATTGCAGTGAAGTTCTTTTGCACCTGGAAAAAAGCACCGAGGCCAAAGCAGAAGATTTAATCCCATCGAGGTTGATCCCTCTTGCCAGTCTCGGTTGCCTGTAACACGTGGAGCGTTGCATACTGATGATTCGATCCGTTGATTATGCGCCCTATCAAGGCTCGAAATTATGACAGGCTCAACATATTCGAGACTTGTGTTGAGACCGCTGAACTTCGTGTCATTTACATGGAATAATCTTGTTGAGGCCAGCTTGAATGATAACCAGGGACAAATTTAGTAGCTTCGAACAGGGGACGAAACATTGTAGTCCGATAGCCATATCAGGAATGACACGCTAGTTCGTGAAGTTACCGATTACTCCTGAAGCATCATGTGTCAGAAAATGCCCAACATGAGGCTGAATTGTACAACTGAGAACGTGGTTGTGCTATTCTCCGCGGCGCAGAATAGGATGTAAAGTGGAGGAGAAATTGAATTTTATGATGAGAAATTGACTCACAGACTAATATCGTCGTAAGCTGCCTACGTTGAAATGGAACCAATGCAATATAATCATACCTCAAGGCGACTCAAAAAAGTCGACCAAACACAAAGCGCCTCGAATAGAATCACGGAAAATTCTCAACGCAGTACATAATCGAGTAGCAGCCAATGCAGACGGTAATGAATGCACTTTCGATGATTTGTCGAGATAACTTGACCCGAAAGAACTGCGATTTAAAAAAAAGTATGAGCGCTATATTCAAACACAAAATTGAACCCCGTCGGCCCTTCACAAGCGTGGGACTTACCTGAGAAACTTCGGACCGAAACGTTTCATACCGACTAAAGATGATCATCAGATCATGAGGCGTACTGGTAAGTTGAAATTGTGAGAGTCAAGGACAAGTTGCTGATTACAAAATTGGCGAAAGATTTACTCACAACAATGTGGGACCGAGGCCGAGCGCTGATTAGTGGCTGATAGGGTTAACGTTCAGCAAGAATATTGTCTCAAGCAGCTCTGATTAGTACGATGACAAATTTGTATGGCGATCATATACTTGAGTGCTCACCCCGCGATTCATGATCTATATGATATACATACACGTGAAGGTATTAACCCGCATAGCAAGAGAAACCGAACACTATCAATGATAATAGTGTAAATGAATGAAGAACTCGAGGCGTGCGCGTGCAGGCGGGTATCTTGATTACCGCATCAAGCTTTCCTTTTTTTCAACTTCGTTGGTCTCCTTCACTGCCTCCCTACCAGCATTTCGAAAAACTAAAAGTGCATCCCATGCACTTCCAGAAGTTATGCTATCCATCGCTAGCGCAACCCCTTCTTTGAAGTCCGAAGGTAAACCTGCAACAACTAGAAGCGCCGATGCATTCAACAAGACGAAGTGCAGAACGGGCGTCAACGACTCCGGTATGTCATTGCCCGAGTTGAGGAGCGCTTTGAATGTCCCTGCATTCTCTGTCGGCGTTCCGCCAGCTACAGATGCAAGTGGATGGATGCTAAGTCCGAAAAGATCTGGGTGCAATGTGGTTTCGGTAATTTTGCCATCTACCAATTGCCATGCGTGTGTGTCGCCTGCACAGCTGATCTCGTCGAGTCCTTCGGCTCCGCATACCACGAGAGCGCGCTCGACGCCACCCTCATGCAGGGACTGAGCGAAGGTAGGACCGAGCTCACGCTCAGCCACACCCAATACCATGCCTCGTGGACGTGCAGGGTTTATAAGGGGTCCAAGGACATTGAAGAGCGTTCTGAATGGCAAGGACTTGCGGTATGGTGCAATCATAGCGAGTGCGGGATGGTAATGAGGCGCGAGGATGAAGGTGAACGGCACCTTAGATATGGGAAAGGGAGTGCCTGGTGAAGGGGCGGTGAATAGACAGTCGAGGGATTGTAGAAGATCTGCTGATCCAGATGAAGATGTGGAAGCCTTGCTTCCATGCTTGTTTGACTCATCAGCCAAGTTACCGTAGCAGACGCAAAAAAATTCTACCTTGATTACTCGAGCACCTGCGCCTGCAGCAACGACGGCTGCTGTTGTACTGACGTTAAATGTGTTGTGGCCATCTCCTCCAGTTCCAACGATATCGACTACAAAATCCGTGTCTCCATCCTCGATGGCTGCTTGTAACGCGCGCGCCCTTAAAGCTTCAGCAGCTGCTGCGAGGAATCCTGGGCGTTTTTCCACTCTCCCAATATGGAGGGCAGCAAGGAACGCACCGATTTGTGCGGGAAGGGCAGCATCGGGGGTGAAAAGGTGATGAAGTGCGAGTTTAAGGTCTTCCGGAGTGAAATCCTTGGGAGTTTTGACAAGTTTTCCTAGCAGAATTTTGAAGGAATCGGGAGTATATTCATGCATGAGTACTAGTGTTAAGACGATTTCTGTTGACAATTGCAAGGTATCGAATGGGCAGCATCTTTTGTCAATTTTTGTTGCAGCTTGAGCTTCACAACTTAACACACTCGGACTCAATAATTGGGCCAGGTGAAATTGACGCGGTCGTGACGCAGCTGTGACGCGGCTTAAGTGACGCGGCACCGTTCACAAATGATATGTCTAAACACCATCCTATGTTGCTCGCAATGATCTCCAAACACTTTGAATCCTCATGAATGATCAACATATGAGTGTCCATCGGTGTACACGCCCTGTAGTGCTGTATTCACCTCTCACCATTTTTACAGTGCTTGTCCTCCGCGTTAGTATTACTTGGGAATGTAGCGTGCATCTTGTGTCTGTATTGTATTAACTCTAACCATTGATCAAGTGTTGGTTTTCAGACACCAGTGTGAAGTATTGTCTCACTGAGTCAAGCCTTGACCCCACCTTGTCAAGTCTGATGCAGCCTTGTACTCTGTCCTACCACGTCAAGTCCCAACTATGTCGTGTCAAGTCTTCAAATTCAGGCTGGGTCAAGCACCACTCATACCACGACAAGTTATTCCCAACATCTTCGCAGCCTCCATGTTAATGTCAACCTCCATCCTTACCTATGCCGCGTCAAGGCTCACTTGCATGCCGCGTCAAGCATAGCCCATGCCGCGTCAGTGCTGCGTCAGTGCCGCGTCAAAGCAAATTGTGCCGCGTCAATGCCGCGTCACGGCCGTGTCAAACCTCATCCATGCCGCGTCAGTGCCTCGTCACTGCCGCGTCACACCTATCACATGCCGCGTCAAGGCTCACACTGCGCGTCAGCACTTCAACTGTCACATCTATGCCTCGTCAGTGCTGCGTCACACCTATCACATGCCACGTCAAACCCCACCCTGCGCGTCAGCACTTCAACTGTCAGTGTAACTTAGGTATAGTTTCAATCTATCATGCTAGTTGATTTTCTAACAGCGTATCCTTTCGTCCTACCAGAATTAGACGTCGTACACTGTAGTTGTCCATAGGCAGTAATAAAATCATTTACTAAGCATTCTATACGGACAGTGGTACTCCGAGTCTCCGAGAAAGTATTTCTCCATCCTCAACTCTTCATTTTTGTCTCCTATGGCCTAGAGAACTGGTATCGCGCTTCTGGAAATCTATATATGCTATGGCTTTTGTGAGTGCTTTGAGATACGGAGTGCATTCGTTTTAACCATCCTCTAGCAATTAATCAAACATATATACAATTTTTTCTATCCCAACGAGAGAGGGGATAAAGATCAACTGCAGGGTGTTGGGGACCTCATCCCCTGCTATGACCGCTCAGGTGCGCCGTTCGACTGATGATCTTTGCGAACTTACACGCGACCGAGTACGCTGGCAGGTGGTTTGGTGGCGCGGTTGCAAATTCCCATCAAGTCTCGGATCACCTCCTAGTGATGTCGAGCAAGGAGATCTTGTGGACGAACTCTGGCAAGACCAAGCTAAGAGGCGTGAGATTCGCGTGAGTGGCATTGACTGGTTATGTTCGTACTTAATGTGAAGTGTTGCATAGCTTGGAGAATGGGCCCACTCTTGGGATACCCCTCGCGAAGAAGACTTGATTCAAAACTTTATGTCAGCACAAGCATCAAAAGAATTGGACGACATACTACGACCACATATTGCTTCGCTTCAGAAGCTCCTTGACAGTCCCGACTTGAACCAGTGTGGTGCGGAGGCATATCCCGTGATAGACTATATCTTGCAATCAGAGATGGTGTGGGTGCATACAGCATACCATTTTGTGGCGACATATCAACTCACGAGTATGCAAAAATCGCACGTTGGTTCTCTGAGAACATTCCCGGTGCTTCTGGTCAGGTCGAAAAATGGCTCGGTGGCATGCCTTTGGTGCACGCTTTCACTCTCGTTGTTGCTCATCGAAAAGCCGGTGATTTCAAAAAATGGGTCCAAGCTCGGAACGAGGAATGGAACAATAGCGAGCTGTTGAAGATGGCATGGGCTGATCTCATGATAAGCTATCCTGCCGACAGCTTCGTGGCTGACGTAGACCTCGAGTGTCTGACCACACTAGAAGCAAGGATGTTCGAGGATTCGGAAGAAGCCTGGACCTGCAGGCAACCAGCAGTGGGGTTTGGATGCTGGCCAACATCACAGGCGGTGGAATGTGTATCTCAACATTCCTAATGAATGGGTTCTGGCAAGAGATTACAGCGAGAGTGAACTTGAAGTGAGGAAATTATTACCTGCTCTGTTCAAAAGGTCTCTAACTTGTGTGATTGACAGCGTGGCCCCTCATTCAGCGATAATTCTGATGCCACGTCTTCAGACGAGCTGGCCGAACTTGTAGCTCCTTCGCTGCCGGATGAAGAAGAAATTGTGCCACTGAAACGTCGCACTTCGCTGCCGACCGAAGAATGTGCACCCGTTAAACGTCGACGTGCTTCGCAGAGGGTCCAGAGAGGGAAGACAAGAAAATAGTCATTAATGGCTGATTAGTAGCTAGTAGGTGTCCCTAAGATGAATAAAATAACGAAGGAATGGCGTGCAACTCGATCTGGGAGTCGAATGTAGACCCATAGGAATGCTTGAACTGGCGCGTCAGTGGCCGCGTCAAGGCTCGTCAGTGCCGCGTCAGGCCGCGTCACAGCCGCGTCACGACCGCGGCAGGCGCGTCACAACCGCGTCAAAATAGCTACGCCATCAATAATTGAGTTAGGACGACCTAATCCCCAATCGACGACTCTCGACACCAAACATGCTTGCGCTTCTTTAATTCCATCAATATTCCTGTCTGCTGAACAGAATTTCCGAGACACTGCGAGCGGTCAGCTGAAACCACCTTCCATGGATGAAACTACTACACTGAATCTAGTCGGATCCCTATCGAGTTTCCCAGAACACTTAATAATGTCCGATTCTCCAAGGCAAATATCGAGCGTTCTGGACCTATGATAATATTAACAAGTGCTTCGTCCAGCAATATTTGTCAAGCTCGCAGTTCCTTGATTGGCGCTGCCGCTGGTAGTTCAAGCTCGGGTCAATATATACTACTCAAACCTGCTCATCAATCAATTCCCTGTGTTACTAGCACTCTTCCGTCTCCCTGACATTGTGTCACGTTGAATGACTTGTAGTTACTCAATGGCACGTCTGCTATGACCGCGCGGAAACATTTCAGGGCAACTCCGGGATATTTTCTGTAAGTATCACAGTCATCTCGCCCTGACAGAAGGAGCATCTTCATTCTTGAATCTTAACGAACATGAAACGTCTAAACTTATGTCCAACTCCCAGCAGGTCCCAGTTTGGCTTTCACTGTGGTAAAAGGGGGGATAGTGCTTCTTTTCTTCTATTTTGCTGGTAGGTCTCGGAGTATGGTCCAAGGTTATGTAGACGGACTCGGATGGAGAACCGGGTACCTTGTTTGTAACTGGAGAATCCGAGGTACCAGCAAGAATGAGGTGACTTAATTAATCATCGTTTCTCGTGTTTCTTTCGCTTATACTACTTCACGTTCCTCGCGCTGTAACAGACGACTCGGATCCCGGCTGCTCAGTAATTTATGACGAGTGGTCCCGGTCAGGCCTCAGGTCTGCTATCATTGGTGCAGGAAAGAAGGGCACGTTCGGGCGTTCTGTACAGCCTTGATTCATCGGAAAGGTGCGGAAAGGGCTGTGGTGGCGGCGGAGGACCATTTAACTTCAGGGGGTGCATTTTCATTTCTATTTGTTCCGAGTCTTTGCTTGAGGAGATATTTGGACTTAGTGGTTGACGAGCTCAACTCAGAGCCGAAACATTGCAGTTGTGGCTGAACCTTAAATCTTCGTATAAGTACTGTATTAGGGGAGCTCACAGTAGGTCGCTTCTGCTTCTGCTTCTGCTTCTGCGTCCATAATAAATCGATATTTTCACATATACAGCAAAATAAATAGAAACTAAATTGAATATACCATTTCTGGCCATCCCGCTCGGAGTGCGCTAAGTCGCATTGTACTCTCGATTATACTCTCACATGGCTAAATCAGGCATGTGTAGTTACGGGTTAGGGAGTTAACTGCTTACATAACACACCACTAACCCTTGTCCCTCACGTGTCAGCAGAAGCAGAAGCAAAAGCAGAAGCAGAAGCGACCTACTGTGAGCTCCCCTATTTGCATTAATATTTGGTGTACCCTACACATTTATTTTCTCGGGTTCCCTATGTAAGGTCTTACTTCGACGTAGAGGTGTCTGATGAGAGAGATGTAAAAACTCAATACCTTCCGACAATGTTTGCGGAAGACTCGCGACTCCAAATTCGGGTAGCCGATGCGATTTTCCCACTTGTAAGCGAGACCGTTGGTAACTCGACGCCATGCACTTTCTTAAGGGACTGATCGGAGCCTAACACAATAATCTGCCGTCAGTCCACAACCAACCAGTCATCCAGGGCTGGCTAAAAGGGGGTAAAACTGACTTCGGACACCATCATATTACAATGAATCTATCACCAATATATGTAGCTTTTCACCATCGTTGTGCTTATTTGAAACACACGCGTGTATACTAACATGTCTCAGGAGGAATGTTGTACGAAGATGATACGATCAAGAGTCTGACCGTGAATTTTATACTGCCGAGGCGAGGTACTGACACTTGTTCGACGCCCATCTGGCTGTGAGATAGTGATGAGGGAATTTGGATTGAGTAGGGCACCATTAGACGGCAGTGTAAGTGCTCCGAGTCATGCCGAAGTCATTTTTCTGCCTAGCGTGATTACTGGAACTCTGGCAGCAAGCCAGCATGGTGCCATCAAAACGCCAGATCCTGTCATGGAGTTGGTTTACCCATGACTGACTTTCGAAAAGGCCCACCAATGATAGCAGTTAGAACAGTCGATGATATACAAATTTGCACATCACAGCGAAAGGCGTACACACCTGTAGCGCCGATCTCATAGGAGATGAAAAGAAACCCCTCAATTATCAGATCTCCTGGAAAAAAAACATTGCAGGGAGCCGGAGTTCACATGTCACCGGGCGCGATGACGGTCTAGAGCATCGTACGAAAAACTATGTGGTGTTGTGTTCCTACGTACCTGAAATGCGTCAAGCAAGGTACTTGCAGCAATAAGAGTTCATGTATGTGTTTAGCGTCTAATGAAGCAGTATAAAACGAAGAGCGCACGCACCTCTTCAGCTGCATCCAGAATCACTCTACTAAGTTCACTCGACAGTACTCAAGACTCCCAACCTCTAGTAAAATGGCGCACCTCGTTCCTATTACCACCCCTATTCGGGTGTTCGAAGATCACACACAGACGATCTACGCAGCCGCAGATATTCCCTATAGTCAGCTGATGGTGACCTCCTCTGAAGACAGGATGGTTCGTCTGTGGGACTTGAAGACGGGTAAAGTATTGAGGCAAATGGAGGGGCACACCAGTGATGTGATGGGATTGGCGGTATCACAAGATGGGGAAATGATAGCGACCGGTGACGAGAACGGAGAGCTCATCGCCTGGCAGGCAGAAACTGGTGTATCTCTCACCAAAGCTATCAAAGTCCACAGCAGTGCAGTCCGCTCGCTCGACTTTTCACCCGATGATGCGTTCGTCGTCACCGCGTCGTCGGCACCAAACGACCAAACAGCCAAGTTTTGGAACACCAAAACATGGGCGCAAAACGGATATTACGCCTGCGGTAGTACTGTCCGCTGCGTTCGGTATGCGCGGTCTGGCGTACATATGCTTGCGGTTGCAACAGACCAAGATATCCAAATTTATACCGGCGGCAAACTCCAAACGAAGTTCAAGGGTCACAGTCACGGCACATTGTCACTCGCCTGGTTTCCTGACAGAACACGCCTTCTTTCAGGGGGAGATGACCGTGATCCCAGCATAAGGGAATGGGACACATCGAGCTGGACGCAAGTCGGTGGTTCATGGATGGGTCACACATACAGAGTCAATTCCATTGTCATTCATTCTTCTGGCACGCACGCAGTTTCCGCCTCTAGCGACAACACTGTTCGTCTCTGGCAGCTCTCTGATAAACAAACTATCGCCATCTTTCAGCACGCTTCTTCTGTCTTTTGCGCAGCCTTCTCCGCGAATGGCAGGCTCATCCTTAGCGGAGGTTATGATAAGCGAGTCGGGGTGTGGACAGCACCCAAAGGTACTTTGCCAGCAGATGCCACTTCTGATGGCAAGGAAACGATGTCAAAGGTAATTTCTTGTTGACGTAAACCTTCGCCATCTCATTTGCGTCTTTTCGTCAAAAAGGTTCCAGGCCTATACTCCAAGGTTTTAGGCTCTTATTCCAAAGTTCAACAGCCTACTCCAACACGAGCAGTACCAAAGGTAATGTCCCGTTAAATTACACATTCGCCATCTCATCTTGTGTCTTTAGGTTCAAGAACCTGATTCAAGGGCTGGAAGCCCCGACCCTGAGTCTCCGCAGTCCGTTTCGACGACCGCAAGCTCCGATTCTGAGTCTCAGCAATCGTCTTCGACGACTGTCCAGTCAGTTTTGGAGGCCGAACAGCCTATCGTCAAGGACGGGTGTTGCGAGGTCCAACAGTCTATTGCGGATGAGCAGTCCGTTTGCAAGGCTGAACAATCTGTTTTAGAGGCCGAACGGAATCTTCCAAAGGTATGATTCCATCCTTTGCTTGTATGGCGCCATTCAAGCTTTTTTTATGCAGGCACTTATAGAGTCTGATTCAAAAACCGGAAGCCCCGATTCCAAGTATCCGCAGCCTATTTTGACGGATTTCAAGTCTCAGCAGTTCCTTTCGACGACCCCAAGCTTCGATTCCAGGTCTCAGCGATCGCGATCGTCTTCGACGACTGTCCAGCCGGGTTCGAAGGCCGAACAGTCTCTTTCGAATGAGTGTGTCTCCGAGGCTGAACAATGTCAAATTTCCAAGGCCGAGCAATCTCCAACCAAGACAGAACAATCCTTCACCGAGTTCGAACGGTCTGTCGTAATGGGCGAACAGGCTGTTTCAAAGGTATGATTTGATCCTTTGCTCGTATGGCTCCATTCAAGCTTTTTTCACGCAGACACTTGTCATCACCACAGCTGAGCTCCTCGCCATCACCCAGACAATCCGTACTGCATCCATCACAGGGGACTTGTCTACCGCCGAAAAGGTCCTCACTCAAGAGATTACCGCCGACGCCAAGAACTTCGCCTCCTATGCCAACCGCTCTTTCGTTATGGCACGCAAACTCGACTGGGAAAATGCGTTTCAGGATGCAAACAAGGTGACAACGTCCCACCACGCTCTGGTTAAAATTTTGCTAACTTCGCTGGTCACATAGTCCCTTACCATACGGACGTCGTTGGCCGGCTATATAGCCAAAGGTATCGCCCTCTGTGGAAAACAGCTTATCGAGGACGCGAGGACAGCCTTTGACTTGGCGTTCACGTTCACGCACGGAAACATGGATGCTACTGTGTTCCTTTACTTGATCAAGGCGGGTTGATTTTTTCGTCTTGCATACTTCGCACTTCATTATGGGATTCAGGCTATTGCGCTGTTCAATGCGAACAAACACAAAGAGTCAATGCTACGTGTGGAACAGCTGGCTGCTGATCCTTCTGCTGATCCCTTCTCTTGTGCCGTCGTGTTGGTGAGTCTCGCGTTCACAATCACGCTTATGTTCGTCTGTGACTGATGGATCTGCGCTTCGCTTATCAGGCGAGTCTGCGAGTCCAACTAGGAACCGTTGCCTTTAATGGTGCGCATCATAGTGAGGCCGTCGAGCACTTCACTGCCGCTGTCGAGGCTAGCACTTTCTTGGCTAAATCCGCCGCTCCTGCTGCCTGCGAGGCTTTCACTGTGGTACGTTGACTATGACGTCACCAAAAGATTTACCCGTGCTCAACTGCGCCTTTTTTGCAGCTCTTCGGATGGGACATCGAGGCGTTATGGCAAACCTCCAACAAGAAACTGATCCTTGCGCTCCTTGGGGCTGGCATGCTTGGAGAAGCCTTCGAATCGTACCGTTTCGCGATGGATGCAAGTGATGAAGCTACGAAGACCAGCTTATACTCTTGGATCTTGAGTGAGTCTTTCCAGTAACGCCACTCATGCTACGGTGCTCAACCCTTTTTCACTCAGCTCTCTCGTTGTAATGAATGACGTAGTATGCCTCCCCCCCGAATTGTTTCATATGTATATATTTTGAAACACGGGTATCTTCTATTTATTTACTTTGGCGATTTCTATATCATGTATCCCTGTTACGTTTATCGACACACGATATAGGTGCCCATCCATGTTATAGATCATCGTACGGTATCATTCAATATTTATGCTAAACTTCAGACTCTCATCGAACAGCGCATTCTTGGCTCAGCTGAGTGTGCAGTAAGCCATGTCCACGCACTGCGTCGATCTCCGATCAGCGAATAAGCCTGTAGGATAAAGGCTGTTGTGAATATCACATTTTGCAATCATAGCCAACCTGTAACTTTAACCTTGACCGTCATCACCGTAAAGTAGTTGCTTCAGGTCATCGACTCGGATTCAAGTTGACCTTGGAGCTCTTGGAGCGGCACTCGGCCCCGTAGTCGTCATATTTCAAGCGGTTGAGCTGATTGATCGTTCCGAGATCTAATACTGCTCTAAAGCCGCTAGACGAGTCTAAGTTGCCGGTGGCATGGGCGGTGCCGGGAGATCTCTACAAGATCTCTAAGAGGAAATTTTTTAACCCAATGCAGACGGCTTGGAGCTCGCGCTCATGGAGGAGACACCATACACTTGTCGACAAACACTGAAAACACCCGCACCGATCTCATGTCTGGCAGAAGGACTATCGGATCATTTCTTTGCAGGCTCAGGTACGGGTTTCCATCAAATCTCATACTGATGGATCATCTAAACTTCCTCTGTACATACTACATACTACAGACGACGGATCTGTTCGGGTATATAATCAAGAGACATTGAAGGTTGTGAAAGCTATCAGAGGTTTGGGAGAAGTCTCGTCTGTTGTATGCATGTCGCACACTGCAGGTGGCCTCGGGGACATGTGGGTCGCGTCCAATCGTCATGTACGTCTCGACAGGTTGAGATACTACATCTCATGTCTGACACACCGTGTTTTCAACTTATACAGGCTCTACGTTTTGCTATGGACACGGAAAAGATGATCCTTGCGATGGCTGACGCGACCTTGACGTTAGAACTTGGTGCCAACGATGATGATGTGCTGAACGAGGTAGGGAGCGTAACATCATTCTTCATATTTCTGACTGATCATGACTAGCCAGCTCTCGCTCAACCAAAAAAACACTCAACTGGCATTTTGTCTGGACTCTGGTATAGTCGGCGTCGTTGATCTTTCTACGAAAGAAGTAACACGCATGAAGACAAGTCACGACAATGTTTGTATTTTTCGTGGTTCAGGTGCATGCCTCGCTCAAGTCGCGATGCAGATCTGTGGAACGGTGAAGTTCATTCCAGATCGTTCGAGCGAACTTGTCAGCGGTGGATACGACTCTAGGCTGCTGCATCATGATTTTCACCAAAGAACTGTATTGTCGCGATTTGATTTAGGTAGTCTGACTTTTGGTGTATTTAGCTATCACTCATTTTTAATATTTCCTATGTCAGGGACGTCCGCTCAGTCCTCAGGCGTTTCAATGTCTCCGCCATTCATACTGTCGTCGGGCATGTCACCGTCTGGCATCTTGGCTGCGGGAACAGCTGATGGACGGGTATGGATTGGCACTGGCGGAGAGAAAATGTCAGGTGTCTCATCTGGCACATCTGTCAAAAAGAAACGGCGGAAATGGGAAGGATTGAGGCCAGACGAAGCCCTCACGGCGGATGTCGGGCATGGCCCTATCGTTGCTCTGTATGTGTTTATTACTGCTGCACTGCGACATCCGAACTGAGTCACCAACAGGGCATTCATCGGGCCTCACACACTTTTGACATCCACATTGATGGGACAAGTCACCCTCCACGAAATTGGTGGCTTAACTGCGGACGGAAAGTTGGATATATCTCCAAAGTGGACGAAGGGAACAACTGATGTGAACAAGGTTAATGCGATCATTGCTACAGGGGGCTTGATTATCATCGGTGGTTTGAGTAAGAGTGGGGGAGGCATGATAGAGGTTTGGGAGAAGGGGTCAAAATCGGGTGATGCATGACTACTTTAACAAGTTACCATAGGCTCAATGTTGACTCACTGTCGTCTGTGTGTTACTATGCAGGTGCCATTGCAGCGCTGCCAGACTCCATTGTTCAGTGCCAGGCCTAGGACTTAGGAAGCGAACGGGCACTTCCAGCATGCGATTTACATGCGCTTGTCGCATGACTACGAGGCGGCTGTGGCACTTACTCGTCTACTGAACCACCACGCGACGCGACGACGAAGGACGATCAACGAGCCTTCAATCGAGAATGCCTTATTGTCTCCTGTGCTTGAACCCTTTACATAATGCAGCAAATCAATCTGGAAGACAACCAATAAAGACCCGCCACCTCACGATCAGCACGACAGAAGAGCACCTGTCGAAGGGGAAAAAGGAGCGTCGCGAATTTGTTGCGAATGACTCTCCATAAGCCAAAGAATCTTCAGTGATGTACCGTCTCTGGACTCGAATGCTTATCTCTACGGTTTGATGCATCCAAGCTATCACTGCAAACCTGCACGCTGAGAACAGTACCAGTCCATCTACATTCTAGAGCAACCTTGAACGCTCAAGGATATGCAAGGGTGCTAATCCCTAGATCGTGCTTGAGATTCTACAAAGGATTCAGAAGCGAAACTGTCCGTAACAACGATGGGCGACCAATCCAGATATTTGTTCGTGAATGTTTAGATTTGATTTGCCTTTGAGAGTGGGCTTGAAAGAGCTCTGTCCAAGCAGCGGGATTCACTTGCGTCCGCTGCGATGGAAGTAAATCGACTTTTAATAATTTAACGATATCGTACAGATTGCACATCAAGTAATGAAACTTGAAGCTTCTAAAGTTTGAAGTCACAACTTGTTGACTCGGAGGTGCCACAACTGTGATTCGGTGCCATGCAATTGGTGCTTATTTTTCAGTTACTGAAATAAGACATTGAGATATCATAGAGTGAATGCGGCTACATAGAAAAGACACTGACCGATAAACCACATCAACGTGATAGCCTGTAAGTTACAATTAGGGCGTACTTTCTTCGCACTTTCTCTTTGAACGAACTCCGGATGCGAGTTTTGTTGCTAGAGAATACTTAGCCGAGAGCCCGAGAGCTGGCTTGGAAGCTGCGCACTGCGCTTTGCAGCGGCTGGGAAGAGGGTGCCTGTGAAAGCACTGCCACACTACAGACCTTTCGGAAAGTCTTGACTCACGTGTTTGAAATGGTTCAAAAATAGTAAAAATGTCGAAAATTCAATTAAATCACTTTCGAGTTTTGTATGCCTCTGAACGGCTTCAAAAACATCACATCTCACAAGTTTCTCACCCAGACTCGTCATGGTCTACCAGAGGATCAGTCGTGATCGGAAAGAACGAGCCTTGTACCTGCTTTTGGAGGAAGGATGGGACATTGACCGCATTGCTGTTGCTCTCGGAGTATCGTCAAGAAGTATAGAGCGGTGGGAGGCACATTATGACGAACACGGACATATCAACCCTTCTACGCCAATCATGGGTCGCCCTCGCTTGCTGGATCAAGTTATGACAGACGAGATCCACGAGCTGCTAGCTGAAACCCCATCACTGCTACTTGACGAGATCAGCGAATGGCTCGCCATATACCACGATCAGCCAATATCGACGACAGCTCTCCACGAGAACCTCAGGGACCTTGGTCTCACCTACAAGCGCTTGAGGAGGGTCGCGGCTGAACGTGATGACGGTTTCCGAGCTGATTGGTTGCACAACATGACAACCAACTATACAGCTGAGCAGCTCGTGTTCCTGGACGAGTCAAGCAAAGATGACCGCACCATACTCCCTAGATATGGTTGGTCACTCAGTGGACAAACCCCCTTTGACAGTGTCCGCTTGAACAGGGGCATTCGATACAGCGTGCTGCCGGCTCTCACCATTGACGGCTATATGGCTGTCCGAGTCGTTGAGGGATCTATAGACGGCGCAGAGTTCTACGATTTCGTTGTCAACGACGTAGCAAGTATATCGTTTTCGGTGTCTGAATCTCCGCTGATCGAATCTAATGTAGTTGCCCAGTATGAACCCATTCCCGGGCCCCAATAGTGTGATTGTCCTCGACAACTGTTCCACTCATAAGAGTGATGCCTTACGAGAAGCTGTAGAGGCATCTGGTGTGCCAATTGCTACTTTACTTCGCCTGCAAGTATCTGACACATTCGTAGGTTGTTTACTTATTTTTCTGCCGCCATACTCTCCAGATTTCAATCCGATCGAGGAGAGCTTCAGTTGCTGTACGTTCGACTACATTTCATTGTAGTTTGTCACTCACACTTCCTCTACAGTGAAGAAATGGTTTCGACGGCATTGGAGAGATCTCCGACACAGCCAATTCCCTGAGCAGGACCTCCGTGAAGCTTGCTTCAGGGCCATAAATGCCGAAAATGCTCGAGGCTGGTATATGCATAGTGGCTATCTGTAGCGCGGACAATATTACGCGGAGGGGAGTAGTAGTTTATAGCTGCATTTACGTTTACGGGGTAACAATATACGGGTATGAATATCTACGAAAGTCATGTAAGATTAATAATTATCAGAGTTTAACGAATGGTAAATGTGCGAATAAACGGCGGGAATATCACATTGTAGATCTCGAGTGCGGTCCCGAGATGACCTACTAAGCAAATGGGTTTTCTGCTTTGCTGGCAACATAGGCATTCAAGATACGTATGCGAGCAAGTGGAGGTACTGCAGCCCATTCCCAAATATCAGCACCTAAAGCATCCAGCTTGTCGCCAACTTTGAAGCCGAGTTTTTTAAGACTCTGGCAGTCCTCGTCGTCCAGAGCATATTTTTGACACCATTCCTCCACCGGATTCTTGGTAACCTGTGCCAGCGCAGCTGAAATGCTGGCAGATGCACCGAAATGCTGGTGTGTGCAGCCCGGCCCCAGGTGGTGCGCTACTGGACTTGGAGTTGGTGGTACAAATTGCTGCATGTGTAGAGGGTGCATGTTCCATGGTACGAAAGGGTACAATGGGGATGAGAATTGCTGCAGCGAAGGGTTTGGGAGGTTCCACGGTGACATTGAAGGGAAGAACGGTTGGTCAGACATGTTCGAAGCACGAGGAGTCTGTGGTGTCTGAGGCAGTGTTGAATCCTTGATGCGATCCTTAGGGTTGAAGAAATTACTGCCGAGGGGAATCCGCCCATATGAGGTTTGCTTGCGAAGCTGGCAGATATCATATATATGTGTCACAGTAGACAATGATGATGTACGTACAATGGAATTCGCCCAAACTTTCATTCTATTGGAGTTCAAGTCAAAATGCCAGCCTTGTGGTTCTTGAACATAGCAGCGGATCGAAGGGTGAGTTGCACAAGTACCAATCTCGTGCTCGTCGTTCAGTCTCTCCAGGATTGGTGCAATTTGATCATCAAATGAAAGCTGCGCATCATTTCAATGTCAGCAATTTCACTTGCTGTCACCGTGAGCACTCACTTTTCTCCCATACAAGCTACCATCATCTTGATGTTTTTCAGGAATATCCAGAATCGGAGCAGGTGCAGCTTGACGTCCATGTTTGGTAGGTCTCGGAGTTGTGAGTGCAACAATGATGATTGCGGAGTCTGGATCTTTCATTCCTTGAATTTGCTTCTTCATGGTTTCATAGCCAACAGCATCCTTCAAAGGAAGAGGATTTTTCTTCTGGAAGCTCCACTTTGTGCTAGACATATCAATATTCTCCCTCTCGACGTTGGCAAACACCACTATTTCATCAACAAACTGGTGCCAACTCATCTTCGGAGTGATGTTGAAAGGACCATCTGAAACAGGTGGCTGCTTCACGAATTTGTCGCCCTTGGGAGTCTTGCCTCTCTCCAACACCGGTGGCTGGGCAATCTCAACATACACAGGTACGGAGAAGTCCTTTGGGCCTTCTTTGCGAGGTCGTCCACGTGAGCGAGGCTTGATAACATTCTTCGTACCAGGGTTATGATGCTTTTTTGCATGCTTCGAAGCTTTAGAAGGCTTTAACTTCTTGCTTGCATTGGCTGAAGGATCTTCTGCCTCGGAGGTATCTGCAGCACAGTCGACATCATATTTCCGCTTCGATAGCTTACTACCCATCACTGAGCCAGCAGGGATCCGAATCTTCAGTGCAGGCTGCTTGGCATAAATTGCATCTGCCTAGGTGTCAGCTTATTCCCGTCGAGTAACAAGGAGGTAGTCACTGTAACCTTTGATCACTTGTAGCTCAGGAGCAAGCTCTAACTCAGGCTCCGAGTCATCGTCCCCATAGGTTTCATCACCATCCTCGCCCGAGGAGTCTTCCATACCACCAAGATTACCATGTTCTTCGTCTAAAATGTTGCCAGATTCTATATGGATACCATCAACAGATTCTTCATCAGAGTGTTGTGAATGGGTGGCATCTTCCTCGTCGGAGCATTCAGTTACTGTATTAGACATAATCTAACGTTCAAAAGAGTGTCAGTTATGCTTTTCTGCTCGACTTTGAAGGAGAGTGGTGCAAGTTTGCTGATTTTTCGATTTAATTGAATTTTCGACATTTTTACTATTTTTGAACCATTTCAAACACGTGAGTCAAGACTTTCCGAAAGGTCTGTAAAACAGCCTTCCAAAATCCCCAGTACTTACATAGAACTTCAAGTTCTGGTAGAGATTAGACTGCTAACCCTTTTCTTCAAGCTCTTTAATTTGGTTGCTCACATAGGAGATAACCCGCACGCGATGTCAATATACCACGAAGTACGTCTATTGTCGTCGTTGTCTCGTTCAAGGCGCCTAACAAGACTGGTCTATCACGATGATCAATGAACAGGCTGACGAGGCACAGCGAGGACACTACAATGACGGGTACAACCCTCACCCGTCTCAAACGCCCAATCCTTATGGAGAGCAACCGCATGACCCGTATGACCCAAATCACTACAATACTCGATTTGAACACCAACCCTACGATCCGAACCAGCAATATCACCTCCCGGACCCATTCCTGACCCCGCAAATTCAATCGACCCCATTTCCTCCCTCCCTATCACAAGATTTGTATCAACAACAACAACCTCCGCCGCAGCCACCAACAGACTACCTCACACCGCATGCCCGCTATAGCCTTTTCGACAACTCACAGCCTGCTCCACGTCCGCAGTCGCAGTTTGGTCTGGATTATGAGATGGTGGAGCGTGAGGACAATGATTTGGGTGATATGCCACTGCTGCGACACAATGGTCCCTATGCAGCAGCACCCATGCCTGGAGGTTACCAAGAGGCCATTTCTGATGATCGCTCGGAAACTAACATTCGCTACGGACACATACCACAGCGCGTACCCCGACGGTACAAGACCATCAAGAAGGTAGAGTGAGTGTTCCTGGTTTAATCTTATTTTCTTTCTCCCTCACAGCGTACAGACTCTTCCACGGTAACTTCGTGCTCGACTCCGCGGTCCCGACAAAACTGCTGGATATGTGCGCGATGCGCAATGAACGCGAGTTCACCCACATGCGGTACTCCGCAGCCACATGCGACCCGAATGACTTCAAGGATTCTGGGTTCACCCTCCGCCAGGTACACTACGATCCTCCACGGAGGACGGAGCTTTTCATCGTCATGACAATGTACAATGAAGACGAGGAGTTATTCTGTCGTTCAATGCATGGTGTCATTAAGAATATCGCTCATTTGTGCAAACGAGATCGGAGCAAAACGTGGGGGAAAGAGGGTTGGAAGAAGGTTGTAGTATGTATTGTTAGTGATGGACGTTCGAAGATCAATTCCCGGACCCTGAGTGTCATTGCTACCATGGGTGCATATCAAGACGGCATTGCGAAGGTACGCTTCAATTTTGGCAAACGGTCATCTTGTTGACAATAGAGAAGAATATCGTCAATGGAAAACCTGTAGCAGCACACATATACGAGTATACCACGCAAAGTTTGTCTCACTATCATTTGTCTGTATCAAATTAACACGATCACAGTATCTGTCTCTCCTTCAATGAAAATCGAAGGCGCCGAGAAAGGTGTTGTCCCCGTACAGATCATCTTCTGCCTCAAGGAGAAGAACCAAAAGAAGATTAACTCCCATCGCTGGTTCTTCAACGCCTTCGGTCCAATACTGCAGCCCAATGTGTGCATTCTCCTTGACGTTGGTACCATGCCCGGCCCCACTTCAATCTACCACCTGTGGAAAGCATTCGACATCAATTCGAACGTTGGCGGCGCATGCGGCGAAATCGTTGCTCTGAAGGGCAAGTACGGACAATATCTTCTCAACCCACTCGTCGCAGCGCAGAATTTCGAATATAAAATGTCGAATATTTTGGATAAGCCGCTAGAAAGTGTGTTCGGGTATATCACCGTGCTGCCGGGCGCGTTTAGCGCATATAGGTATATCGCCCTCCAGAATGACCAGCTGGGGGAGGGCCCACTGCAGAAGTACTTTTTGGGTGAGAAGATGCATGGTGCAGGTGCAGATATCTTCACAGCGAACATGTATCTTGCCGAGGATCGGGTGGGTGCTTAGTTGAATAAGGTGATGTCTCGACTGACCCTTGTCTAGATATTATGCTGGGAGCTGGTCTCAAAGCGCGGGGGATCGTGGATTCTGCACTATGTCAAGTCTGCCTACGCCGTGACTGATGTTCCCGACCAGGTCAATCTAAGCGTTCAAGTCCTGGTGTGGTGCACACTGACCCTTTCTAACAGGTCCCTGAGTTAATTTCTCAAAGACGTCGCTGGCTTAACGGCTCTTTCTTTGCCGCCATACACTCCACCGTTCATTTCCACTACCTGTATCGCTCCTCTCATTCATTCATGCGCAAGTTCTGGATTCATATCGAGATGTTTTATCAGCTGTACAACCTCATATTTTCCTGGTTTGCCCTTGTAAGCTCCCTTCTGTACCATTCTTTACACCTCCATAATGACCCTTATGTGCATTAGGGTAACTACTACATTGCCTTCATCATTCTCTCCCAAGCACTCGAGTCCTATGTTCCTCAAATCCACATCCTTAACCTCATCCTCAACTACTTCTATCTCGGGTTACTCATCATGTGCTTCCTCCTCTCGCTCGGCAATCGGCCGCAAGGCTCAAAATGGGGCTACACCCTCGCCTTCATCGGGTTTGGCGTGGTCACGATTTATATGACTGTCTCGGCGTTCTTGCTTGCATACAAGGCCATCGAGAGCGTCGCGAAGAGTGAAGGACGGGCGATCCAGGCTAGCGATCTACTCTCGAATGCGATATTTAGAGATGTCATACTGTCGTTGGCGGCTACGATGGGGCTGTATATCGTCGCCTCGTTGATCTTTGTGAGTCACCATTTGCTTTTTATCTTCCTTGTTATGTATTGATGATTGTCAAAGTTTGAGCCATGGCATATGATTACGTCCTTCGTCCAATATCTTCTCATGGCGCCGTCGTATATTGCGGTCTTGAATGTCTATGCAGTACGTCCCTCTTCTTTCGCATAACTCCCAGTCGCTCACAAAGTCTCAGTTTGCCAACGTCCATGATGTATCATGGGGAACGAAGGGCGACAACAAGGTTTCCACTGATCTCGGTGTCGTCAGCGCGGGCAAGGGGGACAACAAGAATGAAGTCGAGGTAGCAGTACCCACGGCTGAGACTGACATCAATGCGGCGTATGAAGATGCTATCGTTGTTCTGTCCTCGAAACCACCCAAGGCGGATTCCAAGCCTGATCCGGCAACGCAACAAGAAGATTATTATAAGACGTTCCGGACGAACGTATTGCTGGTTTGGACTTTGAGCAACGTGAGTGACCATTACATAGGTTCGTATTAGAGATACTTTTATTGACCTCGTGGGATTGCTGCAAGGCTCTTCTGGCTGCTTCTATAATGTGAGTATCTTAAGAGGTCGCAGGTGTTGCCACCCGCTAACTATTTTCAAAATGGCAGAACGGCGACGAGGGGGACTGGAAGTGCTGCTGTGAACGGGTACATGGCATTCATTCTCTTCTCAGTTGCTGGACTTGCATGTAAGTAAAAGCTTTTGGCGCCACATCATCGCTAGTACTGATGACTTTCGTTCTTTAGTCGTTCGTTTCCTCGGCTCAACGACGTACATGGTCGTGCGCTTGTTTGCAGGGGAGTGATGATCTCTTGAAGCCCAGTATGACAAGATATGATATGGACTTGTATGAAGGCGATTATATGTCTCGTTGATATTACAATATTGACATTCAGTGTTGTGTTTTGTGTTTTTGCCATGTCTTGTCCTAGCAAGTACCAATATAATCCACAACCGGATTCGACACTGTAAGCCTGTCCGGTTCCAGTGTCACTTTCCATCTTTCCATTGAATATAAAACATCCATACTGAGTACTTAATCGCAGGGTTCTTGTCAAGTATGTTCGCCTCAAATCACTCATATCGAGTTCGCCTTGGCATAGTGCATTCGATTTCCAGTTGTACACCCGGGCCACCGGGATCCCACAACTCCTTTGGTACTACGACAACTCAAGAAATAGTAATGTGGACGACCAACTCGTTTCCCTCCTGCGTAACGAACTTGACATCCACCGTAGTTCCCTGTGCGCTCGTCTTCTGGACCTCAGCTAGTTGAGTCCAATTTGACTTCCTAGGGCCAGCCGTGTAGTACTCGGTATGGATCATCAAGCCCGTGTCTCCAGGAGCGAGGTCAGTGACGACGTCGCACCAGACATTATGGTTATGGATGCCTAGTGTCACGATGAACTCCTCCTCGGCGCCATTTCTGAAGCGGAGTGCACCAGATGTACCGCTGCTGTCCATGACGAGCGTCTCTATAGAGTCTGTATTAGACCACCTCCCGCCATACCACACAGTTTTCTCGACGACCGTGAAACCAGGGTCACTGGCAGTAGTGTCAATGGTTCTGACTGCGACGGTGTAAGTCGTTGTTTCTGGACGAGGGTGATGTCAGACAACGTTGACTGGCAGATTCGTGCGAGGCTTTTCGCTAACCTGATTTGCAAGGATAAGTAAGCTGGAGAAAACGGTGTACGTCACGCGCAGGCCCTTTATACGACGAGCGCTGCTCGGGTTTCCCTAGGACAGTTACATAGAGCAAGTCCCTCCGGATGTTGGTCTAACCCGGTTCTGTGATGCCAAGCGTTGTAGTCTCGTGATTGCAGTGCGGACCCAGTCCTATGTTAGTGATATTTGTTTTGTGTACTGGGTATGCTTGATGTTCTAGATATTGGGAGTCTCCCGGTACGGCTAGAGAGTGGCTGTCGGTCCCCAAGGTTGGCACTCACCTGTCTGATATGGATAGCGAGGTTGATCAGATAAATGGTAGACGCCGGGCGCTCTTTCCCCATAGACTTCTGACAACCGATAAGAATGCATTGGTACGTAGTTGTAACGTTATTTCAATGATATCGTGACATGGTTTATCTCCCCGTATTGGAGACAGATACGTACAACTTTGCCGACGGCAGGGCTTCACAGCGCTCGAAGCTCTTCAATTATAATCTTACCCCTGTTACTGTATAGTGCTGCCGCAGTTCGGTCCTGAACCTAGGTTCGAACCCGAACCTTTGGGGGAACTTAACTGTCTTTCTTTCTTTGGCTAGACTCAGTGGGCCTTCACAGTTGACTTGTGACGGGTCCGCCCCTGAGCGGCAGGCCTGTCATGGACATTCTCATTGAGTAAACATGCCGCAGTCAACCAGTGAAACCCAGACGCAGGTGGGAGTTGCCAGGATTCAAAACCTCGGATCGGTCACGGATTGAAGTTAACCCAATGACTGACTTCGGGTGAATGTCTGGGCTGGACACGAGTCTATATCGATGGTAATAGAAATAGAATGAGCGATGCAGTTGATCAAGCTGCGAAAGAGAAAGCTGTACATGCCTATACATAGTGTCGATCCCTGGGGAGGTTCGGCAACTATCGGATCTCCGGTCAGAACATTGAAGTTCGACGTGCCACCGGGCGGATTATAATCCGGATGTCTATGGTCGCGGTAGACTTAGTTCAAGGAAACAGTGGATGGCCGGTAGGTGAATAGCTTTCTTAGAAGGAACGGCTATCTTCCGTCGTCGATAAGTCTGACCAGGGGAGACAAGGTGAACGTTGAACCGTGTATGTTGCCTTCTTATCTCTATGATTAGAACCTCATGTGCTTGGCGTCAAACTTTAGAATCATGTGAAGCAGATAAAAATGCGTGGTAGACCCACCTCTGCCACGACTCAGCGCACGAAATTCACGATCCCGCACCAAGCCCACCTCTTGTAAAATGGTGCAGCTCATTCCAAGCACCACAGCTGTTCGAGTATTTGAAGATCATACAGACAATATAAACGCAGTAGCGGCTTTGCCAGATGGGCGGCGTATGATCACTGCATCAAAAGACAAGACGCTCTGTCTGTGGGACTTGAAGTCAGGTATGGTGTTGAAGAAAATGGCGGGGCATCGCGGCGCACTGAATGCATTGGCGGTATCACGAGATGGGAAAATGATAGCAAGCGGTGATGCGAGAGGAGAGCTCATCGCCTGCCATGGAGAAAGTGGAGAAACTTTCACGCGGCCCATCAAAGTCCATTCCGCGATCATCCTAACGCTAGACTTCTCTCCAGACGGCGCAGTTCTTGCTACTGGTTTAGATGATGGAACCACAAAGTTTTTGGACACGAGGACATGGCAGGTACAAGGAAATCCAATCAAGTCTAGTGATCTAGTCCGCTGCGTTCGGTATTCGCCGTCTGGTGCACTTCTTGGGATTGCGACAAGGGAGAAAATCGAAATCTATAAACCAGGCAAGAGGCGATGTGTGGCGAAGTTCAAGGGTCACCGTAAATCGAACTTCTCGCTTGCGTGGACGCCCGACGGAACACGCCTTCTCACAGGCGGCGATCATCTAGATCCCACCATACGAGAGTGGGATATATCGACCTGGAAGCAGGTCGGTGAACCTTGGACAGGTCATGCTACCGTTATTAAGGCTATTGCCATTAATTCTGCTGGCACGCTCGTTGCGTCTGCATCTTACGACAACCATGTTCGTCTCTGGCGCCTCTCGGATAAGCGAATCACTGTCGCCAGCTTCCAGCACTGTGCTTTGGTGATTTCCGTAACCTTTTCTATGGATGGCAGTTACATCCTCAGTGGAGGTGTAGATAAGAAGATCTCAGAGTGGGCAGTACCCAAGGACGCTTTGTCAAATGATAATCCAAAGGGTCCGGCGCCAGAGGTACTTATCAAGGAGGCCCAGGGTTCAAAGGATGATCCCAAGGAACAGACGCCAAAGGTACTACTTTTCTTTTATAATTTCCCGCCCCTTCGCCATCTCATGTCGCGTCTTTTTGAAGGATCCAGGCCCTGATTCAGAAGACGGTCCAAAAGATCCGGCGCCAAAGGTACTTTCCCGTTGAATTCCCCCCCTTCGCCATCTCATAGCGCATCTTTTTGATTCCAAGGATCGAGGTTCTGATTCAAAGGCATGTTTCTACCATCTGCTTATGTGATGCGAATCGATCGTTGATCTACCAGACCATCGTCGCAATTCAGACTGTCGTCACGGTTCAGACCCTCGTCACGATTCAGACCCATCTCATCACCAAGACCGCTCGCAATATGTGCAGCACAGAGGTCCTGTCTACTGCTGAAAGGGTGCTGACACAAGATATCGATGCC
Source organism: Suillus placidus (assembly GCA_016628565.1). Classification (NCBI taxonomy): domain Eukaryota; kingdom Fungi; phylum Basidiomycota; class Agaricomycetes; order Boletales; family Suillaceae; genus Suillus; species Suillus placidus. The sequence goes on from JABBWD010000056.1 coordinate 88,887, forward strand.
GGAATTGACGACTACGCCTGCTATGCCAACCGCTCTTTCGTTATGTCGCGCAAACTTGACTGGGACTGTGCGCTTCAGGATGCAATCAAGGTGACGACGACTCATCATGCCCCCCTACAAATTCCTAACGTCAATCATAATATAGTCCCTCACCATACGGCCCTCGTTGACAGGCTATATCGCCCAGGGTATCGCCCTCTGCGGAAAAAAGCTTGTCGAGGACGCAAGAACAGCCTTTGACCTCGCGTTTACGTTTACAGACGGAAATTCAGATGCTACTCTTTTCCTTTTCTTGATCAAGGTAGGTTGAATTTTTCATGTATACTCTGGTTCATTACGGGTTTCAGGCTATCGCATTGTTCAATGCAAATGAACACAAAGAGGCAATGCTACGTGTCAAACAGCTGGCTGCCGATCCCGATGTCGATCCCCTGGTTTGTTGTGTCGTGGAGGTGAGTATCGGGCGCTCATGTTCGTGTGCTCATTAATGTGTCTGCGCGTCGCATATAAGGCGAGTCTGCAAGTCCAACTGGGAACTATTGCCTTCAAGGGCGCGCGTCACAGTGAAGCTGTTGACCACTTCACTGCCGCTGTCAAGGCTAGCACTTTCTTGGCTAAATTAGCCACTCCTTCTGCATGCAGGGCTTTCACCTTGGTACGTTGACATGATGCAATAAAATATCCTTTTCATGCTCAAATGTGCGTTTTTTGCAGCTATTCGGGTGGGAGCTTGAGTCGTTGTGGCAAACCGCCAACGAGAAACTATGTCTTGCACTCCTTAAGTCTGGAAGACTTGGAGAAGCCTTCGAATCGTACAGATATGGGATGGACGCAAGTAATGAAGCTACGAGGGCCGGCCTACGTGCGTGGATCTTGAGTAAGTCTTTCAGTACTGCCACTCATGCCACGGTCCTCAACTGCCTTTCACTTAGGTATCTCGTTATAATGAATGGTGGAATCTTATACCAACAGAGATAAAGCAGTCACTGCGACCGGTTACACATGCATTTTGAAACACGGAAATCCTTCTATTCAACTCTCAAGAATGAAGCACGATACATCCTCGAGCGCTCATGGATGCTCAAGGAACTGACCCCCCACGCGAGAAGAACACTAACCTCAGTATTTATCTTGCAAACGGCGGCCCTGTTCTTCCCACCAGACTCGGTAAGTACTTGCTTGCGAGATCCGCAAAGACCCAGAGATTCAGAACAGACCTGGATGCAAGCGGGAGCAGCTGACTCGACCTCGGATCTTGACATGGAAGTGCAGTTTAGCGATATAACTGACTTCGACTGAACGCCCATCAATGATAGCAGAGTCAGAACAGAACAGCTGATCCTAAATGGCCGGTGGGAACGGCGGACCGGTGGGGGTATCGGGGCATTCGCGACTTCAGTGTACTGTAAAGTCTGTCATACATAGCATTTCTCTCAATAGAAAAAAAGAACGCACAAGCCATAAAGCAGCGGTACCCTATTGCAAGGGCACTCCGCTTCCACGGTACTTTTTATTAAAAAAAAAAGAAATCAAATTTATTGTCCTTTGGGGTCGATGACCTTATGTTGAACATCGCCCTATTCGCAAGGGGCTTGCTCCCGCTTATCTATCGTAAAAGTATATATCTGGTATACTTATGTTGAATGGATAAACGCGTACTCTGTTAGCAGTGTCGGGCAAAGGTCGATGCTGATTTCGTATAGGGGGAATAATGTGGTGCGAGGTGCGTGAAGAGATAGAGTTGTTAGTTAGTTGTGCTGTTCTTGCCAGTGTCGCGTTGTGGGTGATCTTGATCCCTAGGTTCAGTCTATCTATCTCTTCGCCTCTCCTTCCTACATCGACTATTTGACCTGCAATAATCTTTCCCTCCGGTCTCGGAGTGTTGTATGCTCAGTGGTGGTACATATATATGTGCGTTTGGCTTTATAATATGATCTGTGTAAATATGTGCATGCGTGAACTGCAAGGTAGAGTCCAACCAATTCCTAGAGCGACTGGTCATGAAGCTTCCTCTGCGCCTAGGTGCCCGCCCACAGTTGCCCAACAGTAATGCCCGCATCCGGCTGCACACGGATGGCCCGCCAGTGTCCTCTCCCCCCGGCCCTCAGAGCAGGTGACCTCCTCTCCCTCCTCCCCATCATCATCTCGTTCTCTGATCAGCGAACGCCCTCGCGCCGATAAGGAGGTTGAGATGTCGACCATCGGACGCCCCATGTGGTATCGCCTATAGCACTCCTGGTGACCACCATGCGTGCAAACAGAACATTGGAAAAGTAGTGCGCGGACGGGAAGACGACTACATAAGGACAACGAGTTCTCAGCGTACAGAGTGACATAAAGTGCTTGACTGACCATATCGAACACTTCACAACCGCACTTTTGCATGTCGTACATAATGCATGAACTCCAGTCACTGTCCGAGCGCGAGAAAGAAGAACAGGTTTTCGACAACGTCCACAGGCAGTATAAATGATGGTTTCGAGCTAAAACATATCTTCAACATCGTCCCGCCTATCACTTGAACAGGACCTACCTTAGTGGTATTTAGAACATCCTCGAAATCGCTGCATTTGCGCAAGTATGCGGCACAGGTGTGCAGTCGGAGGCGAGTGAGCAGTTCTTACGGGTATTAGTTCAAGCGTTCATGACAGGTAAACACTAAAGCTTACCAATATATGCCTCTAAGAATTGCAAACCTCTCCTCCGGCTGATCCCCAGTTCCTTCGCTGCAATAAGCGCCAGCATAGCACACATCTGAACATCACCCTGATTCGTGTTGTATCAGATACTATGTGAGACCACGTCAATTTATCCCTTACTGCTTCTGCGAATTCTTCAACCGCCTCCCTAAGTGCGTGCCATGCTGCCTCGCGGAGCTGAGCTTCTTCTTCCATCACAGCGCGACGTCGAGATTCAGTCATACCACGCCAGGCTTGGTAATCATCCGACTCCGTGTCCGCCTGCGAGGCATCCTCATCATGATGTATGAACCCAGTATTTTGCTCCTGTTCGTGGGCAGATCCAGCAGTAACTGTACGAATGCTACTGTGGCTCGCCTGTTTCACCAAGTGAGAACTCTCGGATGCTGGCTGCGCAGGAGATGGTAGTGATGCAGCAAGAACAGCGACGGTGGCACTTCGCGTGCGACTCTTAAGTCGCTTGGTGGTCGAGTTCTTTCTGGGGCGTGTCTTCGTCACAGAAGCTGCTTTTACCCTGACCTTCTGAGGTCTGGTACTGCACTCTGAGTCACGGCCGCTATGTCCTTCGCCGTCAGTATCAGTCGATCCAGGCGACGGACTGGCCTCGTCATCCTCGTGCTCTTTACTACCATCATCCTCATCCTCCGTCCAACGTTGCCCAGCGAGCCTGGAGAGTGGGCTGGGATGGGCTGGGCCTGTGCGACCCATGCTAAGACTCCTCGACTTCGGCATAATGGGTCGTCGAGGGATATCAGGTGGTACATCTCTCTCGTTTTCACTATGGCTGTCCTGGGCATCAGCGCTCACCACTACGCAGTTCTCACTGCCGTCTGACGAATCCGAGTCATCCAGGGCGCCTTCACCAACGTGGCGGAGGCTTCGGTCGCTCGCACTGATGCTAGGTGTGTTAGGGCTCTCACTGTGGGCTGCAGACGCACGGTTATACATAGACGGCCGCCGTGCATGTCCTTGTGCCTGTGCCGCGGTGGAAATAAGAACTGATGGACGGCGAGGCGTAGCAGGCGTCATGATTGTCGAAGGCGGGAGTGCTGGCGTTGGCGGAAGGGAAGTGGGTATGTGGCGAGGCGATGAGGGTGTAGACGACACAGGTGTCAAGTTTCGTGAATTAGGGGGTGGTTTAGTTGTGGGCGTGGCGTCTCGCTCCCCTTCACGTTCTCTCGATGCGGTGGTTTCGCTGCTGTTTTTCGATGTGGAGCGTTTATCTTGGGGGCGGGGTTGAGGGTACGGTTGACTGGCAGTACGTGGCTGAGCAGGGGAAGTGGAAGTAGGGCGTGTCTGTTGGATCATCTTGGAGACAGAATCTGACGAGGCGGCACGGTGTGAGGCGAGTTTCGAGGTGGATCCTGAAGCATGTGATCCAGACTTTGTGCCAACTGTAGAGATAGCAGCAGGGGCTGAATTAGAGTGCGTGAGGTGCACGGCAATCTGATGGTTCTTCTCCGAATGAGGTGAGAATCTAATGTACTCTGGAATGACGTCGGTAAGCAGAGAGCCAAGTAGCAGCCATACTTGTGCAGCTTGCACGCTTCCCGCTTGAATAGAGGCCTACGGACATTTGTTCACTTATAAACACTCATGCGGGAAGAGCACTGACCTCGGCGTTTACCTTGCAAACGGCGGCCCTGTTCCTCCCATCAGACTCGACAAGGTACTTTCTTGCCAGGTGCTCAAATAACCCTCCAGATTCCGTATTTCGAAGCCCTGCGCGCACATACGTACCCATAGTCTGCAGAACGGGCATGCGAGGCTTGTCACCAAGGCATTTGGGTTTAAGCTTTCGTTCAAGAAGTACGTGTCGTTTGTCAGGGTGACTGCATCACGAATAAGACAATAGCTGCAACATAAAGGGGAGATTACGGACATATCATCGTAGGGAACTTCCCATCTAGCTCTCCTGTCTGAGACAAAAGCTAATGTTCCGTCGGTATCCCCATCGACATCAACATTCCAAGAGAGCGCCACGCGCGGAACGGCATCAATAGGGCGCACAGACCTACGCAAGTCAACTTGCGCAAATGTTCCAGATGCATGCTGTACCAAAAGCGCATGCGAGTCGCGGAATATGGCATCTGCAGATGCAGGGCACACGGGTGATTACTTCAATGAGACCTGACGTGATTTGGATACGTACCGGTCACTCCCCCCTCCGACGAGCTCGCTTCAACAGTCCATTTAGCAATCCAGCCGCGTCTTACGTCCCATATCTCTACAGCATCCGCACCGTTACTTTTGGGATCCTTGTCTTTAGTGACAGAATTAGAGGCATTAATGAACGCCGGAGTTGCGGACTGTAGTCGAGGGCTAGCTAATAACTCATTGCCACTTCCTCCGCCAAAGTCCTCATTGGACACGATTGCAATCTCGGAGGGGAACTCAGGACGCCAGAGTACTCGGCGCACAGGGAATGATGGATGCAGGATGTAGGTAGGCTGATGCGCAATATGAACGGACGTGCCAGATGTGGCGAGGTCCCAGACCTGATGCTCATAAGTAAATGTAGCGCGATAAAGTAAAAACCGACGTGCTTTAACAGTGTGGTCCAAACCTCCGCTAACTATCCAGCTCCTATCGGCACCAACGGCATCACCGACATTATGGGAACCCGGAGTGCTACACCAGTCCAATGCGAGAATTGGACCTGCATGGGCTACAGGTAACCTGTCGAGCTGACCTCTCTGGCCCATTTGAAGATCCCAGCGATAGATTGATCCGTTGTCAAGACCTACGACAGCTTGAAGAGGATGCGATAGACATGGCGAGAAGACAAGAGAGCGCACGGAGGTTGGATGGTGGATCTTCATGATGGACTTAGACATGTCCCGAAGATCCTGCACCAAAGGTGAGCTACCGATGAGGCCAGTACATGATAAGTACACACCCAGACACGCATATCGCCATCAGCAGAGCCTGTAACACAGTAGTACGGAACTATAGTGGAGCAGGATAACTTGTGAATCGAACGGATATGAAACTTCGTCTTCCTTTCTAACGATAATTGAGATGTAGAATCTGATGAGACCAGTCTACACACCATACTTGGCGTTGCCAGCCCTGTTGAGGTCCCACATAATGAGGTCCCCATTCCGCGCGCTTGTGAGAATCTTGTTGTTATAACCTTCAAAGGAAAGAATAGGAATGAAGTGCTGAATATCGTAGTATTTGTAGCCGCTTACTGCCATGGCACCAGGCAACATCAGTACTTGCACTATCAATCTTCAAGCCACTTCCATCCCATATGTTCCGCGACGCTTCGATACGATGCCCACCGCGACCGATAGAGGCTTTGTGATCGTTATTGGCCTCCTCTGGATCAGACAGACGCAAGATGCGCAAGGCTAACGATAAGTTTCAATAACGCGTCAATCTCGTGCTACACGAAATATTGAGAGGTGACTCACATTCTCGTCCAGCAACAACGCATCTTAAACCATCGTCACTCTTCGCTATCGTCCCTCCACCATTGGTTGTTGCACGGTGCAAACGGACATTTCTCACTGGTCCCTGGTATCCGTGCTTGCGCGAGTCCGAGTAGAGGTCCGCGGTATAACCTATGAGAGACAACGGTAGTGCAGAATTCAGCGTCGACGCACGTCTGGGGACTGTTGATTGCATATCCCAGAGCTCGTCGTTCCTCTCGATGAATCACTCCGAGTTGTCTTGCCATTTTAGGCAACACCTTCTTTACATAAATTTGTCAGAAGCCTTTCAAGTGTTGTGCGAGTTGCCAACCACCGACGCCATTAACCCTAATATTCGATATTCGAATATCTGCACATGTGTTGCCTTAATCATGTCCTGAGCTTGTCTGCATTTGTCCGGTACTAGCACCATGACACGCAAGCATGACGTTGGGAGCTTAACGAACACATCGAGAAAGCAAATATTGGCCTTACATCGTCTGTTTCATACCCTTCTGCAACTATATGAGTATCGTAGCATCACGTCCATGCACCGCGGTCACACATGAAAGAATTCTGACGAGCGTCAGTCGGCCGCAGCATCAACTCTTCGCGCTGAAAGAATTGATTCACTCATACTAGCCAATCGCCTCCGAGGATTCACCTCTACAACGTCAACCAAACAGTGGCCTGTCAAGATATTGGAGCGATAATCTTCCCATATCCTGCACTGACGCCTCCAGTAATACTCTCAATGAAGACACCCGAATATGTCAGCGCCTCGGTATCACCCTCCTGGATACCGAAATGCACAACATCGCCCTGCTGCGCAGCTGTTTCGTTGGGGTCCGCAAGCGGAAGCTGCATCACAATTCGACAACACTTTATCGAGTCATATAGTGGCTTACTTACCTTGAGTACACCAAAATGATAATCGCCTTGGCCAGCTGCACCGGGTGAAGCGCTCGAATTCTCCACAAGGCCAGTGACAGCCTTCAGTGGCTCCCCATTGGTGGAATAGAAGACGCCAAGGGTGAGATTCGTCCAGTCGATCTGGACCGCGAAGTTATGCCAGTCGTGGGAGGTAAAAGGCGTCTCAAACAGAAGGTCAAGTGCATGGCTGCGAACTTTCAGAAATCGAGCATCAGAGACAGGTACAGTGCCTGTGGGGATGGTGAAAGGTGAACCTATATCAGGGAGTGTCAGGAGATATAACAACTTTAGCATCATGTAACACCGACCGAGCTGGATCTCGAAGACGTGGGTTCCATCATTAGGCTCGATCCAGACGATCTGGTACTCATGGCTCATATTCAAAGGTTTCTCCAACTCCTCCAGAATGGATACATGGAACACGGTGGTTCCTGCATCGGCAATAGCGTTCAAGGCGGTGTGGTTCCCACCTTTTTGCGCGATGAGCTCCGTCCTGCGGAAACCGTTTTGAGGCTTGCTACCTCCAGGGACGAAGACAGAAGTATTATCAATCGAAATCGTTATCGGCTGCTCTATAGGAGACCACAGATTGGGCGACCACAACGGGGTAGCATTGAGCGCGTGCCCAAGGAGCTGAGTATACTGCGAATCGGTTCTTTAGCAGCATATCATCATCAAGTAGGATACAACCATACGTGTGAGGCATTCATGCTGCCTTTCACCACTCTGAGGTGAAGTTAGCCCGCATATGGCGAAGTGGCAAACGGGACGATACTTACGACAAGTAGGGGTCCAGGGAATTGTTCAGGTCTTCAAGGGTATAATTGAAGGGGGCGCGGCCATCATAAATCAAAGGGGTTGCCGAAGTAAGTGATACTGAAGCAGCGAAAGCAAGGACAATTGAGCGCAGCATCTTAACCGTTCAAAGCCAGTTTGAAATCCAAGGCGATAAATTTGAAGAAATGCAACGCCGTCGAGCATGTCACCTGCCAGCTGCAGTGCGCATTTAAGTTCCAGTTATCGAGTAAAAGGGGAAACTGGGAAGAACTATTAGCATTCATCGATCACAACATTGCTGCCGGGGGGAGAAGGAAACGATGGGAAGCATATGTCTGCATAATGTGACGATTCAAAGAATCAAAGTGCTCACTGCTCGTTAATTAGGATCATAGACTATTCTTAATGGCCCCTGCATACTAGTACTAGGATGAAGGTTTCTCCATGAGAAAAATATCGCCCCCCGTCAAAAAGAGTTGTGATTACCAGCCACGAACTCCGCCCAAAAATGAGCCGCGACTCGCTAAATCAACGCTAAAAGACGCTAAATGGCTTGATCATGACGCGTCGACGGGGCAGATCGGGTCGTGGTTTGTCGTAGTAGGCTGTTGGCCTATCATATATCATAGGTCATGCATATGTTTGGTCACCATGTCCGAACCAACAGCTGCCAGGACCTGGAGACACTCAAAACAAAAGAAATCGAGGGAGGCTAGATTGTACGCAGTACAAGTGCCTTGCCAACAAGCTGAATTCGCTGCATATTGAAACAGTAAGAGAACAAGTAGGATGTATCGTATATCGAGCGCTCGAAGCTTCCGTTCTGACTACGGGTTAGTCACAAACAAACATTGCTGAATTCGAACATCCCTAGGGCTGGTAGCTCGAGCCTCGATGATAGAACCTCTGTCCTCCGCTATGGGAGAGACTAGTACATGAGCATTGAGAATGCGGTATCTAGTATCTAATTTCTGGTAGATGTATGCAGAGTAAAATACATTTGAGCCTCATACAATGAGCGCCAACGCCGAGATGGTAACGACAAACATGGTAACAGCAACATGCGGGGTATAAACCATGAAAAATATGATAACAGAAGAACGAAATGGATGGAATGCGAAGCTCACAATCTACAGACGAGCTAACAAAAGGTAGTCGAGCCCGCTCAACGATAAGAGATGCCGTGTTGTAGTCCTGATCGACAGGATAGCAGCGTAGATCAACTACTTGAATAGAAACCGACGACGAACGGGCTTGTGAACCATCCGTTTGCGACAGGTTCCTGGATTTGTCGGGGTGACACTCGTCGTGCTCGACACAGTAGGGGCTACAAGATTGTTGGCCGATTGTGAAGTTGTGCGATCACCTGATGTAGGGGTGGCTGCAACTGCGGGTGACTGGACCGTAGATGTGATGAACTTCGTGCTAGTAGAAGTCTTGCACGATGGAACTGGGGTCGTGGAGGCAGCGGCACTGGAAGATGTCATGTATGATGAAGCAGGTGGTGAAGCAGGTGGTGAAGCAGGTGGTGAGGGTGATGCAACAGTCGGTGACGCCATAGCTGGTGAAGACGATCTAACAGCTGATGAGGTCGAGGCGGCAGCAGATGAGGGTGATGAAGCAATTGCTGCAGGCGCTGTGGCGGCAGAGGACGATGTACCAAAGATGTCATTCTGTGCTCCTGTGGTGATGTATCAGATACAACGTTTCCAATGGCAACCAAAGCATGGAAACCCTCACCATCCTGGAACCCGCATTTACTATTGTACGCCGGGCTCTTCGGATTGCCGCTCAGGTCAAAACCGCTAACCGCGATGTTGTTTCCCTCGGCCTGATTCCAGATCAGGATTTGCTTGGCGCCTTGGGTACATGTACTTTGGTCCTCCTCACACCAGACGGGAGGCTTGGGGGTGGCAATAGGGGTAGTAGAGGTAGCGCCGGTGACCATACACTTGAATCCCTGCATGTAAATGTTAGGCTCGCCGCACCCATTCGGAATCTAGAAGATATTGTTAATTGACGGTGATGAAACGCAGCCGAGAGACAACGAACCCAAACCCACTGTTAAATGAAAAGTCAGCCTTGTTAATGGAAACAATTAATAACATACAGCACAAGTGCAACCATCTGCAGGACAAGCAGGCATGTCCTTGGGAACATCGTAGCTTGTGACACGTTTCCAAGGGGTACTTTAATGAAGGTCAGGGGAATTCGCAGGGTTATCGGATATGAACGCACTTATAGCGGACGGTAAACACGGCGAGGTTGTCCATCGTAACCTGGCTGATATCCGACTACCCGATTGGTAAGTATTGTGTTCGATCAGACAGCAAACAGGAACAGACCTGGTAAGAGATTGCGAATGCAGTCCCAGCAGCCATAGACTGGTTCTGTGTATGCACTACCCATCGTCAGCGAGACTGTTCAACCACGCTTAGTCTGTACTCACTGTTGGGATTACCTATGCAACCACTGGAAGAAAGAGGGGCGCCCGCCAAATTTGCGACGGAGTAGTCGTTGGGGTGATTTCCACCATCACCCCAGTCGGTGGCGAATTGACCATTGAAGGACAGGGACGTCACGCCGCGGTTAGCGGCTACTTCGACAGTAAAGGAACTTCCGGCGGGTCTAGGACAGACAGTGAGATTTACACAATTAGCACAGACCGCAAAACACACAGTTCAAGGAAGTCTCCTGGCGCAGGGGGGAAGTCGTCACACTAAAAATATAAGCATAAAATCATGAACCAAAAATATATATAAACACACCTGGTTGACATGATGAAACCAGTAGTCACTCTTCTTCAGCATCCACAGGGGGCTGACTGGGTCGTCATTGTTATAATTGACCTGGCCCGAAGCAGTTCCCTAGAGACAGAACATTGTCTGAGTTGAATGACGCGACATGGATTGTTATAGACTGACATTGAAGCAATACATTGCCTTGTGGAACGCGGCCATATGCGCGTTAGTTAGGAGAGCGAGAGACGATAGGACAAGGAATTTTAGAGTCATTGCGTTGGTAGTGAAAAGGATCGACAGGAAAAAGAGTGGTGTATCAGGAAGCCAAATTCGCGTGCAACGCGTATGATAAACTGAGAGAAAGGAAAGACGATGGTTATGAGGGAAAGAGAGAAGAAAAATAGCGAGCCCGTCTCAAATCTCGATATGGCGGTGGACCATCCACTAAACTTCTTTTGTTCTTATATACGGACCGTAATAGGGCTAAACCGAATCACTGTCCGTTTTTGGCCACCATCTACAAAAGGTCAGGGTAAGAATCATGGCTCATTCCCTTGGTGACCCTCGGCCTTGAAAGTCTTCAACGTTCTGCTACTTAGGACCATATGCTACCAATCCTCATCTCCGTCTATGGCATGAAAAGACCATGCGCCCTCAACAATCATAAATCATCGCAATTTGGAAGCTCAGAGTTCTCGATCGAAATCAATCCATTCAACACTTGACATTGACAAGACATGGCATCACCGCCCGTTCTAGTTCCACCGTTGGGCCTGCCGCGCACTTGCCACGCACAAGGAGTAAATAATTTGTCTGCACATACCGAAATTTAGGAACATTGCATACCGCAAACTCCGAGATGCCTGAGGATGCCTGAGGCTACAATGCCTTCGTTGAGGTGAGACTCACTATTTATAAATGTGCTCGAGCTTCTGAGTACGCTTCTTGCCCTACGAATTCAAGTTGATCAACGAGAAGGCGGAAAGTGGCACCCCGTATCTGGAGTGATGCTGCCGCGGTGAGTCGCCTTGCAAGTGTCATCTAATTATCTCAGCTGATCCTTGTTTCCTTGTCTACGTGAAGAAACCACGAGAAGATGAGGCCTATTCAATTTCCGATAACGCAAACATGCATATGTCGATCGATTGGCCAGTGTACTTGCCAGATTTTGCGACACTCGGCTATCATAGTTGTTGCATTTAAAATTTTACACATTGCAACCATATCTTGCCCTCAGCTTCCCCCTTTCTGGTCATCCGACGCAAGTTATGTGCGACAAGGACACGGCATTTTCTGCGGACTCGTGTTGGACGCCTTGCAGACGGCATCACCTCTGGTCTTGAGTGAAAAGGCGCCGTAAACAAAATCGGGGGTGTTGACGGAGATCACTGTGTGCCTCGCCCAATACTATCGCTTCTGCATCCAGCAGGAATCCAGCATCGCAACATGATGTCCAAGAGCATCCACTGAATGTATCTCACAGTGTATTAACCCTATTTCAGAGGGACGGTTAGAGCGTTTAAGTGGGAGTGCGGTAACCTTAGGGTAAGCCCTCGTTACGAGTTTGCTTCGGTACTCAAGTTCGCGTGTTAGAAACATGCGCAGGGTGCATTCCATATGTAATATCATCCGTTCATATTGCAATTGGTTTTGAGCCGAAGTGAAAAAGTGCATTGCATGATCACGGGCACTTGGTCTTGACTTGGTCGTTCCTTCTCACTGTCAGCGGAGATAGTCATATTTGGTACTTATATGTCAAAATGACATCATTGCATGACGATTCTTGTCGCGTTCAAAACGTTCACCAACACTTCATGTAACACACGAAGCTTATTCGCGAACTCTTTGCACCTATTTTGCGAAACATGGTAGCCGCTATACAACGCTTCGTCGGAGACACACCGGTCGACTCTTTCCCATCTGATCTCACACGAGATTCCGGACGATGAACTCACGAAGAAAGAAGCAAAGACTGTCCAAGGGTGAACAGAAAGAGCCTGGGGCTAGCAGGCGAGCTGGAGCTGCTTCGTGAAACACAGATGGTGAGAGGAAATTTCTGCTGTGCAGAACGCTAAATGCAGACTATGATACACGTGGTCGAGGAGGACAACGCAATACACGACCAATGGCAGGTACGCTATATTTTTGACAAATCAATTATCTACTCAGTTGTACAGACCCTGTTATCTTAATTCTGTGCATGCCAGGGGTCCATCTTTGTTTGTATCATAATGTATTATTAGGCAGTCGACATCGGGCTGTTGAGTCTGCAGGTTGTGAGAGCGTCGTAACAGTTATTGTACATGATCAGTACCCGACCACGCGCAGACTCGAGCTACATACCTAGAACCCGAGGCTTGACATGGACAGGCCTGACCCTTTACTACTATATGTGTGACAGTAGTACATGATCCATTCAATTGATCGTCGCCCTCAACTCATACAACGCGGCCAGCGATCGCACGAGGAAACATGCCGAGAACAACATGTAGGTTGGAACTGCACTTCTCTGGTGAGAAAGACCGTCTACATAAATTGAACAGAGTTCAAGAGTTTTTGTATCGCACCATGCAGCTCTCGCCAACCCATCATACTTCGGCTTAGGACCAAATATTGAGACATTTCTGCCAGAAGAATTTCCCCCTGTAAACCTAGAAAGACTTCAGGTTACTGTTGAAGACAAAACATCACCGTGCCGGACGACCTCCATCGCAGATTCACTACGTGTCATTCTCGACGACACTGCCATATCCGACTTCGTTTCATCGTGGCCTAACATCGAGGTGCTTAAAGATGGTACTGGAAGCACGCAGAACGCTGACGCCGTAATCGTAAATTCGAATATGAATATCGCGCTCTAGGGCTAAACTCGTGCTTGACTGCAGAAAGTTGCGAGTGCTTGGGCTTGTTGTACCATCAACGAAGACGACTGGATTTCCGGTTCCACAGCAGGCCCGTCAGATTAACGAAAACACAGGAATTTAATATAGGCGGATCTATTATCAGCGACGCCATAGTCGTGGTTGGTTCCATTGGGAGATCCTGAAACATATTTCTGATCGCAGCCTCAGGCCTCAGCTATGGACCTGATGCTCAAATCGCCCGTGGCTGTTCGACAGCAGGGGAGGGATATGTCGAGGCGCAGTCAATAAGCATTTACCTTCATTAGCTCTTTCTTGAATAGGCTATCAAGAGGCAATCAGCAATCACACTCGCTGAGGGTACAGGATTGATTGCAGGGGAAATTGGAATGTGGTACTTTCCGTGGGAGCCAGCAGCCCTGCTGAACCAAAAGGACGCACGCAGACATATTCGCATCGTGTCATTGGCAGCACGAAACCCACTGCCATCTAAAGGCTTTCCGCTCGACTTTTTTTAAGGATCGCTCTTACGAACTTGGCTGCCGTGTCGTGCATGTGAGCCCATCGATAGTCGGGAACAATGCTCCCTGCGTTGACACCCACGAGTTGGCTATTCATTGGATTGAGAATGCGAAGAACAATGTGGCCGCATGGGACAGGTCAATTCATAGATCATTGATAATCTGGTCTTGAGCAAAGGGGCCCCTGCTGTTTTGTGATACTTGAAAGTTACATGTGATAGATCTAGAATCGCCCTTGGTGAGATCCTTTGGATCACTTTTGGGGAGGCACAGGGATGCACCTCTGCGAATATGTATTTGCAACGAGGCCCTATGTTCACCTACACAGTAGCTAGAACAGTGTCAAATTCTACAGGAACTCACCGACACCTTCAGGTCATGCCCCACGACCGTGGCACAGGGATTCGAAAAACAAGTCCCAATCCAATTCTATATGCACGATCCGAGGAATGTAGCGGATCCGGTTTTGCGTATACGGCTTGCAGGAACTTGCTGCAGTGGAATCAGAGTGAGATCATTACTAGTGAGATAATCAAAAACCTTTGCTTCAAACTCGAAATTATAACCTGGGTTGATATAGTCAGACTCAGATACGGTGACCAGCTACTACTGCCGAGTCGCAGCGCGTTCAAAGTAACTTTCCGAAATTACGTACATACACATGCTTTACTTTCACACAGTTGCGTAGCTTCATGATCAAGAAGTTCTACGGAAGTAGTAGACTCCAATAGCTGCAACGCTGATCAGATGGCCTGTTCATGCAGGCGTATCACTTTTTCTCGAACGGAGACCATTGGCTCATGCTATCCAGAGAAGACGTGTACATGGATTTCTAGTAACGCAGCTCTGAAGAAGATACATCATGACTAGTCGACTGGTCATGCGAGAAGACTCAGAAGAGAGCTGCTAGCGCTCGATCTTGGCTCGATCTTGCTCGATCGGCTATCGATATTGGCATGGGTTGATCGTGGGTCTGAAATCTTTTTCGCTTCTCAATTGCAGCCGGGCCATAGTATGATTCCCTCCCCGTCTTCAATCATTCTCCACCCTAGCTACTTGTGACCATATCGCCTACCAGATGGTGAAGGACCCGGCGCATTGAAAAACACGCTCACTCAGTGGCCCACGCAACATCATCTATGGTTTTACTTCACACACAGCAGACGATCAAGGTACGAGTGGGTGATACTTCACCATCCGGCTTTTCGAACCAACTCTCGTGCTTTGTTTACAGTACTTTCGAGGTTCGTTGTTGGTTTCCCTTGTCCGTTTCAGCCTGTGTTTAAGTGCTGGCAAAGTTGCACCAGCTGCTGTTTGGGTGAGTTAAGCGTGCCCTATTCTCGCAAGTCCATCTGAGATCTTATCTCCTTCGTTAGGCATTCGATTATTGTTTGACTTTTGAACATGAAGTTCGTCTGTTCAGCAGCATGGGCCGTTGGAACATCGCGCCTGTCATGTTTATCATAACTAGATACGCTCCCACAGCATGGATTGTCAGTGAAATATACGGTGAGCAACATTATTCATTATTGGGGAAAATGTTCTTATTGGTTTGCAGTCACTCTTGGGCCACAATCAGTGGAAACAGTAAATAAAATTGGTTCTTAAATCACGTTAATGCTAAGCAATACAGTGCCTGACAGCATATCGGACTGCTGGGAGTAGGTCACCTCACGATCACTAGTTACATGTCCCCTAACGTCTCCCAGGTGCCCTGGTTGTTATCATGGTGGCTACCGAAGGTCCGTGCACTTGTGTTGATTAAGTAATTCCCCCCTTCATGTGTTTTAGGTCTGCTTCTCATGCGTACACTTGCCTTATGGCATGATAACAAGAAGATCAGACGATTTTTGTTGGCAAGCTACTTGGTAAGTGATTCAGCAATTCAGTTATCCTGGTGGTAATATTAGGGTTTGAAGCTTGTTGCTACCTCAATGCTCACTTGCCATGTCCTGGCGGTGTCTCCGAACCTCGAAAGTGTATGTGCACCCACATCAACTCAGAGCTCCTTAGAGGAGGCTACGAGAGTGGAACACCTTATTATGGGCATGTTTGTCAGCGCAGCGCTGTTTGAACTCGGTGAGCGACGCAACGCTGCCTTTAATTCTACTGACGAAATTCGTGCAGCGGTGGTTTTTGTCACAACGTATCACTCTTTAACAACGCGCTCTACTAGCATACGTACCGTCAATAAACTGGTGTCGACCTTGTCGAAGGGAAGTTTGCTATATGCATTGTCGCTCTTTGGTATGCCATTCAGAAGTTTATTTCTTCTTTGTTTCATCTAACTGTATTCTAAGTAATCTCGATTGCGAACATTGTTTCTTTTTCTTTACCGGTACGTACTTTTCATGTTCTCCGCCATGATTAAATATGAACTGTTGGTGCAGGTCTCAGGCGGGCAGAGCGGTATCATCGATGTGTAAGTGGCTGCCCTTCGTGTCCAGTGCTAACTGCTCAACTTTCATAACCAGGTTTCAAGGTGTCCTGCACGGTGTTATGGCCTCACGTATTCTCTTTGATTTGCGCAATGCAAACCGGGGTGAAAAAGATAACTCTCAACTCACCTCATATGTGCCCCCTTCTAATTTAAAGTTTGCATCGTATAACATACCAATGACTGCCTTACGTGACGAAAGCAATGTATGAATTACATGTGCCATTGTTCATTCCCGCTCTCTCGTTTTGGCGGGCTGTATCTCGTTCTTGACTGCAGTGAAATATTGTGAGTACGTATGTCGATTATCAAATGTTCCGAAGATAATCGGACGGTCTGCGGGCTGTGTTTTGGGCTATGTTTTCTCTCTAGGACGCTCCTACCAGACTTCTGTCATTCTACCCTGAAGAAGCATGACGCTGAAATATCAATCAACGCTCAAGTACTTAATCCGCATGTGACACGGCATATTCCATTGGGTGGGTCAATCTCGATCTTGTCACACGAACAATGCCAATTAAGCGACAACCTCTGTTATCCTCAATCTTACTCTCGTCGTTCACTGTACGTCAGCGTTGATGGGCCGATCTGAGTGGAATCGGGGATACAGAGGGATACAGAGGTCAAAGTTCAATAGTAGCAGTGCATCAAAGTCATTCATTAACGAGGTCCAACGTGCATGTGGTTTTCCATCCGACGGCAGAGCATTTGGTAACGTTCATCAACGCCTACACGCGTAGCCTATCAACCTTACTTCTCAGCGCTGCTGATAATTTTCGAAGTTCGAATACACCTGGCATGACCACCGAGTCCGATCAATGCACACAAATACCATGATTTATTTGCTTAAAGGACATCTGCAGCTTCAAGTTTCTGAATCACGATAGGGCCTTGTCATAGCAACATAGACTAGGTTATCTGCTGCTATACAGCGGAGCACAGCAGACGTTCGAGTGGTCAAATAATGGATCTTCCTGAAGGATTACCAGGTATTGTATATCAATGCTGAGCCTGATCGCTCATGGATCTTCTCAGTCGTCAAGGCTGTTCAGCGACTGTTAAAAATAAGCAGCATCGCTTCAGAAGAATTTACAACGTTGTGCCATGCGACCTCATGAGACTCGTTGCGGCCTGTTGACCCTTTCGTTACTGCAGTGCAGGAGCGCAAAGTACTACGTAGCGGGAATTTCATTTGCATGCACATGATAACAGATCTATTGATTTGATAAATAGAAATAGGGATTTTTCCGATGGCTCCAGCAGCACATGGCTTGGCACATGGCGCCACTAATGCACCCGAGTCATGATTTATGATTCTACTGCTTGTTCAACCGTTTTTCGGCCAAGGCAGGCTGCAGCTTGGAAGCTGAAAACTTCAAAATGGGGCGAGGAATGCTCCATAGCGCGATTTCCTCTCACTGCATAAACCCAGACGGTGTAGTACTGCAACAGCGTATATTACTCACATTTGCGCTTCGCGACAGAACAGGACAGAACCTTGGAGTTTAGGTTGATCCAGCTGCCAGCGCCACGTAATAAAAGCCCAGCCGCGTAGGCATATTGCATTAATATTAATATTGATCCCTTATCTACCCGTGCAGCGATGTCCGGTCAAGCAGGAGGCAAAGAGACTCGCCAGAGAACTGCCCTCGAGGAGTATGAGCAATCTGGCGAGGGTAGGCCCCCTTTCATTCTGACATATACCGAAGTGAAACTCCTAGGTATCGCTGGGGTGAGTGCTATGAGTGCCGTGTCTGAGTCTGCGTGAACTTATCTATCGGCCAGGTTGGCTTTTTCTTGGACGGTAGGCCTTTGGCCCAGCTCGAATGCAAAGTCTCATATCTTTAACAGCTTATGACTTGTTCATCATCAATGTAAGTGCTTTGTTTCAAATGGCGGCGTCTGAGGCTAGATCAACCTGCGCAGCCCGTATCCACCATGTTGCAGTACAGGCTTTACCCAAACGGAACCATGCCCGCCAACCTGCAAGGATTATTGAAAGCTTCTGCCAATATCGGAAGTGTGATTGGCCAGTTTCTGTTCGGTGAGCTGCATAATACATCATGCTTTACTACTCTGCTTTATACTAAGTCGTAATGATATAGGATACTGTGCTGATGCGTTCGGAAGAAAGGCAATCTGTCAGTTCTTTCCATTGTTCCCACTAGCATCCATATTGATATGCGTTTACAGATGGAAAAGAGCTTATGCTCATCATCCTTGCGACTATCCTCTGCATTTGTACACCTACAAGTATGTCTTTCGATTCTTATTCGTATTCGCGAGCGCTAAGTTATTACCAAGACGCGCTCTCCCCAAACGGATGCCTAATTTACTTGACGATATTCCGTATCTTACTTGGCGTGGGTGTCGGTGGCGACTACCCCATGTCGGCCTCTGTGACAAGTGACCGTGCCACAATCCGTAAGCGTGGGACCATGCTCGCATACATCTTCGCGAATCAAGGATGGGGCAGCTTCGTGGGGGCGCTGATGACTGTTATCGTTCTGGCATGCTACAAGCACGTCATGAATGATGAAGGTAAGACATCCAAGGTCGACGGAGGTGTGTATCGTGTACTAGATGCATGATGTTGTTGATCGACGGTTTACCCCAGTGTGGAGGATCGTTGTTGGATTGTCGCTCATTCCGGCTTTCGGGACACTCTACCAGCGCTTGACTCTCCCGGAGTCCACGCGTTACAAGAGGTCGCAGGAGGCAGAACTGATTGAACAGGATGGTTTGGAGAAGGAGAAGATGAGGGTCGAATCTGGTATTCATACTACTCAATCTGAATCAAGCGTCGATGAGAAACCCTCTGTGCCTGTATCAAAGAAGGCTCACTTCCTAGGTATGGTTCCTTGCGGCGTCGAATACCTTCCTTGATCTTACGGATGTTTTAGAGGTCATCAAGTACTTCTCCGAATGGAGACACCTGAAGATACTCATCGGAACCTGTTCATGCTGGTTTCTACTAGACGTTGCGTACGCCAGGAGCTGATCATGGAATGGGTTTCCTTCTGACGTGGTGCTAGCTTCTATGGGATCAATTTGAACACAAATGTGGTACTCACTAAGATAGGTTACGCCAGCAAAACAGGCACGCCCTGGGAGATTCTCTTCAAGGTCGCCACGGGCAACATCATCATTACCGCACTAGGATTCGTGCCAGGTACATGTACAGTTTCATCTCTCTTGACATGATCACTCACTTCGAAAAGGTTACTACGTGACTGTGCTCACCATCGAGAAGCTCGGTCGCAAGTCCATTCAGGTCATGGGATTCCTGATGGAAGCTCTGTTCTGTGGGTCGTCACAAATGTTCTGGAGGAATAACTGCTGACAGTGGGCTGCAGTGGGCATCTTGGCAGGGAAATTTGATACCTTAAGCCCTGCGGCGTTCGTAGTAAATTTCACGCTGCTCCAGGTATGTGACAGGGGTTTGATGGAAGATCTCGACTTATTCAGATTTTATTGAGTTCTTTTTCAACTTCGGAGCCAATGCGTGAGTTCTTCGTTTAACTAGAACATGCTCCGTTCTGACTTGACCGTTGCACAGCACCACCTACGTGCGTTGCCATGCACGTTTTCACACTGGATGCAGCTAATAGAACTCACAGTGTTACCCCGCTGAGGTATTCCCCACCCGATACCGAGCGTTTGCACACGGCATATCCGCGGCATGCGGGAAAACAGGAGCAATCATATCCGCTCTCGTGTTTAACTCCCTCACGGACAAGATTGGTATACCTGCTGTGCTTTGGAGTACGTCTTCAATCAACCAATGCGTGCCAGCAACTTAATTTCTTCCCATAGTTTTCGTCGGGTGTTCAATTCTCGGTGCCGGTATTGAAAACCATAGTTTCATTCCGCGACAGTGTTGACTGACGAGCTAATTCGCAGCTTTCACTTTCCTTTTACCCGAGGTTGCTGGTCGTGACCCAGATGCGATCCTCGCACAGGAGCAAGGGGAGCAGCAGTAATGATATTGCCAACACAAAGTACTCAGCACTCATTCTCCTAGTTTGTTCTTTTAGGAGTTATCGCCCATCCTATCCAAGCTACATTTAAGGTCACATCTCTCCCTTATCTACCAAATATTAAATTAGACAAGCGTCGGTGACGTTTGCTTGCTTCCCCGTCTAGTAGCAGGAGAATTCATTTGCGAAAAAGTTTCGACAGCTAGTATTACCCACAGTTCTATAGAACGACGGTCTGCTAGTACTTCATGAAAATATGCATATCAGTTATCTGAAACATGCCGCATATGTCTACTCGTATCCTGTCGTTACACAATCAGTAGAAAAGGCTTTTATTTTTTTGATTCGAATACGAGCACATTAGGCTGAGAGAATTGAAGATTCCCAAGCTAGGTCTTTTCCTATTCTTGCCATAATTCTGTAGGACACGTATGAGCCTTCTTTCGACAAGAGACCTCCAACTAGTCCACTCCTCCTGTCCCGTCTAGAAGATGAGGATGCGTATCCGCACAATGTAGGACCACCACGAGAGGCGTTCAAAGCTGACGATGCCTGTATGAAGAATTATGGCTTGCCGCTCTCAAACCGCGCATACAACGGAGTAGACGCGCACTACCTAGCAGCGATGCTGGGTATCGGCACCACCCCGGCGATTGATCCGCCATTAAGATACAATGGGATAGACAAGTTCCGGATGTGAAAATTCCATGTGGAAGATGCGACATCTCCGTGAAGCAGTCGACCCGAAAGGACTTGCGGATATATGCAAGGTGCCCAGATTGCACGTCAGATGAGTCAACCAGGAATTTATGAAACGCACTGGCAGATTGAGCAAAGCATCTCTGTTACATCAGCGCTCAGCCCGGGACCATTCCAATGAATCCCGACAATGACTGGGAAAGGTATTCACGTACGAGTTTATTTCTGCGAGGGCTGTAGCCTCAGGCTGGTGTTTCTTTGGGGGTCACGGCTGCCACGAAGATCCAGACTGAATTTCCAGTTACATTCATTAAACGAGGACGTCATTAGCAAATGAAGCGCGGAGTATCCGCGTGGGCCAGAAATACAATATTTGGCTCTAGCCTGGGGGGATGGTCCTAGCTGCTTGCCTCACCCAGTGAGTGCTACTTAGTACTAGTAGTGACGGACACGCCCGGGACAGTCACACACGCTGACTAAGCCATGTCCACTTCAACAATTTTGTAAACAGCAATAAATACATATCGTTCCGAGCTTGAAGGACTGGTTCAGGGATCGTCACCGCCGACGACAGTGACGGGCTCAACTATGCTCAAAGCCTCAAACTCGGTCGCTGGAATCCAGCGGCAAGCCAATATTTCAATCAGGCGTAGTCTTGCAACTGTTGCCGACCCGCCTGTTCGCCGATACGGTGGTCTCAAAGACCAGGACCGCATCTTCACAAATGCATATTGTAGACATGACCATGGCATCAAGGGCGCCCTGGTAAGTCTAATGTCCTCATGCAGCTATTTCGTGTTCATTTGTTTTGCTGTCTCTGATAGTCTCGTGGTGACTGGCATCGCACGAAAGATATTCTTTTGAAGGGTGACTCTTGGATCATCCAAACAATTAAGGATTCAGGGCTCAGAGGCCGGGGTGGTGCCGGATTTCCAAGTGGTCTCAAATGGTCATTCATGAACAAGCCCGAATGGCAAAAGGATAAACGGTATATGTCCTTGATTGTATAGCGTTTCGCCCGGTTCGGTACTCACTTGTCATTTTTGCGCAGGCCCCGCTACCTGGTTGTCAATGCCGACGAGGGAGAACCGGGAACTTGCAAGGACCGCGAGATTCTTCGTGGTGACCCGCATAAACTGGTGGAAGGCTGTCTGGTTGCCGGCCGCGCCATGAACGCAACCGCAGCCTACATATACATTCGTGGAGAATTTTTCCAGGAGGCCTCTCACCTTCAGCAAGCTATCACCGAGGCGTACAAAAGTGGACTCATCGGCAAAGATGCATGCGGTTCCGGTTACTCATTTGATGTATACCTCCATCGTGGAGCTGGTGCATACATCTGCGGCGAGGAAACTGCATTGATCGAAAGTCTCGAGGGCAAGCAAGGCAAGCCCCGACTAAAACCACCTTTCCCTGCAGATGTTGGCTTGTTCGGATGCCCCACCACTGTTGCTAATGTTGAGACTGTTGCGGTGGCACCTACCATCTGCCGTCGTGGCGGATCTTGGTTCGCCAGCTTCGGCCGTGAGCGCAATCAGGGCACAAAACTCTTCTGCATTAGTGGTCACGTTAACAACCCTTGTGTTGTCGAAGAAGAGATGAGCATCCCACTGAAAGACCTTATCGAGCGGCATTGTGGAGGTGTCAGAGGTGGCTGGGATAACCTACTTGGTATCATTCCTGGTGGGAGCTCCGTCCCAGTCCTGCCCATCGACAAGTGCTCGGAAGTTCTCATGGACTATGATTCTTTGAAGGACGCACAGTCGGGTCTTGGGACGGGTGCCGTCATCGTAATGGACAAGAGTACAGACATAGTATCTGCCATTGCGCGGTTCTCTTCAGTACGGGCTCTGTGTTTTGCCCATACTTCTCTGATGCTTAACTTTCCACCAGTTCTACAAACACGAGTCTTGTGGGCAGTGTACGCCCTGCCGGGAGGGCACTACGTGGATGATGAACATGATGAATCGCATGGTGGAGGGCCGCGCTCATAGACGGGAGATTGATATGCTCCTTGAGCTCACGTAAGTTATCGTTGTACAGCTTTTCTCAACTCACTGTTCTCTGCAGTAAACAAGTAGAGGGCCGGACCATCTGTGCTCTCGGCGATGCTGCCGCCTGGCCCATTCAGGGTCTCATGCGCCATTTCCGCCCAGAAGTGGAGGCCCGTATTGATGCTTTCCGTGCTTCACATGGTGGTGTGATGTTTGGTGGCCGTATGATACACGACGCGGATCCAACCCTTGCAATACCTGATAACCTGGGTGCTAACCTAGTCGAGCCTGGTGATAGAGTATGACCTGCGCGTGTTACTTAGCCCACTATGTCCATGCAATGCACCAAATGACCCTCAACAGTCACAGGGATGGGCTACAGCAACCACGATGTCATGCACGCGTGGACTTGACTTGCTGACACGTGAATAACGTGTTGCTGAGTTGCTCAAAGTACGTAAGTACTACTGTTATGGGCAGGATAATCGGTTCTGCCAGATTTCGCAATGTCGCAAAAGTCTGGGCGGTGAGATGACGTTCTCCCTTTGCGACATTGACTGTGACAGTCGGCCTCCGGGGAATGGACAAAATTCTCGATTAAGACAGCAAAGCGCTCAGCATTCGCAACTGGGCTTTGTTCCAAATTGGCACATTTTTAGGTTCACGTTCATGTCTTACACTAAAATTTACATATATATTGGTCCAGGGTGTGCTGCCGCCGCAATATTGCAAGGCAGGGCCAGTTCTACGTGGGGGGCTGTGAGCCACGGCTCAGCGCTCATCATTCAGCTCGTGCCACAAGGTCAGGGCTGGAATCCTCGTTACAGGAGACTTCAACTAATAGCGGCTATAGCCTCGTCAGTAGAAATACGAAGATAAGAGACGACACTATCGCACACCTCAAATTTTCTTTCCATTTCTGCCGATTATGATGCTCCCTCTGCAAATCCCCAGTGATGCTTGGCAAACAATAAAAGGTAAGCGCACATGCTGGCTTGCGGGCTTGTAGCATCTCATCCCTCAAGAAAGTTGTAGCTTGCATATTTCACGGGAGTGCCATCGCCACTACAAGTTTTCGACTTGGATACCGGTTGTGTACATCCAAATTCTGGTGGGAAGATGCGTGGGCTGCAATTGCTCTTGTGTTTGATATCATCTGCCTATTCGGAGTATGGGGTGAAGCACCAACCTGTGTGTAGTATTCTGAAAAGCGGTAACACAAGCTGAGCTAAACTCACTCCAGTTGACGACGATCCTCGCGTTTATACGGTCATGTTCTGGCTAATCCCAATCGCTTTCACCTCTGTTTTATGGTGCGTAGTTGAGTCGTGCATGTTCTTTCCTGTTCCTCATGTCACCAGGGCAGCGAGAATGAGTACCATATATCCCGTTTTGCGCGTCGCAGATCCGCGCGGTGCACTTCGGTGGACCGTGTATGCCATCATAAGTTGCTTCGCGGTAATGTGGACAGCCTTGGTTATTCAGAAAGTGCTCACTTGCGTGTATCACGGGTGCAACATCGGATCCGACGTCGCTATTGCAGACCTCGTTAGTCAGTGATTTTTCCTATGACGTTATTCCTATCACTAATATGTTCCTTTGAAGCCGATGCGGTATCTGACCTTATGTTGGTCATCACACCTATGTATCTCTTACGAGATGTCGGGCTCACCCACCATCAGCGAATTCTTGTCACTTCGGTCTTTTGCGCGTCTTTGTTGACTACCGCCATATCAATTCCGCTTTCCATTCTCCTTTTACTGGCTCCGACATCACAGGCTGCACTGATATTCGGGCATGTCAAGGTGTGCACTTACTTCTGCCTCTTCACTTCGGCTGATCGCGATATACCTCAATAGCCAGCAACTTCGCTAGTGATCGCAAATTTACTTGTTATAGTTTCCTTCGTGTACCGCTACATGCGCAACTCCAGAGCAGATCTGGACCAGCCAGCAGCAACCAGGGCTGCGGAATTCTCAACTTTCGTTGACCTTGACCAATTCACGATGGACAGGAACTGGAGCATTGCGCAGACCTCATCTGTAGCAACGTGCACTGTGGTTTCTACCCAGGTGTAGTGACTTCTACCTGTCAAAGGGCTGGGAAATTTGGTAAATCATCAAGCGATTCATCGTTCTAGTAGTGAGGTCGGTAAACATTTGCTTTTGGTGCGGATTCGAGTGTCTGATACCCATTCCTGCATCCTTTGATTGACTTGGTCCAGGAATATCATGACGAGCCTGCGTCGAGCATGAGAATATATATATGATACTGCGGATATTTTTTCTCCTTGTATCATAGATTGTAAGTGGAATTTTGGACCAATCTTGATCCCAAATGTCGAATGTCAGCTGATAAGGCATATTTACCGAGGTAGATACATTTGTGAATAGGTTGGAATTATTTCGGTTGGTTTGTATAGGAGTCTGAGTAGGGCAACTTTTTAGAAGAATGTACAAGACAACTGGCTTCCCTAAAATTTCACTGCCCAAGAAGGAAACAAAGCGAAATGCTTAATGATACCCAGCCTTAACAAATCCAAGTATGGGGTATGCACGAAGTGAGGGATGTAAATGGGGGTATGGCGTACGCCAGGACAACACTGCGATTGAAAAGCGAGGATAACAGAACGATGGAGATGCGTAATGGTGAACGATGCTACGATGTATAGGAGCAATGGATATGAGAAGATATGCAGCTACCGAGGGATCTGAGGCGTGCAAACATCGTGGTGTTTTGCAATAATTTTGTGACGGCGCCAATGGACTGATCATAACCATGCCATAACGATAGCAAGGAAGATCACGAGACTGAAGTACTCCCAGATTTGCAGTTACCACTGTAACTCGTACCCCTGGGGAGCTTTGGGACGCCCACAAACGGCCTGACGACTGTGGAAGTTGCTGGAGGTGCATAGGAGGTATTGAACCTCCGCAGTTGCGGCGGTGGCGGCGGCGCGGACGCTCGCCATTTCTCTTCCCATGCGCGAAGACCAGCAACAAAACCAGGGTTGGGATTAATGCAGGGTCTGCGACGTTTGACTAGAGCGTATGCCTGCTCATACGACATCCCGAGGTCATGGATAAGATAAGCAATGACTATGGCTGGAGAGCGTGAGACACCCTGTTACACGAGAACCACATCAGGCTTGATGCTGCATAAATTTCGAGGAAAAGGGCATACCTGCTGGCAATGCACCAGAACGTTCCCACCACTTTGCAGTGCGTTAGCAATATACTGGCATGCCCCTTCAAGATGCGGGCGGAGGTCAGCGGATGGTTTATCAAGAATGTCTATGCGAAGGCACCGGAAGCCGTCCTTTTCTGATATCGGAAGCCAGGGGACATCGAGTACTTGTACAACATGAGTGATATGATGTTTTGCGAGCAACTCGCGATCCATCGTTGCAGACATGGAACCGAGGTACAAGGACCCGGGCTGCGAGCTGGAGGCGTGAGCCACGGATTGAATTGAAGGCATGGACTGAGATTGAAATTGAAAGGGAAGAATCTGGTGCATGGGTGTGCAAATTGCCTCCATGACTTCTGGAGACATGCCCTCAAAGCGGATCATAATTTGGCAGTACGACGGGGGAGCCTCGATCAGTAGGAAAGTGATGCAGTCGATATCGGAGAGCAAATAAGAGATATGATCTGACGGTTCGGATGAAGATCTATATTACAGGTTGCACTTGGGCAGAATGAAATTGTCAGTGGAGCGATATTAGGAGGGTGGTGGAGCTGCATTAATACCAGGATGAAAGCTTGCCGCTTCAAATAAGTAATCGAGGTGGTTTCCTATTTTGGAGTCCGAGTTTGTAGTCCTCACAGTCTGGAACAATGAACTCGATTAGATGGTGATCCTCGGTGATCACATCAAGTTTTTTTCAAAAAGGTACACTCGACGTACCTGGACGAATCACACACATGCAGTGTTGCCATCGAATCGAGGCCACCTCGAAACTTTGATTCAGTGAGGCACAGTTCATCGGATACCCTCACATCTCTATCGAATTGGTAACTGAAATGCAGAATTGGAGCTAAAACCGTCTATCAGCGTCTAGATATCGTCTTCATCATCACCACCGGACTCGACACAAGCACGCCCGCAAATTCCAGTGCTCCCCCAGTATACTTACCTTGTCCGGATCCTCAATCATTTGGATCAAAAACATATTTCTACAACCTGAGGTGCTGCTTTAGTGCCGTGGAGCGGGCCCTTGTCGACAACATCTTTCCGCGAAAGGCCTCGAGTTGCTTGAGGCTGAGCAACCTTACACCATCCTCAAGGCTGGATACTTTTATCCCGCTTACCGGCTTCTCGGCAAATACCTTACCACGAGTTCGATATCTGCCTCAACTCTGACCGGAACTGCCTTGTTCTCCTTCCAGTATTATATTAATGGGCTCGGAAGCTGGAGCGCGATAGCTCCTGAACCGTATCAAAGCCCTGTGAGTTTGCGACATCAAGATCAACACGAGGCTGGTGTTCCAGCATTGTATGGCGATTTCCATGCCTTTAGCTTGCCTATCAGAGTACTTGAAGCCGATCTGATAGTGCGTGTACACCACTATCCGTGGTTCTAGAACCATTTGATTATGATCACCCGGTCCCTTATAATGTCTTCCCTTCATCAATCATTTACTAGCCCCCGAGTATCGCCGCCAAGCGCCTATCTGATGCTAAGGTCGAACATCCTACCCTGTCTGGAACCAGACGGGAGGAGCTTGAGATGTTGATGAACCATCATGATTTTCATCGATCCGGCTGCCATAGCCGCGTTGAACGAGATCTGCCGCAATGGTTCGAGTACCTTTCTCATACGAAAATGTCCTTGTTGATCATTTCTCTGATTTGCGCAGCTGTTGTACCAAATGACAGGAATCCACTCTCAAATCGCTGTTGGTTCTCCACACACCATGGGTGCCACGCTTTTAGGAGGCCGATGCCACTCGATCAACGATTTGCATATAACTCCAGCTTGAATGGTTCCTTGGATAAATGCTTTCCCGATAGCATAGGCATTTCTCGGGTTTATTTCTAGTGCGTTCATGTTGGCCGTTGAAGCTTGAGATCTTGATCTATTTCTTCTGAAATCTCATGCATTGATACAAGTGATCCGGCGGGTGCGTATCTTACTTGTTCGTGTGGGCATGAACACATGGTTTCGTGTCCGGCAGGAGTTTCTTGGCTTATCGATCCATACTGCCCAAGACATGTGTAATGGACAGCATAGTATACGAACGGCCAACTTTAGCCGATCTGTTGTCGGTTCCTTCATGCAATGAAGCCCGCACGCTCCAACAGCTCAGCATGGTATGACATCGAAAACTCTTGTTATGATTAGTCGCACCGGATAGAATGCAGGGAAACAGTGCAGGAAATTTGGGAAATAGACTATAGTAGTTAGACAGCTAACCCAGTATCAACCTTGTTGGTATATGGCAGGATTAGAAGTCGGTCCCTCGATGTCACGGTCGCCCCCGGCAGTCGCAACAAGCTCGTTGTGCATGGGCAGCCCGTAAGGCGCGGATTCGGACTGTACGAGGACACTGAAATTCTGGGCATGGTCTGGAAACAAGACATCAAGAACGCGTACCATTTTATACACGTGCCTCTCCAAGTCAAGCATGCGAATGCACGGACATGACAAAATTAAGTTTCATGTCGAAGGCGAACCTCGTATACTTTCGCCTGTACATCAAAGATGTGCTGATTCAGTTCTGCGTCACATCATCAATCCCAGCAAGCGCCTTGCAGAATTGGGCCTCCTTGACGTCGTCTAGAGAGCAAAGACCTGATCAAAGGAAGCCCGACGTGTGACTCACAATACCTTCGGAGTTCAACTTGGCGCTTCTGTACTCCCGGAACATCGGAGATAAGGACTGTTGTAGACATGCGACTCAAACTCGAAGCAGATTAAGAGGTAGAAGCGTGAATATAGAACGTACTACCAAAGGTCCATGCAATCCTACTTGAATTCATTCAAAACTGAAAAGCGAAGAGACATCAATGCAGAGTCAAATACTGACAAGGCCGCACACGTGTCCAGTCACGCAAAAATAGAGCGAGAGGGAAAGGCCAGATCATGAAGATTGCTAATAACAACAAGTCGTGAAGGGTATGGACTCTTGACAGGGGCAAGGGTGTAGTCAGAGAAGCGGCGGGATGCGGCGAGGTGGAAAGTAAGACAAGATAGCCTACACAACCACGCAGTGATGTTTCTTGCTATTCTTGGGCCGGCTCAGAAGTGCAGCCCTCGTAGCATATTGGAAGACTTCGCGAACGCCCTCGCCTGTTCTAGCCGAGCACTCGAGATAGTGCCTCGCGCCAATCTTGTTCGCTACGGCCATACCCTGAAAAGGTGGACACATCATCCAAAGATGTCTGCAAGGAAGGGAACAAAAACTGACCTCCTCAGGAGTTACAGGTCTCTGGCTCGTCTTCTTGAGCTCGTCAATCACTCGTCGGTCACGTCTGAGGTCGTTCTTGCAGCCAACAAGAATGATGGGAAGACCGGCGCAGAAGTGCATCACCTCAGAAATCCACTAGGTTTCGGGAGATGCCGTCAGGACCGAATGAGGCATTGCTCATTGGCCAGACGTACCTTTTCTTGAACATTGTCCAGAGAGTCTGGTGAGTCGACAGCAAAGCAGATAAGAATGACATGGGTGTCTGGGTAACTGAGAGGTCTAAGACGGTCATAGTCTTCTTGCCCTGCCGTATCCCATAGCGCAAGCTCGACATGCTTTCCATCAACCTCCACATCTGCCACATAGTTCTCGAAGACGGTCGGAACATAGACCTATGTGCACACGAATCAAGCAAATAATTAGACAAACAGGCGGCTGACGACACTAATGGAAAATACCTCAGGGAATGTTCCTTTGGAGAAAACTATCAACAAACACGTCTGTTTGATATGAGCTCGTTCCTTGTTTTGTTTCGCGTGCAAGTTGAGGGGCGTACCTTTCCACAAGCACCATCACCGACGATAACAAGCTTTCTCCTGATTTCAGCCATTATTCGAACGTAGAAAGTAGGATTGCGTAGATGTACGGGCGTTCCTTAGGGATGATGGTGTTCAGCGAGACAAGAGTCGCACGATGATACAAGTCGGTCTTTTAATCGCTCTTTCAATGGCCAACAATGGGCTGTGCCACAGGTGTAGGCCTGTGCGTGAGACCTAACTTCCCTTCTAGGCAGCCCTTCGTCGTCGCAAGCCACAGCATTACTGGTACTTAAAAGTATCTGTCATACCGTAGCGACAAGTCCAAGCCTCGGCCGTGAGTGTAACGACACAATTTGGACACCATATGTCATACATCGAACCTATGACGCCAACGAACAGCACCCGCAACTCACGTATTCGCCTTCGGGTCCGTAACTTCCCATCTTGCATATCTGTATCTCATCAACGCTCCAAGTACCAAACTCCACTTTCACGGGGTCCCGAAAATCATGTGATTCTAGCGGTGTACGAATAAACGGTGACGTCAGGATTGCGTTGTAAGAGAACGGCTGTCGCGGTGGTTTGCGAAACGAAGTATTGAGAATCGTGCAATGCAGCTGATTCCACGTTGGCCGCTAAGTTAGATTAATCTGGAAGTAAGAGATGCGAACCTTGAGAGGACGACGATCTTGAATAAACCCGGCGTCACTGAATGCCTTGTTCACAAATTCTGTTAGAGCATTGATATGCGAATGTAATTAGCATAAAACGAGAACCGACGCACCACTAACGGATTTGAGGCGCTGCGCGTCTTCTGTGTCCAGTGAAGGGCCCAACCAGAGTACATGCGCGTTGTCTGCATTACTGCGATCGGGGTTCATGATGTTCATCTCCGTAAGAGGGATGCACAGACTATGTCCGTCCAATAACTCCATGACGCGAGTTCTCAATCTCCATAACAATGCCTGTGCATCTGCTAAAGTTCTTCCCGGTGAATTTTCAAGAGTCATCACTCCTAGTGTCAAATGAAGGCGACGAGGTGCGATAACAATACTACGATCAACCCCAGGGAGCGCAGGCTTACAATTAAGCAAGCCATCCGTGAACGACTTCACTGACTCCTGCAATTGTATGTGGTGTCCCTAGTTTTACGTTGGCGTGAATTTTATTATTATCAAAAGATCGGTACTGACGATGGGCAGGGATATGACTTGGAAATTATGCATTGAGCACGTATACTGCATTCAAAAGTCGAAACCCACGGACAATGTGTAGGGCGCAAATTAGAATTACGGTTTGTTCCTCTGGAAAATCCTCCACGGCTGGAAGTCGAAGCGCTTGCCCTGGCAGTGAATTTCGTAGCCATGCTTTATAGCAGGAATATGATGGCGACCTAGGTAGCCCTAACTAACCCTGAGTATGTGCTCAGTGTGGAGTCAAGACTCAAAACGGGAAACTCCGAATTGTCTTGAATTCACAACTTTGCATGGACTCAAGAAATCAAATATCAATTTGAGGCATGATGCATGATGGAGCAGCGAGCTGGTGAGCCACTTTACCGTTATCGAAAAGCCACTTATAGAATCAAACAAAGCTTCAGGATGTACTTGCCCCCTAACGGTCCATTGATGGCAGGCTCTTGATCAACGGTGCTACCACTAGGATAGTGACCGCAGCGATAAGAACTGTATTCAGTCAAAGTCTTATCGATGAGACATTAACTGCACTACGCCATGTTCTCTATCATGATCATCATCGCGCATGTATGTCGCAAATCGATCCTTTTATAACTCGTAGGCTAGCCCCTGCTCTCAACGTGTTGGAGATCTACCATCAACTCTTCTCCGAATCGTTCCTATGGTACCACCACGAGTCAGTCGTTCTTTGTACAAATTTCTAATGTGGAATCGTGGAAAGCAGGATACGGTATCCATCGAAGGTGAGCCCACCTTGTAATCTCCGACTGCTCTATTTTAAATAGAGCCAAGTCGTGGCTTCCAGGGAGACTTTGACACACGTTGCGATGTCGTTATCGACTTTGCGGATTGGTGGGGAGCCATTCGTCTGATATAGTGGTGCGTGCGTGCGGCTTCCTAAGCCAATAGTTACTAACCCCTGACTTTGGTTCGAGGCGTGGAGCAGTGGTAGTTCTCGCAAATTACCAGAAACCGACTTCTCCACTGGGTGACAATTTTGGCCTATCGTTCTATTTCGACATAAAGTTGAGGCGGATCCAGACTTGAAGCTGTACCTGAACAGCATTTGTCGAGAGTTCTTGGGCCAGGCAAATACATAGAGGCTCAGAGCCCAATCTTGATGCGTTGAGCCTGCACAGGTTGAAACTTTGCACCCGGAGCGCTAAAAATTGCTGCACAGTGCAGATCACCATGCACTGCTACTTGTTAATTGATTGCGGAGGACATGGCGACCCTTGATTGAGTTCACTGCAACTTCTTGCCGCTAGCTTGGTGCTATAAGTCCGTGGATATCCAGCAACGCGTTTACCGCGAAACGGCATACCGCGATAAGGATAGGAGGATGTGGAGCACAGCATGCACCCTTAAGCGTTGCGCAGCGCATTGACCACACTGAAACCTGTACTTGCTGGTGGTATAAGAAATCTATTCAAGCTGCTACAGCGGTCATTAGCATATATTTAAATGAACCCAGAGGATACAAAGTTGAAGATGGTCGAGGGTATCGCTGATAGCGGCTGGTACTCTGGTTTTGAAAGTCGCCGATCATCGACTTCGCGGCTTCGTGATGCCGCTTACTGCTCTAGATATCGTTGCTCTACCTCAGCTGTCACTGTCAGTCGGCCGTCTTCTCCAACATTCCCCATGCTGCTACACGAAGGTTACGGGCTTGATAGCAAGTTTCTCGTCGTGGGTCGTCCACAGGTTGCATCGGATTATTCTATTCCTTACGGGAAGTAAGGAAAGCGCGTGAAGGTCTTCCATTCGCGCCAAGTTCAATCCTCGGGTAGTGCCTGACTACAGGTGAGAGCTATGGTGAGTGTAGACAAAGATGCTGATGCCCGTGACCATGAAACGCATCCGCTGGCTGTGCATTTTGACAGATTGACACTTTGTATTTAGGCTTCAAAAGGCCGTGGAGTGTGCGAATAAAGTGCCTAAAAAAGATTATGCAGGGTCGCTGCAAACTGCAATGCTGCCGAGCGCATCGGGCGGGATGGCGAGCGCGCCTGCGTGTCATTGCGAACACAAGGATACCCTCTTAACGCTGTCTTAACCCTAATCTCAATCATAGGAAGTCTGGTTTTTGGTTGCGGTATGTTCAAAACTGACTTTTGGGCGTCTTTTCTGACATGTTACTAATTGATGGAACTTTTTATGTACAGTGCTCGGGTTGTTCTGGAATCTAGTGTCACTGGCATCGCCTCGTTCTTTACCTCGTTCTGCCATCCCCGCAAGTTATTCCCCGGTCTCATTCATTCCCTTTCGTGTGGTCTTAAGCCTATCTCTCAGTGAAGGAACGCATCTACCGGTACCACCAAGCTTGCATGTCCTCATCGGCTTTCATCTAGACGTTCAAAATCTCATCCGGGCTTTCTTTTATCCCCTCCCCCTCTGTAAGTCCACTATATCTCGCGACTCGGGCTTCCTATCACCCCTGACCTTTCAGACCGCTGATTCTATCTTCTTAGTGAACGATGACCTTCCTCAAAGGCGCCCGTATATCTTCCAGGGCGGAAGGCAAGCAACGTGCTCGAGACGAGGGTACCGGTGGTGCTGGTGGCATGGTGTTAAACCTCAAGATGGTTACTACTAGCTACGATTCAGTGTGCGTATTTGAATTATCCATACAAACTCTGAATTATTCTATCCGTCCGGCCCTGCCTTTCGAGCGGTTTAAAATTTTACCTTCTGATTTTGTTTTGGGTCCTGAATCTTTCTCTCTCCATGCTCATCGCTTGAATATAGTGCCTATACCGTGCCCGTGTCAGTAGGCTCAGCTCAGCAAAATCTTTCCCTTCAGGTCGACACAGGCTCATCGGACCTTGTAAGTCGTGCCTTCCTCGGCTACACAGCCTTTTTAATCCCAAAAATACAGTGGATCGCATCAAAATCGTGTTCCACTGCGTCGTGTTCATCCACAAATGGTCGCCTATACGACCCGACCTCCTCGACGCCAACTGACGTTAGTTTCACTATCAATTACCTCTCCGGAACCGTCAGCGGGCCCATAGTATGGGATACAGTCCAGCTTGGAACATACAGTGTGCAGAACCAGGCGCTGGGTTTGTTTTCTGTAAATTTGGTATTACATCATGCTTATCAACGTTTACAGCGGCTGCTAACATGGTATCCGACGAGCCCCTTAGCTTAGATTTTGACGGAATCCTTGGTCTTGCTCTTCCCCTCAATTCGGTCATCGAACAAACAATCCCCCCATCTACGAACAACAACCCAGACGGCGCACCGTTTTCCTCGAATATCTTCTCCATGACCCCCGCCTCCACAGCTCCCTCACAGCCGTTCTTCTCCCTCACTTTTGCCCGTCCTGGTTCGGATGCGATTCCATCACTTCTCGGAATCGGTATGCATCCTTCGTCTGTGGTTCCAGATCCTTCGAAAATCAAGTATTCGACGCTTGTGAGCCAGGGCGTTGGCACATTATTCTGGAAAACGAATGTTCGAGCCATCGCTGTCTACGTAAATGGTCAGGCACGTCCTATAGTACTAACCGAGTCTGTTACTGGCGCTGCCTTCCCCACTGCGCTGCTCGACTCTGGGGTGCCGTTTATCATCACGACATCGTCTATCGCAAACGGAATATATGGCGCACTAGGCATAAGCCCAGCCTCAGACGGTAATTGTACGTATTTTACCTCAGCCCGTAGTTTTTGAGCTGACTGTCTGTTAGACTATGTCCCTTGTACAACGCCACTCAACATGACTATTACTCTCGACGGCCAACCCGAGCTACCCATCCACCCCCTCGATCTCACCAGCGAGCCGTCTGGGCAGCACAACTCACAGTACTGTGTCGGTCTTATACAAGCTGACGACTCACAACTTACCGCCACTTCCGACATCGGGGACATGGTCCTCGGCGTTCCTTTCATGCGCAACGTCTACACCGTGCTTGCGTACGAACCCCCACCCTTTAACATGTCTGTCTACTCTGGAATCCGTCCAACACTCGGACTCATGGGACTCACGAATATAACTCAAGCGCTTGATGAGTTCAACAACGTGCGCGTCCTCAATCAGCCGCTCAACGGCGCACCGCCACAACAGGCCGCTTCTTCAAACGATACGAAGATGTCGGTGGGCCTCGAAGTTCTTATTGGTCTAATCGGCTTCTTCGCGCTATGTGTCACACTTTTCGGGGTGAAATGGTTCATGACGCGGCGGCAGTGGAAGAAACAGGGAATGGTTGACACGGATGGAGGGAGGAAAGGCGAAGGCGAGTATAGGGCCTACCAGCTTACGAGGCGGCATTCGCGGTCAAGCGAGGATGCTCCTCCCGTTAGTACTCTCAGGACGCTTGCGTACAGCTCATACGCTACGAGGAAAGAGAAAGTGTCCGAGTATACTTTCGATTCAAACGGGACCCGCGTTGAGCCAGATCCAGTCGAAGAGTTTGGAGAATGGAATGTCAAATACGATCACTCGCCTCCGTCGATATTCGACTTGAGCAATCCTTGGGATCCTCATGCTGCGAATCGAGATACGATTGTAGGCACTGATGCGCCCTTGCCAGATACTCCCACTTCCCTCGAGTTTCTGGCCACGGACCATCGGCGGACGTCGGATGAAATCAGTGGTGTACCGGAAAGTACATCTATTCCCTTACTCACAGACCGGCATCGCCGAAGAAGCAGCTCGCAGAGCAGTGATAGCGACGTTGCAGAGGCTGGTATAGGCATGGCAGGTGTTGGTACCGTTGCACGCGGGAGCCAAATTATTACTGGTTTGCGTCATGACCTACCTCGGAGCGACGACACTGACAGGAACTCGTCATCCTTGGGTTCGCTTAATGAAGTCGTCACTCCCTCATGGCGATTTCCGACATCCCACGAGCATCCTGATACTATTGATGTTGTCGACAATCATTGACGGACCTGGATGTGGACTTTATTAAGGGGATTGCTGCTTCCCGCCCCACTCGGAATAACCATGTGGATCCATTCATCATGCGGATATAACTCATTCATCTCACGTCCATATCATCTCATTCCATCTCACGCACATCTCTACCGACGCTCTTTGATATCTGGATATATGTGGTATACTGGTGCATGATTGTTCATCCTGGACTTTTTTATGGGCTCATTACCTGGACTATCATGCGTATTGGTATAAGTATAATACAGTCAAGCCAATCGGTGCAGATCTATGGATATTTGTACATCATTTGTATGTGGAGCGAATATATTATAACAATCTTTCCGTTCTGTAATTATGGTATCAGGTCTGGTTGCAGCAACATACAGCGTCGACACTGGGACAACTTGAAGCCAATCAAGATACGCTCACCAAACTAATTCTTATGCAAGATTCCATAGGTGACGAGTCCAGGTACTGAGGTCAGTGCAGACTTGGAATTCAGAATGCCAAACTTGACATGGACATGGTACCGTCGCCCTTGTGAAGCGCGCCGATAGTGTTTATACACCTAGTAGTAGAACGGGTTGCGGTCCCTCCACTACGTGCGGAATGACAATTATCTGAGAACCGCGACAAGCACGATAGGGTCAGTACGAGAGATCAAGCTAAGCTTCAAGCTCAAGAGTGAGACTCGCTGAGAGTGGGTTTATGCAGCCCAACTAGGTATATGACCCTCCCAGAAGAAATCGCGTTTACACTAGTGTACTATCTCATCAATCATTATGTCGCCGTGCTCTGTTGTGCGTGTATTCGACTGGTACAAATATTTAAAAAGTCAACCATGTCGGGACTTCTTCCCTCGATTTTCTAGTGGTGACGATTCACTTTCCGGCCTGGATCTCTTCTGCTTCAGGAAGTTAGGGAGTGCACAAAGTTCTATTCCATTAGCCTGCTGTTGCGCACCATCGAGATATACTGCAGCGTCTTTGTGCATATCTTCCAGAAGGGAGTGGTCGAGTACGAGCAAGGGGTATGTTGCTTCCGCCTTCCGATAGCCGTCTTGGAGAGTCGCTGCAAAATGAGGAATACAATCACAAACATCACGGCAGGTCTCTGAAAGGACAGCATCGCAGATGCTTTGAAGTGTTTCACTGTTGGTGAAGAAGTGCTCGCGTGAGGATTGGCAAATCGCGCCAGGGAAGGCCAACTGGAATTGTGTCCACTGGGCATCAAAGGAATGGTCGGCGGGCGCCGTGGCCGTGATCGTGTCCGTGTGATAAAAGAAGATCCACACAAACGCCCACCAGACAGATTCGATATCGTGCAGGAAATTCATGCGAAATGGAGGGTTGCGCGGGAGGCTTGAATCATGAGGTTTTCTTCTACCAAGTGGTCGCAGGGTTCTTGAGCTTGAGCGGAAAAGGAATTTCTGATTTTCGACTTCCACTGCCATAAAATGCATTGTTCCCTGCCGACAAGTTAGTAGCAAGAAATACCATCTTCAAAAGAATGTTACCGTTCGGACATCATGAGAAGTGTCAGAATCCATCTCTTTCGCATACTCAAAATCACCTAATTTCCCAATATCCCCGACCCAAATTACGTTCCCTATGCTGAAATCGCGATGAACCCAACCCGCTTTGTGCAAATAATATAGGGCTAAGGGTGGCATGAGCGATTGAGGTAAGGAGAGTAAGAATAGTTGTTTTACCCTTGAGTCCGTCAGACAAGCATTTCAGGTTGTCGGCCAGAGAAGCGACGTCCTTGACAACGACTCCAACATCTTTGAAGACAGTGCGGACGTGAACTCTGCGTGGGATGATGCCAGTCTGATGTCGCCTAACAATGCCCAATTGTGTGGGAAGAAACGCAGACAGTCGACCAGAGTCGGGTACGTCGCCTGTGCTAGGTAGGTGTGGTCTCGCGGAGAGGATAGGTTCGAGATCGATGGACACCCACTCCCAGGTATGATCATGCTCTTCTGCAACCATCGGATCCAGTGTCTCGTCTCGGGTATCGTCAATTATGACATCCTCCCAGAGCTGGATTCCAACAAAGTGCTTCTTGGCATCCGCCAACTCCTCCGATTGCAGCTTCTCCGCACAGGAAGCCAGGATCTTTTCTAGGATCTCGCCCTCTGATAGACGGTTGGATTCTCTCCACGAATCTTTGATGGCAACCTTCTTTCCCTTGGCGTCTGTGGCTTCGTAAACGCGAGTTCCGCGCCCAACCATAGAGTCTGCACCATAGGTGGCAATTTCGCGTGTCGTGGTGAATACTTCGTCCCCGATAGTGAACTTGTATTGGAAAACCTTCCCATCACGGATCCGCTCGACAGTGGGGTCCCAACCGAGCCCTTTCATGGTGGCAGACACAGACGCAGATCCAAGAGCGTAAAAGAGAGAGATGACGCCATCGATGTTCTAGAGGTACCATGCCAGTTAGTACGCTGACATACAGCGCGATACGTTGGCGTGACCTCGGAGAAGTTGATGGGCTTTGTAACTGCGACGAACGCACGATTGCTGAGCCACAGTCTCAATTGCGTGTCCTCGATTGTGAGACCAAATGCAAACCGACGACAGGGATCCTCACGCATGATGTTGTGAAGGCTCCAGATTATCTTCTGCTCGTCCTAGCGCAGATTTTGTAAGCCGACGCCAACAAGATCTATGACGACTTACATCTCGGACAGTCTCGGGATTCCGTTCCTTCTTGAACTCGAACGGTACAGCAATATCAAACCAATGCGTCCTGGGCGCAGTTTGTTTGCCGTCACGTAAATGTACAAGGTATGCATCCGGCCGGGAAGTATTGTTACGCTGAGAGAGAGGTGTTTGATTTGGGTTCGATGAGAATGATATTCCATGATTCTGGACTTGTGCCAAAATTGCAGAGATGATGCGACCGAGGGGCTGAAACTTCTCTTCGTTTCGATTGTGCAGGTGGGGTGAACTCGGTCCATCGCAAGCCATTCTTGTCGTCGATGAGAATCTCGCTATCTATCAAGTGGTCGCGAATCTGCTCCAGAACCTGCTGAGAGGGCACAGCACCAACACAGTTCACCAGGCTATTAAACGGGACCTGCAGATACCTTCCCAAATCAGCGAGAACAGCGGTACGAGCTAGCTTCAGATCCCCCGTGCGATGATCAGTTTGTGAGGTGTGAGGAGTGAATGGGGCTGGCATCTGTGACTTCTGTGATGGGTCACCGCGTATGAGGGGTGGCCATCGTGAGCACACTTTAAGATCAAGACGGTGGTCCAAACAGACAATGCCTTGGTTAGCTTAGATAACCACCTGGCCCAATTAGTAACACTAACGGGGCCAGGTGAAATTGACGCGGCACAGAAGCTCAGTCTTGTCCTCCGCGTTCGTATTACATGCAAGTTGGTTGTACTGGGCCCGGCGACAACTTGTCACCGCACAAGATGAGCCGTGCTTCACGTCAAACTATGTCGTTCTCACCAACTTGAGTTCTCACAGGAATATCCTCAACCTTGGCGGGCCACTTTCGCTGAAGACTAGTTCTTCCGCTAATCCTGGTTGGTGATCTCAATTCCCAGGGCTTGGTGCAATCTGAGCGTCTATCATGCCAAACAACCCTACTTCTCCCTCTCAACCGAATTCCATCCACAGTCCCCATATCCCTACCCCCATGTCCGGTAGCTCAGAAAGCCCATATATCAGACTTGACGGTGAGTCCCTTCATATCACCTTCATATCTGTTTCATGATCCTCATTCTTTCTAACTAGTTATCAGCGGAAAAAACATCAATGTCCCCTCCCGGCGCCTTCCCGCAGGCATTTACATATCCATCAATGTCGATTCCCGGAGAAGCTGGAAATCGACCATCAGTGTCTTATCATCTGAAGAATCAGCAGCATGGGGCGATACTGTGACCCTGTAATGTCCTTGTAACTTCCGCGCTAGATTCAAGAACTGATCTTCGGTTTATAAATCATCCCAGGCATCACCTGCATTCTCAGTCGAAATCAGGGCGTCCTATGAGGCCGATCGAATGCTAGGCAGTGGAGAAGTCATCGGGAAACTTGAATTGTCGTGGGATGACCTACTCAATCATGGAGATGAGCCATTCGGTGAGTGACGTGCTCCTCATTCATGCATATATACTAACATTTCGTAGATATATCCTTCCCACCCGTGCGCGATGTCCACCCTTCCCTCACACTGAAGGTTGCCGTTGTACATGATGCACTGTCTGACGTGAGCGACGCTGGTCTCTGTTGTTGGCTTTTGCTGACAGATCACCAACTACAGTCCCTCATAGACTGCGGAATTGCTCGAGACACAGATGCGGGCCACGTTCAATTTGCCGCATACATGACAAGCGAGGATCTCTCTCAATTAAACACTGCTGTAGAGCATTTTCAGTTGGTTCTGGACCAGTGTCCGGTCAGCCATCCAGATCATGCAGCAGCTCTCACCAACATCGCGTGGGCCCGCCTTCAAGGTTACATTCGAAATGATCTTCAAGACATTGATGGCATCACTTCCCTCTTCCGCGAAGCCCTTGCACTGCGTCCGCAGCGCCATCCCGATCACCCCATATCTCTATACAATCTCGCCACAGCGCTGAATCGGCGCCACAACAAGAAAAGTACTGCTGCCGACATCTGCGAAGCGGCCCAACTGTATCATGAGCTACTGCCTCTCTGTCCAGAAGGCACGTACCTTCGTAGCATCGTGGAAGGGCCAAATGGTGTCGATTATGTTGTCGGCGGATGCAACAATCTTCCAATAGACGCATCTGAGGAAGGCATCTACCTTCGACGAGTCGTCCTCGAGCTCTGTCCTCAGGGCCATGAACTCCGTCTCAGTGCCCTCGGCAAACTTTCATCGGCTCTCAGATCCCTGTTTACACAACGCGGCAACATCGATGATTTAGATGAGAGCATACAATTTTCTCGTGAAGCAGTGTCTCTTTGCCCCGAGGGACATTCTGACCCCGCTTACTACCTGAACGAGTTGGCCGTTTCACTCGGTCACTATCGCTTCGATCACCAAGGCAAACCTGATGACCTCGATGAGGCCATCTCTTTGTACGAAGAGGCGCTGCGCCTGCGCCCTGTCGGGCACGAATATCGTAATGTCGCATTGAACAACCTAGGTGGCGCCCTCGTCAGCCGTTTCAAAAGACGCAAGGACATTGATATTGATGACATCACCCGAGCTATCAGCCTCTATCGCGAGGCACTGACATTGAGCCCACCTGGGCATCCACATCGTGACCCCACGCTTAACAACTTTGCCGTCGCGCTCACAACCAGATATGAGAAATTGGATGTCAGCGAGGATCTTAACGAGGCCATTGATCTGTATCGCGAATCCCTTCGGTTGAAGCGGCTTGACCAACCAGAGTACCATCTAACACTTATCAATTTGAGCTTGGTGCTCTCCTCCCGTTTCACGCACACTCAGAAGAATGAAGATGTTGAGGAGGCCATTGATCTCTGCCAAAAATCACTGGTGGCTCTGCCTTCACTGCACCCGGGCAGGTGTTCCAGCTACGCAGGGCTGGCGAAAGCATATCTGTCTCGTTACCGGATACAGCACAACCCTGGTGATTCGTCACTCGCTGTAGACAACGTCAGACTGGCAGCGGGACACTCTACTCAAGGCTTTCCAGATCGCATTGAAGCCGCCTTGGGCTGGGTTGCTGAAGCTGAGAGTCATCAACACGACTCTGCCCTCGAAGCATACCAAGTATGCTTGGAGCTTTTCGACAACCACGTGATGACGCGATCGTCAATCATCTCACGGCGCGAGGCTGCAACCGCTTTTAGTGGTGCACGGTCACTGCCAGTAGATGCGGCCTCGTGTGCCATACGTGGTAACAGTCTACGACGGGCAGTCGAACTCATGGAGCAGGGCCGTGGCCAACAATGGTCGCTGGCCTCTCGACTCAAGACTCCAGTTGAAGACCTCGAGTCAGCCAATCCGAAACTAGCACACGATTATCTGGAGCTGAGCAAGCTCCTTTCCAATGCCGCGCAGAATTCTGCAACCATCACCGACAGAGCTGCTGCTGATCGGGCAGCAACCAAGTACAGGAAACTTACGGAGCAATGGGAAGCTGCGGTGACTGAAATCCGTAATCTTCAAGCATTCTCGCGATTCCTGCTTCCGCCGTTGTATGCAGACTTGCAAGCAGCAGCACGCCATGGCCCGGTCATCATCCTCATTGCCAGTCAATACTCGTGCAGTGCCATCATTGTCCCCACGTCAGGAGACCCCCATCATATTCCCTTGTCGTCTATCACTCTTGCAGATCTCATGACTCTCAAGGATCGCTTCACCAGGGCAATACGACACGCGTCTCGGATGAACCCAGCAGAGACGAGGACAGATCTGATAGTACTCTTGCGGACAGTATGGGACGAGATCATGCTGCCCATCGTCAACGTACTCGAGAATGTCCTTAAACTAAAGCGCCGCTCTCGAATCTGGTTGTGTCCAACTGCAGCTTTCACTTCCCTTCCTCTCCATGCGGCTTCCCCCTTTCAAACAAGGGCAGATCGCTCTAAGGAGCCATGCCTGGAGGATCTCTACGTCTGCTCTTACACGCCGACACTTTCGGCTCTGATCAGATCTAGACAGATGATGAAGAGGCGTGTCACTCCGTCCTTTGTTGCGATCGGACAGGGTCAACCGGGTGCAGGGAAAGGCAAGGCACTCTCGGCTGTCGACAGCGAGCTCGAGCTCGTCCACAAGCTCGTCCCCACGACTGCCAACCGTATCACTATTTCTGGCGACGCAGCCACACGAGCAGGTGCACTCCAAGCTTTGGAAGAGAACACCTGGGTGCACCTCGCTTGTCATGGCAAGCAGGACCCTACGCAGCCTTACAATTCGCATTTTGTCATGAGAGACGAACATCTGACGCTGCTCGATATCATGGACAGAGACATTCCGCACGCCGAGTTCGCATTCTTATCAGCCTGTCATACCGCTGTCGGGGATGAGGAGACGCCAGACGAAGTCATTCATCTTGCAGCTGGTCTCCAGTTTTCGGGGTTCAAGAGCGTCGTTGGCACGCTGTGGGAGGTCGACGATGCTGTTGCAAAACACGTCGTTCAGGCTTTCTACACATATATGTTCCATCCAAAGGAGGTCGGTGTGATGGACCCTACTAAGGCGGCCTGGGCACTCAACTGTGCTACACACGCCGTGAAGACGATGGTGCCGCTTGAGCAGAGGATGGTTTTTATCCATATCGGTGTGTAGTTCTATGTTGTATGGCTTTCATTCTAGTCTCTAGTACAAATTGTTATTGTTTCATTCCGTTGGTGTGATACTTGCATTACGTCGAGATCTCCCCTCATGCTGTCGTCTACTCTTAGAGGAGTCCTTTCGAACTTCATTGTTCGAGTGTTTATAAGTATGCTCTTCGTCACACCGCCAGGGAAGAGGTGCCCGGAGGCAGCGAGAGTGCTACCTGGGTTCGACTTATTGCAGAAGTTCTTTGCAACTTTCTCACTTGGCTTCTCCGCTGTGTCGTTTCACCTCCCCGATACGATCAAAATTTAGAACGAACGACTGTCGTCCTTTTATTTGGAGGGGATGCTACAAGTAGTTTCTATCCTTACTGTCGCTCCTTCCGCATGTTTGAGTCCTGCGGCGCTCAGTCCTCAAACCACCGGTTCTTCTCACTGATTATCAACATGCATGGCAGCCTACAGTAACTAGAAGGACTTGCAATGATCAACTAAACCTTCACACTCATGATCAACAAGCGAGCCAGTCTGGCTCGTGAAGAATGAAAATACACAGTGGAAAGAATTCGTTCACTCCGGCACCAACAGCCTTGCCTGCAAGCCTAGGCCTCAAGGTTTGACTTCATCTGCGTGTGGTGTAGCCTGAACCGAACTCGACAAGATCTGGTGGATGTTGGCACTATTTAGAAAGCAGCTCGTTGAGTTGTTTCCTCGCGAGAATGTAACGCGCGCAATCCTTCAAGAACGCTCTGCAACTCACTGTTGATGCGTGGATTCGTTGCAATATCTGCAGCCCTCATTATTGCAATCTACCGGTACAGATGATGGTGTCATCAAGCACCCCAAAGCGGCCACCAAATTCCTGGGTACTCTCTGATAGAAGGAGCTCCGCCGCCGTGCAA
This sequence comes from Suillus placidus, assembly GCA_016628565.1. Lineage (NCBI taxonomy): Eukaryota > Fungi > Basidiomycota > Agaricomycetes > Boletales > Suillaceae > Suillus > Suillus placidus. The sequence goes on from JABBWD010000056.1 coordinate 133,118, forward strand.
GACAGAAAGAAACATTTGTGGCAAACGAGAGCCTCCGACTCGGAGCGACAGCGAGGAAAAATGCAAATGGGTGCCAAACAACCGATGATCAAAAATGGTATGTTTGGTGCCCGGCCGCCGGGCCGCCTTACCTTTCCGTGACGCGTGAACAAGTACTGGGTCTGAACCGTGCTTGACGTCAAACTATGTCGTTCTCACAGGAATATCAACAGCTCCCCACCGTCGACAAGGACGCTGGAGAGCAGGAATCACTGCAACGCAAGGACCCTCGCAAAAGGAGATTTCCTCTCCTCGTCATCGCTATCGTTATAATTATGTGTGCTTCCCTCCCTTGTGCACGTATGATCATGTCCAGGAGGTTCTGGGCTGCCTGCCATGTCCCACAGCGTAACACTTCGACATTGGCTAAGCTGCCTTCTCACTACACCTTGCCATCTGGCGATAAGATTCCCTCAGTTGCGTTGGGTACGGCACTAATAAATTGCTCATCAAGTTGGTGTTAAACTCATTATTGATTGTACAGGTGTATGGCAAGCTAGCAAGGGTGAAGTTGGAAATGCTGTGAAGGCACGTACTCCGCACTCCCTCCAGTACTTACGCTCACGTGCATTCAGACCGCTTTGACGGCCGGTTATAGACACATCGATGGAGCTTGGATTTATCGTGTGCGTCTGGTCCCCTTATCGCGACCAGCCCCCTTTACGATAATTGCAGAATGAAGAGGAAGTTGGTCAAGTTCTTAAAGCAAGCTCTGTACCTCGTGAAGAGCTCTGGCTCACGTCAAAGGTACTGGTACCTCCGGTGTAATCATCTTGATCTCTCGCTGACTGGCCACAGCTTTGGAATAATTTCCACGCACCCGAGGACATCGAGACCGCGCTAGACCAGTCGCTTTCTATGCTTGGTACCAACTATCTCGACTTGTACTTGATCCACTGGTGCGGCAGTTATTCACCCGCTTGAACGTTTTTCTGATTCCCAACAAGGCCTGTCGCATTTAAGAAGGAGGGCAATAATATCATGGACGAGGATCTTACTGCCGATCCATATCCTACTTGGCAGAAGCTCGAAGAGCTTGTCGACAAGGGTAAAATAAGGAATATCGGTATTAGCAAGTGAGCTCCATCTTTGTCGAGTCGGACTGATGCTGACACCTCACCCATAGCTTCAATATCAGAAGGTTCGAATGATTTCTGGTCTAGTCAATCTTGCTCAAACCCTCGTTTACAATTCAGGATCCAGAATTTGACCGCGAACAAGCTGAAGTACCAGCCAGCTGTCAATCAAGTCGAGCTCAACTTTTGGAACCCTCAACCCGAACTATTGAAGGTATGTGTCCGGCTCAGGCATGTAAACAGCTGTGCTCGAGTTCATAAGCAATCCGTAGTGGTCGAAGGAGAACGGACTTCTTCTCGAGGCGTACTCTCCCCTGGGTAGCAACAAGCAAGTTGGAAAGTCTCTCTCTGTCCCTGAGGTACCATTTCACGTCACGAGGACCGGACTCCGTCGTCTAAACAGTCTATTACAGGTAAAGGACATTGCATGCAAACTTGGGATTACCCCGGCTCAGGTTATTATCTCATGGAGTGTCCAGCGCGGTGTATGTCTATTTTTCCGCACCATTGTGTCGTAACTCACCTTTCCAAACATCGATAGACGATCGTCCTGCCCAAGAGCGTAACACCTTCTCGCATTGTAGAGAACCTCGAAGGTGAGAAAGTCCAAACTTTCGTGAGGCAGTACATAGTATTCACTCACTCCTTCCAGTATTTGAAATCCCACAAGAAGATTTTGAGATGTTGGAGAAAGCGGCAGCTTCGCACCCTCCGCAGAGAGTGGTCAACCCGAGCACGGGTTGGAAGTTGCCTTTCGATGTGTTTGACGGGCAGTGAAATATGCGTGGTCTGTTGCTCAACAGGCGATTTTTACTATTGTACCACCTCTAGGCTTTTACAGTGCAGCGTTGTTAGCAATAGTCCAATTAACGAGCTTCCAGGAACAACTGTCTATCACTACTACATAGCACTGCCGAAATGTGAAATAGCGCAAAACGTTCGTCTGAAGGGTACAATAATTTTAGACCATTCTGCAAGGCAAAGTGGACGGTTCACTTACCAGCTTGGGTTTCCGCAAAGATATTCTGCCATTGAGGCTATCTTGATGATCACGGTGTAGTGCCCCGCTGGCCGAAATGTGACGTGGCCACAGGCTGTACCAGGCAGGGAGCGATTTTATAAAAGGTACAGTTGCACCACAGGTGCCAGAGACAGTAGTTTCACTGAAAAAAAAGTCTCTATAATAAGGTCAGACGTAAAATACACCTATACTAAGCAATCAATTAATCATGCGTCAAGCAGCCTGACAAGTGATATGCACCAGCGAAGGTTTCTGTCGCAGAGGGAAAATCGCAACTTCAGAAACGGGAGTTGGAGGCATGAGGATGAATATGAAGTACCGCCGGGAGACGATGTTGCGAACATTCAAATACACGTTGCCGTCGAGCAATGAATAACATTCTAGAGAGATAAAAACACTGCGAAAGCAAATACGAAAACAAGACAACTGCAGCATGAGAGTTCGTGACAGCTGTAACAGGGTGAATCGGTAAAACCTACAACTTGAAGTACTAGTAGGCGAAGATACAGCAATACAAACAACTCGTGAAACCGTACCAGACAAAAGTAATACAGTAGGAACTAAACACCGATATGAATAAAAACCATCCTCTGCTCAAGCGGCACTATCGTCTTCACGGCGTGTGTAGCACGGTTGAGTGCCCAGGCCGCCTTCGTAGGGTCCATCACACCGACCTCCTTCGGATGGAACATATATGTGTAGAAAGCCTGGACGACGTGTTTTGCAACAGCATCGTCGACCTCCCACAGCGTGCCAACGACGCTCTTGAACCCCGAAAACTGGAGACCAGCTGCGAGGTGAATGACTTCGTCGGGCGTCTTCTCATCACCGACAGCGGTATGACAGGCTGATAAGAACGCGAACTCGGCGTGCGGAATGTGTGTGCCCATGATATCGAGCAACGTCAGATGTTCGTCTCTCATAACGAAATGCGAATGGTAAGGCTGCGTAGGGTCCTGCTTGCCATGACAAGCGAGGTGCACCCAGGTGTTCTCTTCCAAAGCTTGGAGTGCACCTGCTCGTGTGGCTGCATCACCAGAAATAGTGGTATGGTTGGCAGTCGCGGGGACGAGCTTATGGACAAGCTCGAGCTCGCTGTCGACAGCCGAGAGTGCCTTGCCTTTCCCTGCACCCGGTTGACCCTGTCCGATCGCCACAAAGGACGGAGTGACACGCCTCTTCATCATCCGTCTAGATCTGATCAGAGCAGAAAGTGTCGGCGTGTAAGAGCAGATGTAGATATCCTCCAGACATGGCTCCTTAGAGCGATCTGCCCTTGTTTGAAAGGGGTGAGCCGCATGGAGAGGAATAGAAGTGAAAGCTGCGGTTGGACACAGCCAGATTCGAGAGCGGCGCTTTAGCTTAAGGACATTCTCGAGTACGTTGACGATGGGCAGCATGATCTCATCCCATACTGTCCGCAAGAGTACTATCAGATCTGTCCTTGTCTCTGCTGGGTCCATCCGAGACGCGTGTCGTATTGCCCTGGTGAAGCGATCCTTGAGAGTCTTTAGATCTGCGAGAGTGATAGACGGCAAAGGAACACGATGGGGGTCTCCTGCCGTCGGGACAATGATGGCACTGCACGAGTATTGACTGGCAATGAGGATGATGACCGGGCCATGGCGCGCTGCTGCTTGCAAGTCTGCATACAACGGCGGAAGCAGGAATCGCGAGAAAGCTTGGAGATTACGGATTTCAGCCACCGCAGCTTCCCACTGCTCCGTAAGTTTCCTGTACTTGGTTGCTGCCCGATCAGCAGCAGCGCTGTCTGTGCTGTCTGCAGAACCTTGGGCAGCATTGGAAACGAGCTTGCTAAGCTCCAGATAATCGTGTGCTAGTTTCGGATTAGCTGACTTGAGGTCTTCAACTGGAGTCTTGAGACGAGAGGCCAGCGACCATTGTTGGCCACGGCCCTGCTCCAGAAGTTCCACTGCGTGCCGTAGATTGTCGCAGCGGATGGCACACGATGCTGCATCTACGGGGAGTGATCTGGCATAATGGAAGGCAGCGGCAGCTTCACGGCGTGAAGCGGTGGATGATCGTGTCGCCAAATGACCATCAAGAAGCTCAAAGAATGTCGCATAGGCTTCTAACGCAGAAGCATGACTGTACCTCTCTGTTGCAACAGTCCAATTATATGTCTGAATGATACGTTGTGGGAATCCTTGAGTAGGATGTCTCGATGCCAGTCTGGAGTTCTCTATAGCAAGCGACAAATCAGCAGGGTTGTGCTGTATCTGGTAACGAGACAAATAGGCCTCATGCAGCCATCTGTAGCTGAAATACCTGTCCGGGTGCAGTGAAGGCAAAGCCGCCAATGATTCTTGGCAGAGATTGATGGCCTCCTCGACATCTTCATTCTTCTCGGTGTGCTTGAAACGGGAGCAGAGCACCGAACTCAAATTGAAAAGGGTTATATGGCGCTCTGGATCGTCGAGCTGCTCCAACTGAAGGGATTCGCGATACAGATCAATGGCCTCATTAAGATTCTCGCTGACATCCAATTTGTCATATCTGGTTTTGAGCGCGAGGGCAAGGTTGCTAAGCGTGGTGTCACGACGTGGATGCCCAGGTGGGCACAACGTCAGCGCCTCGCGACGGAGGCTGATAGCTCGGGTGATGTCATCAATGTCCTTGCGTTCGTTGAAACGCTTGATGAGGGCGCCACCTAGGGTGTCCAATGAGACATCACGGTATTCGTGCCCGACAGGGCGCAGGCGCAGTGCCTCTTCGTACAAAGAGATGGCCTCATCGAGGTCATTAGGTTTGCCTTGGTGATTGAAGCGATAGTGACCGAGTGAAACGGCCAACTCGTTCAGGTAGTAAGCGAGGTCAGAATGTCCCTCGGGGCAAAGAGACACTGCTTCACGAGAAAATTGTATGCTCTCATCTAGATCATCGATGTTGCCGCATTGTCTAAACCGGGATCTGAGAGCCGATGAAAGATTGTCGAGGGCTCTGAGACGGAGTTGATGGCCCTGAGGACAGAGCTCGAGGACGACTCGTCGAAGGCAGATGCCTTCCTCAGATGCGTCTATTGGAAGATTGTTGCATCCGCCGATAACATAATCGACACTATTTGGCCCTTCCACGATGCTACGAAGGTATGTGCCCTCTGGACAGAGAGGCAGTAGCTCATGATACAGTTGGGCCGCTTCGCAGATGTCGGCAGCAGTACTTTTCTTGATGTGGCGCCAACTCAGCGCTTCGGTCAGATTATATAGAGATAAGGGATGATCAGAATGGTGCTGCGGACGCAATGCAAGGGCTTCGCGAAAGAGGGAAGTGATGCCATCAATGTCTTGAAGATCATTTCGGATGTAACCTTTCAGGCGGGCCCACGCGAGGTTGGTGAGAGCTGCTGCATGATCTGGATGGCTGACCGGACACTGGTCCAGAACCAACTGAAAATGCTCTACAGCAGTGTTCAATTGAGAGAGATCCTTGCTTGTCATGTATGCGGCTAATTGAGCGTGGCCCGCATCTGTGTCTCGAGCAATTCCGCAGTCTACGAGGGACTGTAGTCGGCGATCTGTCAGCAAAAGCCAACAACAGAGACCAGCGTCACTCACGTCAGACAGTACATCATCGCCAGCATGTACAACAGCAACCTTCAATGTGAGGGAAGGGTGGACACTGTGCACGGGTGGGAAGGATATATCTACGACATGTTAGTATATGCACATGAATGAGGAGCAAGTCACTCACCGAATGGCTCATCTCCATGATTGAGTAGGTCATCCCACGACAATTCAAGTTTCCCGATGACTTCTCCACTGCCTAGCATTCGATCGGTCTCATATGACGCCCTGATTTCGACTGAGAATGCGGGTGATGCCTGGGATGACCTATAAACCAAAGATCAGTTCTTGAATGGGGCGTGGAAGTTACAAGGACATTACAGGGTCACAGTATCGCCCCATGCTGCTGATCTTTCGGATGATAAGACACTGATGGGCGATTTCCAGCGTCTTCGGGAGTCGACGTTGATGGATATGTAAATGCCTGCGGGAGGGCGCCAGGAGGGGACATTGAGGTTTTTTCCGCTGATAACTAGTTAGAAAAAATGAGGATCATGAAACAGATAAGAAGGTGATATGAAGGGACTCACCGTCAAGTCTGATATATTGGCTTTCTGAGGTACTAGACATGGTGGTGTGAAGTTAAATGACGAGGATCGAGTACGGGAGGAATGTGTGGAAGAGAAAAACGGTGGTAGGGATATGGGCACTGTGGATGGAGTTCGGTTGAGAGGGAGAAGTGTTGTCGAGGGCTGTTTGGCATGATAGACGCTCAGATTGCACCAAGCGCTGGGCATTGAGATGAAGGGGATTTGCTTCCTACGACCACACCATCACGGTCGTCGACGGTGGCCACGGGAGCTGTTGATATTTCTGTGAGAAATTCTTTCCACTGTATTTTCATTCTTCATTTGACATAAGAAATAGTCGCATTCGAATTCAGTTTGCATCACAGATACTGTGTCGGATTTCGATGGCTACACCAAGACCATCTATGAGTTTGACGCGGCCATGCTGGACACCAAGACCATTGGTGGTCTAACACTTTCATTTGATGGTGTTCTCCTCGCTAGTGCTTCCTACGACCACACCATCAAGCTCTGGGCTTTTGAGTCCCGCCAGCTCCTTGCCTCCTTCGACCTTTCCTTTACCCTTGTTCTATCATCCGACTCACGCCAACTAGTTTACACGACATCCACCAAAGACGACTACAAGATCTGCATGTGCGACACTCCAACCGACATCCTTGCTCAGGCCCGCGTACCACACATCTACTTGTTCGTGTGCTAACATTCCCTCACAGACTATCGCACACAAAAAGTCAGCCCGCAGGGATCTACTGAATGTGCGTGTTTCATCATTTACTCATTACACCACTCACCCATTGCTATTATTATGCAACTCGCCGTCTTCCTGCTGGGCACCGCAGGCCACCGATATCCGCCATACCTATCCCGGACGTCGTGAACGAATTCTTTCCACCGTATTTTCATTTTTCACGGCGTCGTTGGCATCCAAAATGCTTCGCAAACATGGTCATGTCTGGCGAGTAGATGGCTGCCAACACGCAGGCTCTTCATAAATCCCATCCTCCGTGCCCCCCATTTGGCCCCACACTGCGACACCCACCTATATGAACACACAGAAGAAGCCCATACCTATGTGGGTCAAGTTCTCGCTGCATTTCAGGGCTGCTTACAAGACGTGCGTTGCTCATTATTTTTCATCCCATCCGCTCATCACCTCACTCGCAATCTCAGCCTACCCAACACTTCGCCTCCTAGCTATGTGAGTTCCTCCCCTCGCTTTTTCCGATCTCAACACGCCCCAATGCCTGCAGTTTGGCATGTTCCTGTATACACTGATGTCGTTTGTTCCTCCGTCCAAAGTGCTCCAACACTCGAGGCTTGCTCCGTAAGCACGACCGTCCGCACAAATACAAGGTCCTCGTCTCAAGCATCCTACAACAAGCACCCTCTTTCTCAACAGCAGCGGCTCCCATAGTCGTTTCAGCTTCAGGGCGCAGCTCCACGAGACCACGTTCATTCAAAGGTATCATGAGACATAGGAGAAACAGGTCTCTCAACAACCGAAGTACCAGCAATTATTGGGTGCAGCTGCCAATGTCCATCAGCACCTCGTGCCACAACAGGGATATACTGGGAACAACAGGGAGACATGGAGCAGACATGGACTGGGAGGAGCGATGGTGCGTACTGAAGGTCATATCCTCGACTGCATTATCATGTCTGTCTTTTTCTTTCCGACCTTTACCTTTCCTTCCTTGCTCTTTCCTCGGGTTGTAGTTTTTGCCCATATGAAAATATGTTCACCATGTCCACCATACCTTCACATATGCCGATCCATGTCAAAGTCATGCCCTCGTTTTTGCAATGTGATGTGCACCTCTGCGGGCACCATGTCATCTACGTAGACTCGCTTCTGTTTGTCTTCGCCTTTTCATCCATCGGTAGCAGTGGTTTCATAATATGAGCCGTTACAGTGGGTGTCTAATAGCCTCCCCTGGCCAATAGAAAAAGCGGTCAAGGCGAGGGCTAGGGCTTGCATGAATCCAGACGTAGTTACTATCATACTGAGGGACAATTGTAGACGATGATTGCAAAGCCAGCGTGATACGTATGTCTACCACCTCGAAGAAGGTCAAAGAATGCCGCCGACATGATAGATGAATAACTACACTAGTATACATCCTCATGATGATGATCGAGTATCCTGCCCGTAAAGATGAGAACACCGGATGTTAGAGAATAATTATCACATACCTCAAGACTGAGGTAAAGGACCTCTGTAGATGTCGAGTATGCACTCGACCCCAAGTTCAAAGATTTCGGCGGTCAAGAAATGCTCGGACATCTTGAGAAAAAGGGGGGTACCAGTCGAGTCGTTATCTGCTGTAGCACCCTGGTAACATTGCCTCCTTGATGATAGTCTGTTGAACAAGTGACTAGAGACATGCTGCCCACTTTCCCAGTAAAAGTAGAGCTTGAATCTGCGGGAATCATCTTTCGGGGAGTCTTGGATGTCCTTTGAAGTGACTGATTACAATATGGAAGGTCGACCTGGACGTTATTGTAGCCTTCGCTAATCGGTAAATTATACAGCTGGATGAAAGCGGTCACTCACTTGACACCTCGCCATTGAGTATCGCTGAAACAACAACAGCACAAATCGGATTAAGGTTGTCGCAGTCGGCAATGACTGCAACTGAAATTTGGGATTTCTCAGTAGCTTCAACAACCTTCCCCTTAATTCTGGTGCACGGTTGATCAGCAGCAAGAGCCGCTGCTCGAACCTTGGGAAATCACGTCTTGTTTGTAGCCCAGCTCCACATGTCTGGAAGGAGAGTCGCCGTTGCTGACAGCCCTGTGTTTTGCTCAAGAAGGTATGCAACGACATCTTCCAGACGTCTATCAAGAGCAATGTGTAGAACTGTTCTGGCAGTCCAGTCCTGCAAAGAAAGATTACAAGACGGCTCAACGAGCGCTTTTACGACGGGTAGCAATTGGCTTTTGTCATAGGATAGCCGATTGGGGTAGGTGGAGAGGAAATAATGGAGAGGGGTAGAACCGTAAACTGTGAAATTGACATCCGCACCGCGTCGATGAAATTTGCGGATATATTCGTGCGACGGCTCTATCCCCCTAACAGCCATGTGCAGGATATCATTAGGTATGTTGACCTCCGTTCGTGACAGCAAGAAATCCATGGCGACTTCGCTTCCAGTCGCAGCTGCCCACGAAATTGGAGCATGGGAGCCGCCAGGAATGAGTTGTCCATATAAATGAGCATTGATGTAAGAAAGCTTGTTGAGATCGACGCCCAGCGTTAGGAGAATGCTGAGGTAGTTGGGGCTCTTGGCTATAGCGAAAATTGAGGGGGAACCCCAACCCGGGGCAATATCCACGTCCAGGAGATCGGGGTCCTGCTTGACGAGGGACTCGACCATCCATGGCTTGCCGTACTCAAGCAGGATGAATAGAAGTGAGGGCAAAGTCACATTGGCACGCAACCACCTAGGTAAAAACCCGTATTCGTCTCCAGCAAGCACACGATGTTTCTTGGTGTTTCGAAGAAACACCGAGTTCAACCGTGACAGGGCATCCACAACGTCCGGATCCTCATCCGAAACATGTCCGAGGTGCTTCCATCCTAAAATTGCATAGCTCAGCAACGGATGGTCTTTACTGACATTGGCAACATCAACACGATGTGTCCATAGCAATGGTATATCGCGTTGTATAGCTGCTCGTTTACTACATCAGTTTCTTAGCTCATATACGTGAAAGATAGTATTGCACCTTCAAGCTCAAGTTTTGCGCAGATCTCATCCACAAAGTCGCATAACACATATGTAATCAGGAGCTCGCAGATGCGTGCGTGCATGACTGAGGTCGATTCGAGGATTTTATTTGGGCGACTGATCAAGTATTCCTGGTTTCATAGCGCATCAGCGGACGAGTATCATGAAAAAGGTTAATGTATCATACTTTGACGCTATAATGTGATAGAGCGACGACACCAGTTTTCTCGTCGTAGGTCACAAGGCTTCCGCACGCGGCCACAATATCCATAGGGTCCATAACACCGAGGTGGGGATTAAGATTTGATTGTCCGACTTCAATCATCATCGCTTCGTTGAGCTGATCAAGCGTCAACGGGGTGAACGTGCTGGCCAGCCAAAGCAAATAACTCCGGGTAATTTGGTCGTCGCTTGGTCCTCTCTGTTTGATAGCCTGAATAATCCTATCATAAGTCTCGTAAAGTCCAGCTGGAAGGTTATCGAGAGCTGCCTCAATATCGATACGTCTTTTGCAAGCCATGTTTTCGTCCAGTTGACGCTGAACCCAGCGAAATCTGTGTATGACCATACGACAATGAATTTGCGAAGAGCAAGCGGAAAATGCTTTACTTACATACCCTCGGCATTTTCTGACAATTTCTCCAAAATTGTCTTCTTCAACGCGTCGGATAGGCGTGATAATTTCTTCCGAGTCTTGAGCTGCTCGGTAATGTGCGCACATATATCTGCTTTCATCTGTTCTGCGCTGTCCTTCAGCGACACGGTGGGGAGACCATCAAAGGCGTCCTGGATTTCTGGCTCACTTCTACTGGTGACGAAAAGTCGTAGTCGAGCATCTTCGGCAAGGTTGACAAGATGTCTGACCAGGTCGGGGTAATACTTGCATTCGTCCAAGGCGTCAATCAGAAGGACAGGTCGGTGAACTAGCGTGGACGCTTCAGTCAGAAGCTTTCGTAGAAATACCAGATGTGTGGGATGCGGCTTTGCATCGTGTTGTTGCTGCCAGAGGTTTCGCAGAGAATCAAAATCCCCTTCTGTGTTTGATTCTTGCTTCTCGCCTATCTTGTAATCCAGTCGCCGTCTTGAGATTGTTAAAGTAGCTGAACAATCAGGGAGCGCAATACTGCTGCCGCGTTTGTTGTCCGGTCGTCTCGAAAATTGCAGTAGAAGTAAGCGAGCGTCTGTGGCTCTGCTTCATCGCTAGCCTGAATTTTGTCGATAATGGAGGAACTGCATGTTCAGAAGTTAATCTGAGCTCTCTAAAAACTCTCCGAGTCCGAACTTACGCAAGTATTGTCTTTCCGTGTCCGGCTGTTGCGAGTGTCATCCACTTGCAAATAATGGTGAATGATAAAACCCACGCTGGCCATTCAACCATAGAAATGCGCATTCCGATGTATTCCAAGTCTTGAACTCATTGGCATGGAAAATCCAACCACCGGTCTCGAGGTTGCGCTGACGACAGGAGGTGCCGTGCTTTTCAGTACAGGACACGGGGCTCATCCATTCAAGTAATTTTTGACGTCCCTCGGCTATGGATGTTTGAACCAGCTGGAGCCTGAGGAAACTGACAGTCAGCGACTCACCTTTTTCGTGCATCTCTTGTGCAGCAGAATGCTTTTTCAAATCCTCGACTCCTTGATTAACTTCCTGAACTCCAAGCTTGACTTCCCGGACTTCACCTTGAGTGTAATCCTTGCGCTAGATTAGCAATTTTGCGACCATCATAAGCAAATCAGCTCACCATGTGTCGATTGGTAGAATTGATGCAATCTCACGATAATAATCTTCCAACTTGGTGACAACCGCTGATGCTTGTGTCTCTGAATGGCCACTTCACTTTGTCCTTGATGGCCATTTTCCCGCTTTCTCGGTCAACTAGCAAAAGGTTTTTCAGTTCGATCTGTAATTTCGTGATTGGTCCATCTTTCAGGTTTGAAAGTGCTTGGCGGAGATTGTCTGGAAGAGAGCTATCCTCCTCGATCTTGGTGACTGTGGTCAGGACGCCACCAATTAAGCTGAGCTCATGAAGCAAACTCTAACAGGACGAGTCAACGTTGCGGACGGAAGCAACATATCCATACAAAAGAGCTGAAGCTTGGGCTATATTCTGAATGACCTGAAGAACGGGGAGGCCACTGGTCATGACACTGATGGGATCCGGCATCTGGGTAGCGGAGAACGTAATACTGGGAGTACCCAAGCAGCGTCGTGACTTTAAATCAAGAAAAGGCGCTCATTGATGATCGATAAGAACCAGTCATGTGAAGTACATGCACTATACGTACGTGGAAGTAGATCATTTTAGTATCCAATGAGTGACCTTGAAATCGAGAATAACCGCCCGAGAATCCAGAATGGCAAAGTTACGTTCTGGCAGAAAACTGATGGGATGGAAGAGCCTGCCAGATCAACATGATGTTCGAACTTCGCACAGGTTAGCACGACGCACGCACGCTACATCCATTCTGCTGCGAGCTCAAGCCATGTGGTAGTGATCGTGTGTAATACTTATCGTGCTGTATCTTCTTGATGAATGTATGGTTGAGTCTCAACTGAACGTCGATTCGTAAATTCACTGGCAGAAACACAAAGTGCTAGTCACGCTTACGTACTTGAAACCCTCTGCAGTCGAGTCACGGTCGCCGTTTTCCTTCCAATTACACGAACTCACCATGCCGCAGGATGAGATCCAGGAAGAGACCATTGACATCCCCGCTATCCTCCCTCATGCTCGTACCTTTTTCATCTCCCCCTCCAGCTGCTGCCTCCTTGATATCCTACTATTACGACTCACACCCGTCCTCATCCTCTCCGCCTCTCTAACCTCCCATTCGCCCCACACTTCATTGTATGTATTATAATCAAGTGAGTGTCGCTCAGGAATTTGCTTTCGGTGTTTGCCGACTCAGTCCCGAGTGTAAATCTACCCGTCGAGTTCAAGCTTCAAAGTTTCAAAGCCTGCCAACGGCACTTGAAGTAGAGCTTAACGAGCGCTCAACGCAACCTTGAGTCCTCGCTCATGTATGCGTATTCATCAATATCTGTTCACCCCGTACGTCTGTCGCCTGTGTAAGTTGAAAAGCATGTGCGTGGCTTGTTCTAATTAATAACTTGCTCATATGTCCAGTACGTCCGAACCTGATTGCAAATCTGTTATCTCTATGATATTCATTTTAACAGCATTCAAATGTCCTTCTCCATCTTCAGGGATGCATGACCAGGCTCTCCTTCCAAATCCTCGCTCACGTGGTCCTCTACATCCATTTCTTCAGCAGGGTGTTGATCCTGAGACATCTCCCTCATCCTCGAAGGCGGCTCACATCCTTATCGACGCCTTTCCTTCATATCTGGTCTCGTTGCTGAGCGTATCGATAAGGCGACTCATTCATGGCACTTCCCCAATACCTTCCACTTAGCTCATCCTCGATTTGCTTCTCATCATTCCCATCATTGATGGCCGTTCTGTCGGACTCAAAGGCGAGCTGCTCAACATACGAGCTTGTTGTTCGTTCACTGAGATTTTCTATCTCCACATTATTCTGATGTCCCTGAGTCGTTCCGCACCCCGCAGGCATATCCATGTCCACCAAACTCAACTCAAGAAGATGGTGGTATTCAACCATCCGCGTCTCATCACCTGCTACATCGTAGGTGAGACTCACATTCTGCTCCAACCCCTCGGCCAGCAACCCATACTAACGACTTAATGAGTGGGCCTTCTGTGAACAGCTCTGATTTCTGACATCGATCAAGTTGGTATAGTGGAATCCATTGGAGAGAAGAGCGCCCATTTTATTGAAGACCGAAGAGTTTACAAGTGACACCCGAACAGAACAACGGTACTTAACACTTTCGAACAGATATCACGTAGAGAAGGACCGGTGGTTCGAGGGTTGAGCGCCGCAGGACTCGAGCACGGGGAAGGAGCGATAGTAACTTAGGATAGAAACTACTTGTAGCATCCCCTCCAAATAAAAGGAAGACAGTTGTTGGTTCTAAATTTTGATAGTATCGGGGAGGCGAAATGACGTAGCGGAGAAGCCAAGTGAGAAAGTTGCAAAGAACTTCTGCAATAAGTCGAATCCAGGTAGTGCTCTCGCTGCCTCCGGGCACCTTTTCCCTGGCGGTGACGAAGAGCATACTTTAAACACTCGCTCCTCAAAGAGTAGACGACAGCATGAGGGGAGATCTCGACATAAGGCAAGTATCACACCAACGGAATGAAATCTGTACTAGAGACTAGAATGAAAGCCATACAATGTAGAACTACACACCGATATGAATGAAAACCATCCTCTGCTCAAGCGGCACCATCGTCTTCACGGCGTGTGTAGCACGGTTGAGTGCCCAGGCCGCCTTCGTAGGGTCCATCACACCGACCTCCTTCGGATGGAACATATATGTGTAGAAAGCCTGGACGATGTATTTTACAACAGCATCGTCGACCTCCCACAGCGTTTGACTTCGTGCACATTTATGTGGTCCTCTAACTCTTCATCGCCCTCACTATAGCTACAACCTTAGTCAAGCCTCCATCTCATCCTGGACATCTCAACAGGGACTCAGAGTTGATACCAAGGTATCATCCTCGATGTTATCCATTCCTCTTCCGAGTCAGACCATCGATTCCTTTCCTATGTTATCATGTAAAAAAGTCTGTGCGTCATCTTCATTCATTCTTGTTACTCATCGCATCTACAAGGCGACTGATTCACGACAACTGCCTCAGCCCCTTCCACTTAGCTCGTCCATGATCTGTGTCACTTGTCTTCATCGTCTTATCATTGGCGGCTTGGAGGATCAATCTGTCTGCCTCGAAGGTGGGTTGCTCAACATATGACCTTGTTATACGTTTGCTAAAACTCTCTAACTCGAATTCATCAGCGCGAAAAATATTCAAGCCCTAAAGCCCTTCTGTACCACAGGCATATCCATATCCTCAATCCCAATTCAAGAGGAAGATGCTATTCAGCCGTGCGAATCTCATCATCCACCACACCCACGTCCTCCCGTTCTGCCAGCATCTCGGCCAAGGCGACCTGTACGATTGAAGGGGCAGGCCACTAATATCCTTTCTGTGACCAGTGATTGTTTCCGGTTTCTCATCGAGAAAGTTGGGATTGTGGAAATAAGTCATTGGAGAATACAGCAGCAGAGATATCTTGAACAAGGTCGAAGAGCTCACAAGCGACATGCGAACAGAACATCGAGCTCAAATGTTCGTCCTCACTTTCATCTATCTCACAAATTCGTGCATCGAATGTCTACTGTAAAGTGTCTACTGTAAAGTGGTAAACTCGCAGGCAGCCATATGCTGTACCTTTAAAATTTTGTATCTCGCAAGCTTCTAGGTGACGACTTTTCGACTGCGCAGCGAAAATGCATCGTATGCTGCCACAATCTTTGACCTTTGGAACATAAGTGTTTGTTATTTTAATTCAACTACGGCAGTGTGATATTCTGCAGGACCAAGCAGGCGCGCTTACCTACTTTTAGCTTGAACGATCTAATCTCGCCTAGTTGCTATCGGAGCCAGCCTGAGCGCACAGACCTCATTTCTGTCTTAGATCTAGTCTGGTGCACGGTGGTTAACCCATTGGCCAACTCAGCCTCTGGATCAAACGCTCTTAACGGTCACGATTTCTGGTGCAGCCATTGAAGCCGGTCAAATTTCGTCATGTGCAAATCATCCTTACGAGGATGATTCATTCCGCTGGCCAAATTTGTGGAATAGGTGCATCTCGACCTTTCATGCATTCTAGCGCTAGAAATGGCGAGCAGCTATCCTATCCAAACTTCTGGTTCTTCGTTTGTCGCGACGCCTCACACGATGGCGAGACCTGATCTGCTCATTTCTGGTACCCCAAATTTCTCATCTCAGTATTGCCCTGCACAAAAGGCGAGTGCGATTCCATTGGTACAGCCAACTGATCTAGCACTCAACGACTGAGCTTTAATACAGGACGCCAATTTCTTCAGCGGCTAATACTACTGGGGAGATCCGATGAGCAGTGGAAGGAGGAGGCGATGGGTGACCAGTCGGAGGACATTTCCTTTACAAGTGTTCTTGAAACAATCAGCATGCAAGACCTCGACCGGTAGTCCCAGACGCCCAGGTGACAAGGTTTTCGTCCTCGTCTGCCAGTGCTGAAACAGTCATTCCACAAGTAGGGCGCAAGTAGTCGTCTTATATGCACAGAGCATTGCAACTAATACATATCGACGTCTAGCAGTATTTCACCTGGCCGATGAGTTATTACCATCAATGTTACTCCTTCCTTTCGTTAACGATAGGGTCCAAGCAGAATTGCTATCATACTCTTGCGACCGAGCACCCCAGTCGGATATCCACTGCCCGATATCTTTGAATCAAGATAGGTTCCGTTGTTCTCATCCCATCCATGAGTCTGCACCATCTTGTTTCATCATCTACAATATACAGCATTAACACAAAAGACAGGTGTTGAATGCGATCACATGGCTCATCAATATCGCCGAGTAACCTATCCCAGACGGCAAGGCGAGGATAGCGAATAGCAGAGGACATCAAATACGAAGATTCCCTTTCACCTCGGCTTTGGAGGACATGGTCACTGACACCTCCAGAGTCTTTTATTTGAGTGCTGGATGCAGGCGGGCTAATACTTGACAGGAGCGTAGACGACACCTTCCGTGTTGAGATGACTGGTTCCGTGTTTTGAACTTGGACCGTCGGTTTGGTTCAAACACCAGCGGATAAAATTTACTTGCACGTTGGTAAGGATCCCCAGGGTCCAATTTCGCAACCGCAACCACAGCTGGCATGGCTAGCATACGTATGTACCCTCGCACCTGGTGTATCTCCTAAGCTAATCTCACAATGTGCAGAGCTACACTCACTGCCTCGAATCTATCCGTCCGGAATACTGACAGCTATTCCTGCACGCGCACCAACCGCAAGATATACCGGAAAGCCTAACAACAGCGACAAGCCCGTCAGTGGATGCGCCCATCACGCAGAGGAAAATCACATCTTCGTTATAACGTCAACGGGAGGTAGGCTTGAGGATGAGTCAAGGAGTACTGGAAGATTGCCGAACCCTTCGCAAGTACGAGTAATCGGTATTAATGTATGAGTGCCTCACCATAGGAAATGAATATTGAATGCCTCCATATACTAAGTGCACGCCTCATTAGCAGATTAGCATTGATGTCGAAGCGGATGTAAGCAGTGCACAGATGGGCCATAAGTCAAAGTAGCCATCTGGGATTGGCTCATGTTTGCACGGATGAGTTGGATGGAGCCCTGCTTCTAAATTGACGTTAATTACATTGGCAGTGGTTAGTCTAGGTTCCATAGTGCAGAAGGACTTGAACGCTTGGAGCTTCAAGGATGGTATGACTGGATGGCGCGAGGCGGCTTGACTGGACTCGTACTATGTAAGTACTCGAGCAGACGACAAGGCTGCAAACGAGTGGAGTATACAAGAACTTCGGTGAACATTCTAGTCGACAAAAAACATGAGAGTAGCATACGAAAACGCGATAGCTGAAGCCCAAGAGTACCAGGGTCATTTTTACAACAGGATGAAAGAGGATCGCAGATCAACAACTTACGAATATGTACCAGACAACAGCAATACAACATAGAACTACACACCAATATGAATAAAAACCATCCTCTGCTCAAGCGGCACCATCGTCTTCACGGCGTGTGTAGCACGGTTGAGTGCCCAGGCCGCCTTCGTAGGGTCCATCACACCGACCTCCTTCGGATGGAACATATATGTGTAGAAAGCCTGGACGACGTATTTTACAACAGCATCGTCGACCTCCCACAGCGTGCCAACGACACTCTTGAACCCCGAAAACTGGAGACCAGCTGCGAGGTGAATGACTTCGTCGGGCGTCTTCTCATCACCGACAGCGGTATGACAGGCTGACAAGAATGCGAACTCGGCGTGCGGGATGTGTGTGTCCATGATATCGAGCAACGTCAGATGTTCGTCTCTCATGACGAAATGCGAATGGTAAGGCTGCATAGGGTCCTGCTTGCCATGACAAGCGAGGTGCACCCAGGTGTTCCCTTCCAAAGCTTGGAGTGCGCCTGCTCGAGTTGCTGCATCGCCAGAAATAGTGGTATGGTTGGCAGTCACGGGGACGAGCTTATGGACAAGCTCGAGCTCGCTGTCGACAGCAGAGAGTGCCTTGCCTTTCCCTGCACCCGGCTGACCCTGTCCGATCGCCACAAAGGACGGAGTGACACGCTTCTTCATCATCCGTCTAGATCTGATCAGAGCTGAAAGTGTAGGCGTGTAAGAGCAGATGTAGAGATCCTCCAGGCATGGCTCCTTAGAGCGATCTGCCCTTGTTTGAAAGGGGTGAGCTGCATGGAGAGGAATACAAGTGAAAGCTGCGGTTGGACACAGCCAGATGCGAGAGCGGCGCTTTAGCTTAAGGACATTCTCGAGTACATTGACGATGGGTAGCATGATCTCGTCCCATACTATCCGCAAGAGTACTATCAGATCTGTCCTCGTCTCTGCTGGGTTCATCCGAGACGCGTCTCGTATTGCCCTGGTGAAGCGATCTTTGAGAGTCTTCAGATCTGCGAGAGTGATAGACAAGGGAACATTATGGGGGTCTCCTGACGTGGGGACGATGACGGTGCTGCACGAGTATTGACTGGCAATGAGGATGATGACTGGGCCATGGCGTGCTGCTGCTTGCAAGTCTGCATACAACGGCGGAAGCAGGAATCGCGAGAAAGCTTGAAGATTACGGATTTCAGTCACCGCAGCTTCCCACTGCTCCGTAAGTTTCCTGTACTTGGTTGCTGCCCAATCAGCAGCAGCTCTGTCTGTGCTGTCTGCAGAACATTGGGCAGCATTGGAAATGAGCTTGCTAAGCTCTGAATAATTGTGCGTCAGTTTCGGATTAGCTGACTCGAGGTCTTCAACCGGAGACTTGAGTCGAGAGGCCAGCGACCATTGCTGGCCCCGGCCCCGCTCCACGAGTTCCACTGCCCGTCGTATATTGTCACCACGTATGGCACACGAAGCTGCATCTACTGGCAGTGACCGTGCACCCTGAAAAGCGGTTGCAGCCTCGCGCCGTGAGATGATTGACGATCGCGTCATCACGTGGTTGTCGCAAAGCTCCAAGCATACTTGGTATGCTTCGAGGGCAGATTCATGTTGATATATTTCGGCTTGGAGAGCCCAGTAAGTAGCCACCGCGATACGTTGAGGAAAACCTTCAGTAGGGTGTATCGACGATTGTCTGAAGTGCTCCATTGCGGATGACAAATCGGTGGGATTGTGTTGTATACGATAACGAGACAGATAAGCCCACTGTAGCCATGCATGACTGTTGCATCTACCTGGGTGCAATGAAGGGAAAGCCGCCAGTGATTCTTGGCAGAGATTAATGGCCTCCTCAACATCTTCATTCTTCCGAGTGTGCGTGAAACGGGAGGAGAGCGCCGAGCTCAAATTGAGAAGAGTTCCATGGCGCTCCGGATGGTCAAGCTGCCTCAAGCGAAGGGATTCGCGATACAGATCAATGGCCTCATTAAGATCCTCGCTGACATCCAATTTGTCATATCTGGTTTGGAGCGCGAGGGCAAGGTTGCTAAGTGTGGGGTCACGATGTGGATGCCCAGGTGGGCTCAACGTCAGTGCCTCGCGATAGAGGCTGATAGCTCGGGTGATGTCATCAATATCAATGTCCTTGCGTCTTTTGAAACGCTTGACGAGGGCGCCACCCAGGTTGTCCAATGAGGTAGCACGGTATTTGTGCCCAACAGGGCGCAGGCGCAGCGCCTTTTCGTACAAAGAGATGGCCTCACGGAGGTCATTAGGTTTGCTTTGGTGATTGAAGCGGAGCTGGAGTGAAATGGCCAAGTTGTTCAGGTAGCGAGCGAGGTCAGAATGTCCCTCGGGGCAAAGAGACACTGCTTCACGATCAAATTGAATGCTCTCATCTAGATCATCGATGTTGCCGCATTGTCTAAACCGGGATATGAGAGCCGATGAAAGTTTGTCGAGGGCTCTGAGACGGAGTTGATGGCCCTGAGGACAGAGCTCGAGGACGACTCGTCGAAGGCAGATGCCTTCCTCAGATGCGTCTATTGGAAGATTGTTGCATTCGCCGATAACAAAATCGACACTATTTGGCCCTTCCACGATGCTACGAAGGTATGTGCCCTCTGGACAGAGAGGCAGTAGCTCATGATACAGTTGGGCCGCTTCGCAGATGTCGGCAGCAGTACTTTTCTTGATGTGGCGCCAACTCAGCGCTTCGGTCAGATTATATAGAGATAAGGGATGATCAGAATGGCGCTGCGGACGCAATGCAAGGGCTTCACGGAAGAGGGAAGTGATGCCATCAATGTCTTGAAGATCATTTCGGATGTAACCTTGAAGGCGGGCCCACGCGAGGTTGGTGAGAGCTGCTGCATGATCTGGATGGCTGACCGGACACTGGTCCAGAACCAACTGAAAATGCTCTACAGCAGTGTTCAATTGAGAGAGATCCTCGCTTGTCATGTATGCGGCAAATTGAACGTGGCCCGCATCTGTGTCTCGAGCAATTCCGCAGTCTACGAGGGACTGTAGTCGGCGATCTGTCAGCAAAAGCCAACAACAGAGACCAGCGTCACTCACGTCAGACAGTGCATCATCGCAAGCATGTACAACAGCAACCTTCAGTGTGAGGGAAGGGTGGACACCGCGCACGGGTGGGAAGGATATATCTACGAAATGTTAGTATAAGTGCATGAATGAGGAGCATGTCACTCACCGAATGGCTCATCTCCATGATTGAGTAGGTCATCCCACGACAATTGAAGTTTCCTGATGACTTCTCCACTGCCTAGCATTCGATCGGTCTCATATGACGCCCTGATTTCGACTGAGAATGCGGGTGATGCCTGGGATGACCTATAAACCGAAGATCAGTTCTTGAATGGGGCGTGGAAGTTACAAGGACGTTACAGGGTCACAGTATCGCCCCATGCTGCTGATTCTTCAGATGATAAGACACTGATGGCCGATTTCCAGCATCTCCGGGAGTCGACATTGATGGATATGTAAATGCCTGCGGGAAGGCGCCAGGAGGGGACATTGAGGTTTTTTCCGCTGATAACTAGTTAGAAAGAATGAGGATCATGAAACAGATAAGAAGGTGATATGAAGGGACTCACCATCAAGTCTGATATATTGGCTTTCTGAGGTACTAGACATGGTGGTGTGAATTGGAGGATCGAGTATGGGAGGAATGAGTGGAAGAGAAAGACGGTGATGGGAACTGTGGATGGAGTTCTGTTGAAGTGTTGTCGAGGGCTGTTTGGCATGATAGACGCTCAGATTGCACCAAGCGCTGGGAATTGAGATCAAGGGCCCGGGGATATGGGTGTCGCGTCGTAGGAAATCTCCTTTTGCGAGGGTCCTTGCATTGCAGAGATTTCTGCTCCTGTCGACTGTGGGGAGCTATTGATATTTTGGCATCCCATCCTTTCCGCCAAGCCACACGCTGGCTCTTCATAATTCCCATCCTCCGTGCCTCCCAATTGGCCCCACACTGCAACACCCAGTGCACCTATATGAACACACAGAAGAAGCCCATACCTATGTGGGTCAAGTTCTCGCTGCATTTCAGGGCTGCTTACAAGACGTGCGTTGCTCATTATTTTTCATCCCATCCGCTCATCACCTCACTCGCAATCTCAGCCTACCCAACACTTCGCCTCCTAGCTATGTGAGTTCCTCCCCTCGCTTTTTCCGATCTCAACACGCCCCAATGCCTGCAGTTTGGCATGTTCCCGTATACACTGATGTCGTTTGTTCCTCCGTCCAAAGTGCTCCAACACTCGAGGCTTGCTCCGTAAGCACGACCGTCCGCACAAATACAAGGTCCTCGTCTCAAGCATCCTACAACAAGCACCCTCTTTCTCAACAGCAGCCGCTCCCATAGTCGTTTCAGCTTCAGGGCGCAGCTCCACGAGACCACGTTCATTCAAAGGTATCATGAGACATAGGAGAAACAGGTCTCTCAACAACCGAAGTACCAGCAATTATTGGGTGCAGCTGCCAATGTCCATCAGCACCTCGTGCCACAACAGGGATATACTGGGAACAACAGGGAGACATGGAGCAGACATGGACTGGGAGGAGCGATGGTGCGTACTGAAGGTCATATCCTCGACTGCATTATCATGTCTGTCTTTTTCTTTCCGACCTTTACCTTTCCTTCCTTGCTCTTTCCTCGGGTTGTAGTTTTTGCCCATATGAAAATATGTTCACCATGTCCACCATACCTTCACATATGCCGATCCTTGTCAAAGTCATGCCCTCGTTTTCGCAATGTGATGTGCACCTCTGCGGGCACCATGTCATCTACGTAGACTCGCTTCTGTTTGTCTTCGCCTTTTCATCCATCGGTAGCGTGGTTTCATAATATGAGCGTTACAGTGGGTGTCTAATAGCCTCCCCTGGCCAATAGAAAAAGCGGTCAAGGCGAGGGCTAGGGCTTGCATGAATCCAGACGTAGTTACTATCATACTGAGGGACAATTGTAGACGATGATTGCAAAGCCAGCGTGATACGTATGTCTACCACCTCGAAGAAGGTCAAAGAATCCGCCGACATGATGGATGAATAACTACACTAGCATACATCCTCATGATGATGATCGAGTATCCTGCCCGTAAAGATGAGAACACCGGATGTTAGAGAATAATTATCACATACCTCAAGACTGAGGTAAAGGACCTCTGTAGATGTCGAGTATGCACTCGACCCCAAGTTCAAAGATTTCGGCGGTCAAGAAATGCTCGGACATCTTGAGAAAAAGGGGGGTACCAGTCGAGTCGTTATCTGCTGTAGCACCCTGGTAACATTGCCTCCTTGATGATAGTCTGTTGAACAAGTGACTAGAGACATGCTGCCCACTTTCCCAGTAAAAGTAGAGCTTGAATCTGCGGGAATCATCTTTCGGGGAGTCTTGGATGTCCTTTTGAAATGACTGATTACAATATGGAAGGTCGACCTGGACGTTATTGTAGCCTTCGCTAATCGGTAAATTATACAGCTGGATGAAAGCGGTCACTCACTTGACACCTCGCCATTGAGTATCGCTGAAACAACAACAGCACAAATCGGATTAGGGTTGTCGCAGTCGGCAATGACTGCAAGACAATTTGGGATTTCTCAACAGCTTCAACAACCTTCCCCTTAATTCTGGTGCACGGTTGATCAACAACAAGAGCCGCTGCTAGAACCTTGGGAAACCATGTCTTGTTTGTAGCCCAGCTCCACATGTCTGGAAGGAGAGTCGCCGTTGCTGACAGCCCAGCGTTTTGCTCGAGAAGGTATGCAACAACATCTTCCAGACGTTTATCAAGAGTAATGTGTAATACTGTTCTGGCAGTCCAGTCCTGCAAAGAAAGATTACAAGACGGTTCAACCCAAAGGAGCCTCTGCTCCATCCCTTGCCGTACTCCCTTACACTCCCACTCGAACCAGAACCAGAACCAGAACCAGAGCTTTCCCCCATCAACGACACCCGGCTCTTATTCTGCGGCAACACAAAAAAAGGGGTAGCGGTAGGGTCCATCAATACCGCCTGCGCTGCTTTGTTCTTTTCCTGTGGGACTGGGGGTGAACCTTAGCTCGAGGTTGAACTGGCTCCATTCCCATTTCCGGAGCTAGGGCTAGTGCTCAAGGCGACCCCAGAAGCAGCGCTAGAGGTAAAGAGAGAAGCAGAGCTGGAACCAGAGCCAGAACTAGTGATAGACCCCACGCCAGCGAAGAACGGAGTGAGGGTAGGCTCCATCAACACAGCCTGCACGGCTTTGTTGAATTCGTGGGATGGTGGCGGGCGGGGGGTCGTGTTCATCATGCTTGGTGTCGGTGTGCTGCTGTATGAGGAGAAGGAGAGGAATGTGCTTTGCGAAGAGGAGGAAGAATGTAATGGGTGGGAGGGACTCGAAGGAGAAGGTGTGGTAGCCGTGCTTGGCCTTGCCAGAGTCAGCGTCTCGTGCGATCTGATAGCGGAGGGAGGCTGGCGCGAAGAGAGGGAACGATGGATGAACGGCTGCGGGTGGATATTGTTCGAAGCTACGGATCAAGGATGGATATGGGAGAGTCGTCTGCGATTGAGCGATAGGAGCGAGCGTTGATAATGATGGAGGGTACAGAGTCAGGAGTGGTGACAGCACGTATAAAGTCGGACAAGCTGCTCATGCTCTTGACAGCACTGCGCCTTCCTGATTCTGTCCCGGGGCTTAGACTGTAGGTGGACATGGAGATGTTACTTCTCAATGTCCCCACCTCGCTGCCTTCGCCATCTGACCGCCCCGGGAAGCTCAAGTCTTCTTCAACGACTTCGAATGCTGGGCCTGGTTTCATGACGCGGCTGATTTCTTCGAAGAGGTCGTCCCACTGTTCGATGTTAGTATTGTACGATGGAGGATACGCAGACGCACCATGTTCTCTGGTACGCCTCGAGCGATACGTTTGACGTGTACGAAATTGAAGGATTCGTTTGGGAATGGAAGACCTTCGAGGCTGCGCGAGATGAGAGCGGGGTAAGGACTGGGTGGGTGGACGTACAAATTTGCTTGGACCCAGCTCATTCTCTTTGGGAGATCCTTGTCTCTTGAGAGATGGGCAAGGTCAGGGTGGAGAGAAACGATATCGAGGCCTGGAGAGGGTCAGCATTGGCAAGTCATAGCAAAGGCAGGACTGACCGACTACTTGGCAGCCTTTCCAGTATTTGGCAGCTTCGATTACCCATACGCCGTCTCCGCAGCCTACATCCAATATTCTCTTGAGGGGTTCCTGGGCTGGTTGTTCGTTCCAGGATTGTGGGAATGCATGCCAAGTCAAGGAGCCGCCGCTCATTTGGCGGGTTAGGAGGGTGTCAATAGCGTCTCTGGATAGATATGAGTGGAGGTCGAGGAAAGAGATGGACACGTACAGATCTACAACCTTTCGTTGATAACTCCTAGGATAAGGGACTTGCTGACGCCTGAAACGGTGGTGCAGCCTAGAGGAGGTATCGATGCCGCCATGTACGTTGAGTGCGAGGGCAGGATCGGAGGGGGTGGAGTTGTCTTGAACATGCTATCCGTTCAACTATGACACACACCTAACACACTCACACAGAGACGTGACTTCTTGCTTTTCTCGTTCTCTCCATTGACGTTCCTGAATATGAGAATATTTCTTTGGGCACGTTTCTGACTCACTCACCATCTCACAACATGGGTGTGTCCGGTCAATCTGGAAATGACCTTTCTCGTTTCAACGTCCCACAACTTCACTTTCCCGTCATCGCTCCCGCTTGTAATTATTTTGCCGTTTGGAGACAATGCCATGGATCGCAATCCTAAATTATCCTCGTCTCACCAGTCCTCGCCTATCTGTGCGCCGCTCTTTAAGCTTTAGGTCCCATAGTCGGAGTGATCCATCTGACAGACATGCGATGATGTGTTGTCCGTTAGGCAAGTGCACACCACCGTTTACCCAACCGGTATGACCTCAGTGCATTGTATGGCGTGGCGTAATCGTACTGGTAGCTAAAGACATGGTTAGTGTTTGGAGTTTCAACTAGCACGGTACGAGAGAGGTCTGTAGGGATCTTGGAGTCAGACCAATGTCTTATCAATCGGTGCGGGACATACCCTTTCTCCAATTTCTTTGCACATCCGCATCCGCAGCCTCATGAGCAAGAGACTCCGCCCCTCCATTGTGCCAAGGGACGATACAGCCCACCCTGTGAGAACGGCTGCTGCACCCATCGCTGACTTCACAAGGCCGGCCTGGGTGTATGCACCTGGAAGTCTTGCGGGTACATCTTCCCCGCCGTCTTCTGTGGATGCAGCCTCCAGTTGTGAAACAAGGGTGTATAAGTAATGCAGACTAGGTTATGTATAGACCTACCATAGTCGAAGCGTGAGCCTCTAAACGCTTTACAAAAGCCCGACAGCTTGGAATGCCTGATCGCGAACTAACCTGTACATTTGTCCATCAACATTAACCAAAACCAAAGTGGTAGAACGGGAGCTGGAGACTCACTTTTCTTTATCCAGCGTAGCGCCTACAACAGCTGAAACGGCTTTACCAGCCACGTCGTCCATCTCGGAGCACTCCATAATTGCCATGAACGCCATGAATGCCCGCCACACAAGTGTGAACAAACGAATCCTTGAGCGCCATGCTAAACGCGGGAACAAGAACTTGTCGTTTGGTGTTATACCCTAGGAAGGACCCAGCTGGCCGATAAGAATACACGTTGTTGGTGCGGATGGAGGCTTCTGGGTCTGATTAGAGGCGGGCAAGGTGGTGGAGAAGGTCGTTGTCAGTGGATGCCAACTTTTCGGCTCTGTCCACACTACAGTATTCTTTCCTTGCCTCTAAAACAGAACTTCGAGATTTCTCTTGCTTTCATGCATTCTGTATATATGTGCTACAGTGAGATCGGCTATGGAGTACGAGCCTTATCATATAAACGATGTGGCCACCATACACTGAATGCGCACACCTACAATGTATCTGACGCAAAGTCAAGTTGCTATGGAGAAGCCATGATCAACGACATTGAATGTGTAAATGGCGATTCCTCTGCGGTCGTGGCAAGGGCAGGCATGATGAAGAGACATCGGGTATAGACTTATAGCGCATCAAGTCTCGAGAGCGTCAAAAGGTGACGCCATGATCATTGCTTAGGACTCCGAGGTCGATTGGAACATGGACAAGCTGATCTCCAGCGAATGGTGTCGTGTCGTCCTCTGGTGTCCGCGTAATGTCATTCATGGTTGTTTGTTGCTGCAGAATAGCCAACGTCAAATTGCAACTGGGTTGATTTACTTACAGAGAATGGTGTTTCAAGAGAGAGCGCTAGAACGTTTGAGGTCAGCAGCCTCCAACTCTTCCTTCTTCTCCTGCAAACATTGACATAGAATTGCTGATTCTTGGTTTATTGGCACAACCCACTGATAAATTTTGTCGCGTCAGGATGACTTTAGAAGTGGCTCGAGTTAACGTTGACGACGACGAACTTGTTCTTGGTCGTCGTGCGTCCCCGACTCTACGGAGTAGAGAGGGTTCTGTCCGACGCAAACACGTCGTTTCCCTCACAAAATTTCTGTTGCTTATGTGTACTGGTTGACACCTTGACACCTTTCATGCCAGCTTGCATACTCGAAACACCCACATTTGTTCGAAGTGAGACAGAGATAACGGAGCAAGTCACTAACCGTGGACTTTTCTTTCCAATTTTAGGCTCCAGGATCATGTATGATCATTAAAATGTTTGGATACAACAGCCCTCCGAGCATCCCAGGACCCTTTTTGATGATTTATGTTTTACTATTCTTTTTTACTCGTGCTTCTTGGCACTTGCCCGGCGCCTTAATGCCCACATTTACTATCAATCTGAGCGATCTGACGCGGACATCGCCCTTGTTACTTTATAGTAAGTTAAGCGTTCATTTAAGCGATTTTGCAGTTCTAAGTGTCGTCGTCTGTCTGCTGGATCCCATCATGATGTTGTACTGTGCAAAGGGCATTCACTTGAGATTTAAACGATTTTCATACAAGTCATTCCCCTTCAAATCACATTACGAGGTACTTGGGAGCATCGGGAGGTGCTTGATCACCTGTCGCAACGTCGTAGAAGTATATACAATTCCAAAAGCAAAAAAACAGAGATGGGAAGGTTGTTTCTGATTAAAGACGCACTATTATGGAGTGTCATTCTCAAGATCGACGATGCAGTGAAATGAAGATGCAGGGTCCATGTTCAAGACAAAAAGAAAGAATTTAGCCTAGAGCATGCTCATTGCTGAGCACTGACCGGTCGACCATCCACGCACTGTAGAGTTTCAGTATTCGAACAGTGCAAGGCCGTCCTTTAAAGCTGCAAAGTGTGTGGCGACAGAAAGACCATAGGGCAGAAACAGAGTCTGTTTGAGACAGAGGATTGAAAGGTCGATATGCATGTAGATGGTGTCAAAGTCTCCAAATCAAGTCGTAAGGGATCGCTGATAGGGGGTGGTGACTGTCGCGAGTTCTTTCTAATAAAGATGTGCAGTGCGATCAGAACAAGTTGCATTTGGAATGATACAGATGATTAGCTCCATCGGATCACATGAAGTGCAAGAACATGCCAGGTAGTGAATCAGTCTAACTCCAACAATGTTCCACGTTGGACACTTGCCTACAAGCCACCAATGCTTCTCGATACGTCTCGAAAGGGCGACCTTCTCCCCAATCTCAGTACATGCAGGTGGAGTCAATTGGATCTTCGCGAGCTCGTGTTCCACACTCAACATGAATACTCGATATTGAACCAATGCCAATGAGCAGGAGTCCATTCTCGCAAGTTTCAACACCTTTGTTCGTTTTGTGTCCTCTGTACGAACACCCACAAACAGCATAGGAAGAAAAAACTGATTTCAAGCTCTGAATGCTCTTTAGAACACGCCAGCATGCGAAAGATGAGGATGCGTACCGCCGATATAGACCTTTGGGTGCTTACTGATAGCACCTAACACTCAACCAACAAAACGATCCGCTCCGTACAGCGTATGATCAATCTTGGTCCCAACATCAATTAGACCTCCCGAAACTCCAAACTGAAAGTGATTGTGCTCGGTGTGCAGAGAGAGAGACTTACTGAAAATGGGCTTGCAACAGTGGCAGCGGCCTTACCCTTTCGTCACAATTTGTGGATGAATCTCTACTTCTGGCCCTAGCCTTAGGGCGCCAGTGAGGATAGAACTGCTGACGACGCCACCTTTGAGGTCATTGAGCTCAGCACCAGGTTTGTTGACATGGAAAGAACAGATCTGACTGTATGATAGCATATTGACAGTTTCGAGTTCTTGGCCCGTCCCGGACCTTTGATATCTCCATAGTACCTGCCCCTGTGGACCTAAGGATGCGAATATATGCGCCCTTCCGATCTCCAAAGCAGTAGCATGTGCTAGCCCTTGACTTGCTGGACAGACAGCTTCACAATCCCTTTCCGAGACTTGCACCTGCATAATCAGAGACTCGATGGTAGACGAGCATGAATGAGGGTAATACAGTTGTCAGTTTCGAGTTCTTGGTATGTCCTGTGCCTTCAATGTCTCCAGAGTGCCTGCCGCTGGGAACCCTAGGCATGCACCCATCTGATCTGCCAGGCGGTAGCACTAAGCAAATGCTGGCCCTTTGACTTACCAGACAGCCAGCTTCTCCACGAACCCTTTCCCGTGGCTTTGCGCGCTCGTTCGTAGCTGCCGTTGGCACCCCATGCCTGTCCTTCATACCTGATGATTATGCTCCTTTCATAACGTCACAGGTAGATAGTGATCAGTACTGACTCCTGACATTTGATCTGTTCTGCGGGCTGCCAGGGTAGACGACATTGGGATTGAAAAAGTGGGCCTATACTTGTAGGGAGCTGAGTTACGATTACAGAGGCTGCGTACATTGCAAATTGCAGGGTCGTTCAAGACACTTTGACTGTAAGTCCGCACGGCGCCAGCTGAGCTTCGCCTGCTCAGCCAGTTCTGCATATATGATAGAACAAAACATCCATGGCAAACAAACTTCGTCGAAAGTTCAATTGAATCAATTCAGAGATTTATGATGACTAAGTAACTGTCGGAAATTTCCAGGTACCATTGGTAGACATTTTAAGGACCATTTTTCACTCATCCAGTCAAGAAAGACAAGAGCTAGAGGCCATAGCAGGATGAATTCAACGTGCAAAATTAAAAGAAAGAAGAGACGGCGACACTGGGATGATTGAATGAGAAGGCAGCACACCGACGAGACGACCAGAGAGCAGACAAACAGATCAACATAAACAAAAAAGACTAAAAAGACTGAACTAAAAGGTCCGGTATGATCGATGGCACCTTTCCTTTCACCCAAACCAGTCCCCTAAAGGGTCCTGGAAAACCACACCTTTCAGTCTTATAGTACTGCAGAACCTGTTGATAGGACATGTACATTGGCCTGCAAAACCTGGTGTACAGGACACCGGCTGGCCTATGCACTACCTGTGTAGGCCGGCCATGCAGAACCTTGCAGGCCGACACCTCATACAGAAAATGATATCTCTGCACTACCTGTGTAGGCCGGCCATGCAGAACCTTGCAGGCCTGCACCTCATACAGAAAATGATATCTCTGCACTACCTGTGTAGGCTGGCCATGCAGAACCTTGCAGGCCGACACCTCATACAGAAAATGATATCTCTGCACTACCTGTGTAGGCCGGTCATGCAGAACCCTTGCAGGCCTATGCCCATACAGAAAATGATATCTCTGCACTACCTGTGTAGGCCAGTCATGCAAAACCCCTATGATCCATACAGAAAAGATATCTCTGTACTCCCTGTGTAGGCCGGTCATGCAGAACCCTTGCAGGCCAATACCCCATATAGAAAAGATATCTTTGCCATACCTGTGTAGGCTGATGATGTAGGACCCTGTCTTAAATACTCTACTATAAAATGAGATTCCATACAGGAGTAGGTCTAGCCAACTTCACTCATCTAACAAAACATATATCTCATATAGGATAATATAAATGGTGACCCAAAAATATTTGAACAAAAAGCACTGTCTACCCCTACACTCCTTACCTGGTGACCAGGTAGGCTAATGGGCCAATATGTTATCAGTGGGCCGGCCGCCTATGTTCTGCATCTTTACAGACTGGCTGGCCTAATAGCCCAATATGTTATCAGTGGGCCAGCCAGCCATGTTCTACATATGTACAGACTGGCTGGCCTAATAGCCCAATATGTTATCAGTGGGTCGGCCAGCCGTGTTCTACATATGTACAGCTTGGCTGGCCTAATAGGCCAATATATTATCAGTGGGTCGGCCGGCCATGTTCTACATATGTACAGACTGGCTGGCCTAATAGGCCAATATGGTCTCAGTGGGGCGGCCGGCCATGTTCTGCATCTTTACAGACTGGCTGGCCTAATAGCCCAATATGTTATCAGTGGGCCGGCCAGCCATGTTCTACACATGTACAGACTGGCTGGACTAATAGGCCAATCTGTTATCAGTGGGCCGGCCGGCCATGATCTACATATGTACAGACTGGCTGGCCTAATAGGCCAATATATTATCAGTTGGTCGGCCGGCCATGTTCTACATATGTACAGACTGGCTGGCCTAATAGACCAATATGTTATCAGTGGGTCGGCTGTCCCACCTGTGCATACTCCATAGGTACATAGGCCTAGCACAACCACCTGCTTAAATTATATTGACCATACCATACATAGAGTAAAGTATTGCCAGTGCTAACATAAATATTACTCAAAAATTGACATGAAAATTGAAGTGTACATGACAACAAACTGCAAGAAAGTAGTTCTAAGGCATTGTGATAATAATAGTGTCTCAGTCCTTATACTTCTTTGAAGCTACTCTGTCTCTGGCAGAGCGACGAGGAGGATCAGGAGGAGCAGATGTCTTCACCTTTTTCATGGGTGAATCATTCACATCTGTTGCTGGTCATTTACCCTTCCCTTTTCCCCCAGCTTTAGTACTGTTTGCCTTCTTTGATGTGGCAGGCCTCTCCTTAGCCATCCTCTTCTCCTCAGCGACCCTCTTCTCCTCAGCCACCCTCTTCTCCTCAACCACCCTCTTCTCCTCAGCTACCCTCACCTCCTCAGCCACCCTCTTCTCCTCAGCCACCCTTGCCTGCTCTGTCTCCCTCCTCTCTTTCACCTGCCTTTTGTTCTCCAGACGCCTCATATGAACTTCTTCCCTCACCGACATCTGCTTCTCATTACTATCTGGCAGCATTCCCTCCACTTTCAACTGGATTCTGGTAATCTCCTCCTCAATCTTCTCCCCTACCTGGATGCCAAGGATGGAGGCACCCAAATATTCAGGTACATCATCTCCAGCCTCATCTGCTTCATACTCCTGAGCACGGCGACACTCACGAAGGAGAAGTCCAAGTCCAAGGACAACAATCATACCCCAACCACGAGATCTGATGATATAGTTCCCTAGTTCCTCCAAAGCCACAGAGGATGCCTGAATATCATTGTGCATATTTTGAGGTAGATATGCCTCCGACCACGTCCAAGATGCCCAGACAGGCAGATGTTGCTTCCTAGCCTTGCCCTTAGGATCTGGAGTTTGCTTTTAAAAAAGAGTAAAATTTAGTGCTGAATCACAAAATTAGTAAATTATACATACTGTCTTGGAAAGTTTTTGAACTAAGGCCAACAGTTGACGGTATGATGGGAGAATGGAGAGGGACTGAAGATAACCAACTGTGTCACCACCGAAATGGAATTTTGGACAGGAATCAGAAAGAGACAGGGTGTGGCTAGCACGTACTGCCAAGTCGTCCTCTTCATCAGAAGAAAGATTGGCTTGGGGGGCCTTCTTCAGTTCCTCGTCCTCATCAGTTGATACTTCGACGTATTTTTTGTTCTTCCTCAATTTTTTACTTACATCGCCCTTCTTAGCCAGTGAATCATGGAAGTCACCTTCCTTATACCCAACAAACCGTACAATTGGTTCATTCTGTTTAGCACGATATTTCTAAAGTGAAAAAATCATGCTGATGGCGTCCTTCTGCAGGTGAGAAGGATCCTTGATGACAACATTCCGAGGGATGCGGTCCATGTCAAGGTAGTGGTCTGGATCTTGGGTGATATGACCCCAGGGGACTGCAGCCTGAGGGTTGTTTGAGATGACCGCTGTTGAATACGAGCCGTTAGAAAAACATGCTACTTCAAAAATAGAAATAAATCACCATAAGCCTTTTGAAATACCTTTCGTACAACCTTCTGCTGGTTCTTGAGCATGAGAGATTCAAAGCCTGTAGGTAGGTAAGGATAGCCCTCGTCATTTACAT
Source organism: Suillus placidus (assembly GCA_016628565.1). Taxonomy (NCBI): domain Eukaryota; kingdom Fungi; phylum Basidiomycota; class Agaricomycetes; order Boletales; family Suillaceae; genus Suillus; species Suillus placidus. Next base: position 165,979 of record JABBWD010000056.1, read on the forward strand.
GCACTGTTAAATCAGGCAACTTCTCATCGTCCTCGTCAGATTGGTCCTCTGGGTCTAGGCCTGCAGCTAGATCATTAGCAATTAAATAAATTACAGTATCCAAGACTTACTATACTCCGTTTCATTCAGCCAGTCAGCAAGTCGGTCTTGTGACTCTCCTGCCCATTTCTTGTTTTCTTTGGAGGCCAGACTAAAAGTTTTCTTCGACTTCCTGGGACAGGATTCCCAGCTAAACCAATCCATCATTAATAGTAATGTGAATGGAAAAACATCACACTGACATGGTCATTCCAGGCATTTTTCCTTCCCCTCGATCATGAGCTGCAAGAATCACAATATGCAAACCCATAGTTCTTCCTGCCATCTTTATGAAGTCCTCCATAATTTTCTTCTGGTGTCGGCTGCGGTATCTGTAGATACACATAAGTTTTTTCTAAATATATAAATGTAGTGTTGAAAAAATACCTGTCCTTGGTGTCAGAATGAGGACCGTCCTGGTTCCACCTTTCTGCCACAAGTCTGAGCTCCTCAAGGACATCTGGTGACAGGGCATTATACCAGGACCGGACCAGCTTTGTCCTTGTCCCCATGGACCTTAGGTCAGAGGTGTCACGTCGCTTCTTGTCATACTCCCCAATTTCTTCTTTGAACAATTTCTGAGTGACATCAAAACCCGAGAATTCAGTCTTGAATGCTGCAGCATCCAGAGGCTTATCATCCTCACGGTCTCTGACCATGTCTACAGTGATAGTGCCTGGACCGGACACGAGTTTATGACCTCCCTGAATGATTTTTTCCTCAAGGTCCCGATCCTCGTCATCCTTCAGGAATCGCAAGTAATATGTACGAATAGCCTATACAATTAGCTTAATGTAGATATAAAGACACTGAAAACTCACCTTCCGAAAGTTTTTGTCTGGAAGCATGGTAGAAGGATCCTTGGCCTGATCGGTTTCAACTATAGTATCCTTGATGCTTTTGAGGATCGTAGCCCTCTTGGCTGTGTTTCCTTTTGCTGAAACATAGGCAGCCTTGTGCTCATCCAAAACACCCTTGAATACATGTGTCCAGTCAGCCATTATATGCAAAAATCTCAGGAATGCAGGCCGGTATAAGTTTGCAGAATGTGCAACCAGTCCCAACTGACTTGACAACAGATCAACAAACCATGTCACATGATCAAAACATGGTCACATGTTCATCAGGTGACAATCTGAATATGAATATGAATTTTATATTTGGCCATCTACGCTTATAAAGCTCAGGTACCCAAGTACCTCGATGGCTCAACTAGTGAAGTAACTAAGCAGTCAAAGCAAATCTCATAAACTATCGGGCAAAAGATACGATAAACGATCAATTGACGAACGAGTAATGTGTGAGGAAGGAGTTGCGCTAAGTGCACGTACACATCGTTTATAATCTCCCCAAATATGACCTGCCAGCCAAATGCTTCGCACATGCCACTCCTGCGCTAATCGTGACAACAGTCTAGGTTCCAGCGTCATACTAACAGGCAGTGGGGATGAAACACCCACATTGCCCACTGCGCCCAAGACGTTGGACGGCGGGGATAAAACACCCACTTGAGTCCTAGCGTCGCTCACAATATCTGCGAGTGGGGGTAGCACACCCACATAAAAACGTGTTCGGTATTGTGGCCAAAGCCCCACGTTGTCAGAAAACAAGCGCTGTGCGGCCCTATTGAAAACCTCCTTGATAGAGTCTGTAGTTTTGCCCTCGAGGAGCAAGGAGGTCTCATCACAGAGCTGCATGTTATGCGCACGACGGATAGCCATGAAGGCTGGGCAGAGAGCAAAAATGTGGTGCATGCTCTCAAAGACATCACAACCGAAATGACACCAAGGCGGCGTATCGTGAAAACGACGATGCCGCACCTGCGCGGTGTCCAGTTGGGATGAACGGGCATATAATTGTACGACGGCAGAGTATGAACTAGATGCCCGAGTGTACGGGAAGTCCGGCAGGAGATGACGGTCATATAGTGCGAGAGTCAAGGCTTTTGCGGGGCGGAAAGAGACATGTGACACATAAGCATGCTCTAGCCGAGAGATAACGAAAGAAGACAAGTTACACTCAATAAAACCATAATCAGGCGCAAAAACAGTAAAATCGTCCATAGCAAATGTTGCGAGTGGTGCAGACGCAAGAACACCAGCACTATGTTGTGCCGAAGAGGCCATACAATCTACGTAATCATTAGCGAGACATTCGGGTGCGAGACTGCCCGTGTGAGCAGCAGTCCAGCATAGCGAGGGAGAAGGAGACGTGGAATGTAGGAGCGAAAAGAGCCAGTGATACAACGAACGCGCTGGTTGAGCATTCCAGATGTGGGGTAGGGCATCTGGGAGGACATCCAGAATTAAGTGCACCGCGTTTTTGTGATCTGTAAAGACAGTGTAGGGCTTGTCTGGATTAGCGCGAATAGACAGCAAAATAGCAGCTATGATTCCCAGAAGCTCGCCATGTAGTATGCTTGCAGATGTCCCATGGCACATAAGCGAAAATGTGACTTGACTTTTAGGTGTTGCAGCTGCAGCTGTAATTGAGCGAGGCTCCAAAAATGATACTGGTGATGGGAGCATGGATGCATCTGATGCAGCAATAGGCCATCTTTTGGAGAAAGCAGAGGCTGGGGCTGAGTGGAGAGACGACAACGCAAGGATATAATTTTCAGCTTGGGTCCGCCGTAGAGGCCGAGGAACCGCAAGTGTGCTATCGCGGGAACCCATCAGCAAAGATGAAAATGGGAGGCTCTCAAGCCACGAGAACAGCCGAGGAAGATGCTTTCGTAGAGATGGTGCAACGGAGGTAAGCAAGACTCCCAAGTCCTCTTGCACCTCAAATCCGAAATCGGAGCTATGGTCCTGCATGCACCAGGATCCAAAGTGACTGAGGAAAGTGAATCCCTGTCTCGTCAATGCTGGTAAGGCTGCTCGTGGAAATGATGAGGCGAGTGCTGGTGATCCATTCAGAATGTGGGAAATGTTGACATGGCCCTCAAGCAAGCTGGTCTGGTCCATAGGAACTACAGCGGAGGAGATGTGACCGAGTGTCTCGTGCGCTAAAATCCACGCCCAAGGGAGGTGAGCTTGAGCGTGAACGAAGGACCGCTGACAGTCTGCCAATGGGTACCGACAACTATTAAGCATGCAAGACCAGTCAACAAGTGTGATGCGCGCCATATCGCGAAAGGCAGTAATAGGATGATTAAGGTCACGAGGCCAGACGAATGGGTCAGATTGTACGTGATCATTAATAGTCCTCACTGATGGAGTAGATAGCCAGGGTTTAGGAACAGGTGAACGCTCTTGACGGGTGAAGAGGTCCACAAAGTAGGTGGTTGAGGCACGTTTCACGTCAGCTGGTGTGACAAGGAATTGACCTGGCTGCAGAGGGTCAAGCAAGGCCAACGGAGGTCCCACAAATGAGCTTCGAGGGTACAGGCGTTTTGCAGAAGCCCCCATGAGAACCGCTGTAATCTTTCCACGGGATGATTGTAGGGAACGACTCTTGAGAATATCCTTTTCTTCGCGATACCGAAGCTTTGCAATCGCACGACGAGTTGACAAGAGGTAATGAAGCAACGAGTGACGTTCTGGTGCTTGTTGCGGGAGACATGCAAAGGTATCCAAGTATGGAGTAACCCAGGAACAAACTCGCGCGAGATGGCGCACTTGTTGCTGAGATCGTCGTGCTGCAAAAATCAAGCGCCCAAGCCGCCATGATTCCCGTACTAGAAGCCGAATAGAGAGGCTTGTGATGCATTTTGCTGGTGAGTAGGACCGTGGTGCCTCAAATAAAGTAGATGCAGCAGCAGTAAACACCGTACTGAGACTGTGAAACCTGGTGGAGAACGATGGATCATCCAGCACAGGAGTCTCCAATTGATTGCTTTCAGCAATCCCTCTATCCACAGCATTCATGAAATCAACAAAGCGATATTGTTCATTCTGCTTCGGATACAAGTCACGCCAAGGAGAAGGTGTTTGCGAGTCAGTTGGTAAAGCTGCATCGTGAACCGGATGACCAGGGTGCCCTGGAACAGTGAGGATTAGTGAGGACTGAATTGGCCGATGATCTGTTGCCCCAATGAAAGCAGGTGCAATGTCTATCTCACCCGCAAAGCACCCGTAGGAGGAATGGATGGCCCTGTCAATGATAGATTTTCCAGTTGTTGTGCCTCGGCATGTGAAAAGCTCCGACGCGTGACGATCAATGCGGTCAGACCAGAGGTCAATTCCTCTCGCCTCGCAGAGGAAGTTCTGGAAACATTGCCGATTAGGAAGCCGATGTGGAGAAATTGTGGTGACCTCGCAATCACTTGTGGTTGCATTACAGTCCCCATATAACGACCATGAATGAGGCGAGGAGGAGCATAAATCAGTTACCTGGGACCAGAAATGACGTACAACGGCCATATCCACACCTGGGTCCCAGGGTGCATAAATGCCAATGATACGGTGTCCGAAACCACGTCCTGACGAGGACGAAATGATGATATCAACAACCACAACATGTCCCTGGAGAGATGGATTCACTGGGACATACTGTGCTGAAATATTTCGCCTAACACCCACAATAACACCCCATCTGGAAGACGTGCTATGTGAGTTGGGAAGTCCTGGGGACTCAAAGGCATTATAGTCTCGTAAGTGGAGTCGATGAGCGGTAGAGTGAGAACTTTTTGTTTCATTAATGACCCAAACATGAGGCGATGTATCAGATATAGCACGAGAAATTGAGTTACATTTCATGGGGTCCGCTAGACCATTTGAATTAAGAGCAAAAACCTGCAGTGTAGAAGGAACAGAAGCGCGTGCAGGGGGCAGTAAAGAGACAAACAGGATCAAGGCAAACAGAAACATGGCAGTAATACGTGAGAGAGAATTACGAGACAGACGTGCAGGCAGCAAAGACAATGGAGACAATTTTTGACAGTGTTCAATGATGAGTTTTGAGAAGTGACACTCCATCAGAGCTATGGGTACTATAAGGGCACAGGCAGGCTTTAAGAAGGCGGGAAAAGGCACCTCATCGGAATCTGATTCCTCCATATCAGAACCCTCCATCCGGTCTGGGGATGTACGTGTGCCACCTTGAGTGGCCTGTGAGGGCGGAGGGTGATGTAAAGTTTGAGACCGAGACAAATTAGAGGCCACGATAGGAGAAGATGCAACTGCGGCTTGCTGTAACATAGGTGTAGTTGATATTGCGGAAGCCAGTGTCGGAACAGGGACAGGAGACAAGGAGGCAATGGTTGGCATTGGGGTGTGATCAAGGGCAGTGGAGTGAGCCAAGGCATTGTCAAGCTGCCTCTGAGTGGCCGAAAGTTGCGAAGAGAGATCAGAGAGCTGATGCGTAAGCTGTTGGCGGGCAAAGTCATCAAGAGAAGCCGAGAGAAGCAAGGTCATTTGGAGGGAGTTTCGTTCCATGCGAAGAGATTGAACGTGGGAAGAGATATGATTCACATTATTGGACGCAATCATAGATGCTGCCAGCGAACCGAGGGTACTTGTAGTCTGGTTAGACTGAGAGACAAGGTGATTTATCACCCCACGGAACTCGTGGAGGATGGCGTGAAAGGAATTCATAGCAGAGGCACCCTGCTCCCGAATGTCCTCCATTTGAGCGCACAAATTCTTTACCTCCACAGACTGCGCTTCAGAGGCAGGCCCACCTCCCAAATAAGAGGGGTCACGAGGCACACCCATAGAATTGACGAGGTAGAGGAGGTAAGGACCAACTGGTGCGAAGTTCCTCCCATAAGATCCCTCAGAACCTTCAAAGGCATCAAAGGAGTCCCGTAAGAAACGGTCAGCTGTCTCCCAATGTTTAAAGACCACACAGTATAAATCTCCGTCAAGGGCCATGCGACTGTGTGCGATGACATCGCCATAACGACGTTGAATGTAGTTGTCAATGGTAGAGTGTGCAGATTGAAATTCATGGCAGCGCATGATGGTGAGTTCGAAGGCAAAGAGGGGCTGCACGAAACAATATTGGGAGGCATAATATGTGCGGCCATCAATGGTCGGTGGGTGGTCATGTAGCCATTGAACATGGTCGAGGGAAACGACATCAAAGACAACACGAGGGTTCGGTGTCTTCAAACTCCATGCACCTTGCACTGCAATTTCTGCCTCCATCAGGTAACAGTCAAGGAGGGGGCGAAGGGCACGTGAGTGGGTCTCACTGTCGGTCAGGAAGAAGACACGGCGGGTACGGTCATCCCCGCTGTTAACCTTCCACCGAACTGAAAGACCTCGGGATTCGAGGATAGTTTTAATATCATTAAGCCAGTGTGGCCGTGGCACAACCATTACCGATGGTTGAATGGCGACATAGACATAATCAACAGGGTGGGCATCATTAGGGGCTGTAATTTGCAGCGGGGGCAAGCGGTCATGTTCTTCGGCCTCGTTGTTATAAACCCCTACAATGCGGTGTAGGTGAGCAGTAGCTGATTGAATGCTTTGACGCTCGAGACCTGATACGAGAAGTTGAAGGCCGACGATGTTGGTTGGTGCTTGAGATTCATCAGGAGGAAGGGGAGGGGACTCAGAACGGGGTACATCAAGGTGAATAGGGGGTGGTTCATCTGCAAAGAAACGACGAGGAGGCATTGTTGATGATTGAATAAATGATAATTTGCTGAAGGTCTTTGTGTTGTGATTGGTGGGGTGGTGGTGGTGGTGGTGGTGGTACTTAAAGACCCACTTACTGATCAACAAACCATGTCACATGATCAAAACACAGTCACATGATTCAAATCACATAAGTACAAAATCACCTAAGTACATCTGACCGACTCAAAAATTTAATGACATTAGCTTATACACCAAATCTCAAGATTCAGACACCAAACAAATGATTACTCAAACTCAGAACAGTGATAACATGAGTGAAGTACAAGGTAAGACAAATATTGCAGAAAAACAAGTAAATCAAGCCAGCTGTGTCTCCAATGAAATATCCAACCAAGTACTACCATTCTTCCTACCAGAATACAGTACTGTGGACCCTGGTGGCTGAGAGAAAGTGTGGTTTACACTGCAAGAGTCATTTTTGCACTCAAAAATGTAAGACTTGTCCTTGCTGCCCTTGACATAGGTGGACCTCCATGAATTAGCCCAACCACACCCACTGCATTGGATAGGCAGATGGTTGCCCCAAGGACGGACCTCCACATTAGCCCATGCAAACCTAGAGATTTTGAGGGCGCCCTCCTTGACAGGTATCAACAAAATATGTCAGAGTGGCGCCCAAGGTCACAGGACTGCGCCAGCATGTCCTTGAATGCCAACCAAAGTGAGCATCTTCCAATTAGAACTCTCTCCGTGAATGCAATGAGCAAGTGCGAGGCGAAAGACGGTTGAAAATGAGGAGCATTGAATGCGATGGTACCGGTTAATTTGTGTCTGTGAGAACATTAGACAAGGCATGTCAAATAAAGGCGAAAAATAACTTACTGGACCACTGCCTCTTGCAAGCCAAGGAATGAGTCCAAGTTGTTGACAAGGGAGCCGCAACATAGCATCCAGAGGTATGATTCCTGGGCATGGTCAATGATACTTTGCCAGGGTTGGAGAATAATTTCCAAGAACTGTAACAAGAGTCATTATTGGCCGACTGCAAAAAAGAAAAACTCACATCATCAACCGGAGTGCTCACATAAGACTTTGAATCTTCATCCCCATACCCAGTAAAAGGGTCTCCGAAATCCTCGTCAGTGTGAGTGGACACGCCAATGACAACACGCTCCCAGATGAACGAGTTCCTCAAACCTTTGATTATCTGGCGGACTTTGGTTCGGTAGGGCACAAGCTTGTCATTAGTACCAATGTCGTAGTAGACCTCGAGATATTTGATGCCGCCGTCAGTGTAGTAAGGCTCGAGGAAGGAGTGAGCAAATTGAAAAGGGCTACCAGCCACTTTGAAGTCGACGAGGATAAGGTGAATGAAAATAACCAGAGCCGCCGATATTTGAGCGTGCTCAGAGACCTCGAGTGCGCCGTTGATGGGTAAGAACCTGTCCAAAAGAGGAAGGCCATTGGCGTTATAGAAACCCTGTAGTGATGTGGTGTTATCTATGAGGTGTGAACCAATCAAAAAAATCAAAAAAAAGACTCACAAAATAGGCGGCGCCTTGTTCCATCTTGATATGGCAACAAATGCACCTGAATGAGACATCCTCTTGCAGGACTTTGGTCTCTATGTCAGGCGGCAGTTGGAGGCAGAGTCTGCAGACTACTCCGGGACACAGAGCGCACATGAACAAAGTATTGTCTTCATAGCACTCTGCACCATCCCTGCAGAGTATGCAATACTAAAACAAAGAAAGACAAAGTGAATCAGCAAAAAGAAGACTGAGAAAATAGACGCACCTCATTGTGAGCACCTCTCTTGTCCAAGTCCCCACCTCCCACAGGTAAGGTACCCTTGGTGGCGGTCAAAGCCTTGATAAGAATGAAAGATAAAAAAAATCAACCAATAGACGGCAGACAAAATAGACGCACCTCATGCTGAGCATTTCTCTTTTCTAAGTCCCCACCTCCCACAAGTAAGGCGCGCTTGGTGGTGGTCAAAGCCCTGTTTATTTCTTGGCAGTATTTTTGGTGCGGGCCATGGTTGATGAGGGAGAGTGTCCAAGAAGCTGAGATTGTAGTCAGTATTGGCAGAGTTGCGCGCGCCACACAAAAACAAAACAAGAAAAACTCACATGACCAAACAGATGTGTTAGCACTTGACAAAAAAGACACGTTAAAGACGCGCTGACAAAAGAAAAGCTGACACTGTAGTCAGTATACCACAAGCCACACAAAGATAAACTCACATGACAAAAGAGACACGTTAGCCAAACAAAAAGAGACGCATCAGCCAAACAAAAGAGACGCATCAGCCAAACAAAAAGAGACGCATCAGCCAAAGAGACGCATTGACAAAACAAACATGTGCAAGAAAACTAGTCAGTATAACACAGAAATAAATTAAACAAACTCACATGACAAAAGAGACGCGTTAGCAAAAGAGACGCGTTGACAAAATAGAGAAGAGACACATTGACAAAAGAAACGTCCAAAAACCAACCAAACATGCACGTGACGTCCACCGGCAAAGTCCGATTGTTGTTCCGGCAGTCAGTGGATTTGTGCGCGGAAACAGCCGGTGCAAGCATAAACAAACAAATAAACAATAAATGAACCATTGATATCATTCCCACGGTTCATCTTTCTCAACTTCAACCGCCACAATGTTTCCACCATCATTCCTATTGCGCCCTAATCCACTCCTACCACCTATGTATTCTCTGTGCCTGTCCTTTGGCTACTTGCAGACTGCAGCTGCAAGTGGTCAAAGGCAGTGCCACAGCAATTTTCAACCGCCCTTAGTAAGTCTTTTTTACCTGTGCTTTGTAGTACTAACTTGTTCTTGGTTACTCACAGCTGTGCTTGATAGCTGGCGCGCTATCAAGCTTTTGTTTGATAGCGCGCCTTAAGGTCAGTCTCTATCATTTGCATTCCTTATTGACTTATTTTCTAGTTCTTTCTTGGCTATCCATGTCCTCAGGGACTGGCGCCTACAATGTTGGTATCTGGGGGATATTTCTTGGCTATCCATGTCCCCAGGGACTGGCGCCTTGAATGTTGGAATCTGGGGGCTCAATTCTTGGCTATCCATGTCCCCAGGGACTGGCACCTTGAATGTTGGAATCTGGGGGCATATTTTTGGGCTATCCATGTCCCCAGGGACTGGCGCCTTAATCTGTGGGATCTGGGGGCTCATTTTTGGCTATCCATGTCCCCAGGGACTGGCACCTTGAATGTTGGAATCTGGGGGATTCATTTCTTGGCTATCCATGTCCCCAGGGACTGGCGCCTTGAATGTTGGAATCTGGGGGCATATTTTTGGGCTATCCATGTCCCCAGGGACTGGCGCCTTGAATTTTGGGACCTGGGGGATATAGTTTGTGTTTCACCTCTCTTTCCACCTTTTGTGCCTGTTCACCTCTTTTCCAGCTTTGGCGCCTGCCTTGTTTATTCAGCCGGTATTTTTATCTTTCAACTATACTCAATACTAACCGGATTTCTTTCTCTAGCTTTCTATAATATTTTTCATTTAATTGGCCTCTGTTTCCCGCTTTTGCGCTTGCCTGGTTTGTTGAGCCTGTCTTTTGTTTCAAATATACTCTCATACTAACCGCATTTCTTTCTCTAGCTTTCTATAACATTTTGGTTTCACTGCTCCTTTGTTGGTTTAATCTGGTAAGCGCCAAATTTATACTCAATATCATACTGACTTGCACTACACTAGATTACTAATTACTTAGTTACTCCGCATTTTTACCTATATTTTGTACTGTAGGGTGCAAGGCTAGGATGGAGAGGGCCCCTCCATCCTTGTCTTGCATCATTTACCTTAGTTTTTTTGTAGTTGTTTTTTTTTTGTAGTCTTGTATACTTTGGATTAGATGCAGCAACAGCGCAAATGTATTGCCCTTTATGGGTATTTTTGGTCATGTGATGCCTAATTTTTTGCCCAAAATCTAAGTCATGTGATCGTGAGAGAGCGACTTAAAGGGCAATAATGGCTTTTCTTCCTCTGCTACACATGATTCTTCTTACGAAAAATCCGTCACCTTGTACGAAAAACTACACTTTTCTAATGCCGCACCTAATCAGAATGGCTTTTCTTCCTCTGCTACACATGACTCTTCTTACGAAAAATTCGTCGTCTCTAGCTTTCTATATTATCTTTGGGTTGGTTTAATTGGCCTCTTTTTCCTGCTTTTGTGCCTGCCTGGTTTGTTGAGCTGGTCTTTTTTGTTTCAAAGCTACACATGACTCTTCTTCCGAAAAGTTCGTCACCTCGTATGAAAAACTACACTTTCCTCCCAATGCCACACCTAACCAGAATGGCTTTTCTTCCTCTGCTACACATGACTCTTCTTACGAAAAATTCATCACATCGTACAAAAAACTACACTTTCCTCCCATTTTTAGCACTTCATTTGACCTACAGTCCAAAGATTATACGAGATAATACACATCTCTGCTGGGATGACCTCGTTGTGATCCCTTTGATCCAACTAGGATACCCATGATATTCGGATATCCTAGTTGGATCAAGGGGATCACAACGAGGTCATCCAAGTCCGCATGCCAGATAACCTTACCTATGATAAAGTTGGCTCAGCACTTACTAGTCTTTTCGGTATCCAAGGGGATCACAACAAAGATAATATACATCTCTGTTGGGATGACCTCATTGTGATCCCCTTGATCCAACTAGGATACCCATGATATTTGGATAGACTAGTAAGTGCTGAGCCAACTTTATCATAGGTAAGGTTATCTGGCATGCGGACTTGGATGACCTCGTTGGTTTGATCAAGGGGATCATAATGAGGTCATCCAAGTCCGTATGCCAGATAACCTTACCTATGATAAAGTGTTGGCTCAGCACTTCAGGAATTCTTAATATCAAGTAAATTCGTGTTGTATGGCTGGAGTGAGAGCTAGGCAATCCTGGGGATGACCTCATTGTGATCCTTTGATCCAACTTGGATACCAATGAAATTCGGATAGACTAGTAAGTGCTGAGCCAACTTTATCATAGGTAAGGTTATCTGGCATGTGTACAATACCTAACAAACTACCTTCTATTTTACCAACTAGCAATAATACACATCTCTGCTGGGATGACCTTGTGGCGATCCTTTGACAAGTGAAGACCACTATGCACCTTCAAGAAGTATTTCAACCGCAGTGGTTAAAGGGTCTAATTTAATTAGACCACATTAGGCTATTACATCACAACAGATTTACCTTCATATAGTCTTATTGTCTAATTACATCATGATTAATTGGACCAAACAAGCCATTAGTGCGGAGTGCGAGAACTATGGTTCATTTTTTCTTATTCCTAATGGACGACCTCAAAAGCAGGACAACTGAGCTATTGGCAACTCTGGGCAGGAGGGTTGGAGAGATAATGGGCAATTCATCTGAACTAGGTGTCCTTAAAGATGGCAGAGTCGAAACTGAATTACTGCATAAAGCTAGGTAACTATGGTTCAGTATTAATTGTAGCCGACTACTGATTACTGAGGGAATCAAGGATGAGAATAGCAGTACAGCTCCGGCAGTGCTTGGAATCACCTGGTGATAATTTGACCTTTAATGATGGGTAAATTTCAGAATATGAAATTAACCGGGCTGCCCTGACTATTGCACATGCCATGGTCAACCCCAGTGAGTGAGGAGATATTTATGGCTGTACATGAATTTAAATGCAGAACTACAGTGAATGTTGATTGGGATGTGGACCGGTGTGTTGATAAGGCCAAATTGTCCCCACCAAATCTGGATGGGTCGCCAACTGCTCAAATGGAGAGACTGAAGAAGTTCTTTCCTGAAGCGAAGCTTGGCAAAATTTCGGTTCCAACAACAATTGTAGACAGGCACGGCAAAATTTTAGTGGTTTACCTCCCTAATATTTTGACACCTTCTCGTCTAGTATGTTTCTGGTTGGGGATTCCCCCTCAAGGCTAATTAATTAATTAGGAGCATGTTAACCACATCACTGTCAGCTTAAGGGATTCTCTTCTAAAATCCCTTTCCCCTAGTTCAAACAAAAAAACTTGGCGAGATGAGGGCTATATGGTCCCAGATGGAGGGGGAGAGTTCAGGGCTGGTAGAATAACAGTGGTGCCTGCATACTTCATGCAAAGACAAGAGGTATTGTATTTTCGCTAAGTTGTTATATTGAGTCTAGTTTTAACTCTATTCTTAGCGACTAATGGATCCTTTGGTGACATCAGAGTCCTACCAATCGGAGAAGGTCCAACAATGGCTAGCAGCTTTGACAACATCAGAAGTTCTATGGAATGCTATCACTGCTGTGGTGGCGCCGGATCTTTTCCAAGCTGGCATTTTGGCATTTTCTGAGGTCATTAAGAAAGTTCAATGACCCAAAAAAAAATCTGCCCCAGTGGACTCTTGGCCCTCAATCTTTTCAGGGCTTGAAATCATTGCTAATCGAGTCACATTTAGCCACAGAGATGGGGGTGGATCTCCTTCCCTTTTGGATCTTCTGGTCAGTCTGGGAAGAAACCACGATGCAACATTGGCTTTGGCAGACCTCAATGCAGAGCTCGATTATTCCCCTGGAACAATGGTCTATATCTCAGGAAGGGTGCTAGAACACTCTGTTGGCCCCTGGCTTAATGGAGAACAGTTTGTAATCGCCCACTTTATGAAGGATGCTGTGCACAACAGGGTGGGAGTGCCAAGGCCAGGTTTTCCCATGCAGAGCTTCTTTTTAGAGTTAGTAGGAAGGAGGCAGAAGGGTAAGAGGCAGAAAAGCGGTAGAAAATAGTACTGGGAAATCCCGGAAATATTTGCTTTTTTTGGGCAGGTTATGTAGCCATGCAAAAAATCATGTTGCACTGCAGCCTTTGTAACTCATAATCTCGATGAGCTCAAAAATCACACCAAGGCGTAATAGGCTCAGAGTAGCTTCATCTTCATCTGATACTCACCCAACAAAGAGAAAACAAGGTGCTTACAAATATACTTATGTCTCATCAAAAACTCGGAGGGGAAAAGATACATGGAGAGAAGCCGACGCTTCAATTGTCTATGAAGACTCTGATAGTGAAATAGAGCCAGTCTCACCATCGAAACAAAAACACCAGCAAAATATTGAAGATTATTCTCTGGTGGAATGTGACAGAGAGGTATATGGTGATTTTGGTACAGGAGGCTCAAATGATATTCAATGAAAAACCAAAGTGAGTTTTGTTGAAATCATTATTCTCAAAAATTGGCCAACATTGCAGACCCAAAATGATTTCCTTCGGGAATACTTGCCTTGATGTGATGAATATGTTTCGGTGTTGTTGGGATTGGAATAGCTGATCAATGATGGGCAATGTGAGGATTGTATAGGAGAGGGGCTCATTCGGTGTCTGTCCTGCTCAGGAGAGCATGCTTGGTGTCCCTCATGTGCAGTTAAAGCCCACCAACACAATCCGTTCCACAACCTTCAACTTTGGAACGGCAAGTTCTACGAGTCTACCACCTTGCGGGACCAAGGATATATAGTGTATCTTGGTCATGGGGGACGTCCTTGTCCTCATTTGTTGCAGCAGTCAAATCCATCACCCTGGTCAGATCTTGGAGCCATGGAAGATGTGTTTGGACATGGAGAAGGGGATACTATGCATGAAACTCAGTTGGGATTATTTCAACCTGGTTATTGTGCATTCCACTGGAGTTTACTCACACCGTGTATCCTGGTGTCAGTGTCCTGGAGCTGAGAAGGACAGACACCTACATCTCCTAAAAGTGAGGTTATTTCCTGCCAGCATCACTCGCCCTCAATCTGCTTTCACCTTCGACGTTCTAGATAACTTCCTCATAGACGCTTTGGAGTGCAAGACCTCAGCCATGAGTTTCTATCAAAAGCTACGTTGTTTCACCGACAATGCTTTCCCTCATAAAATACCTGTGAGTGATTTCTTTATTATTGTACTCCAGGCTTACATGATAAAAAGGATCGTTACCGTGAACTTATGCGGGTGTCTCGTATATGGAGGGATTTGATGAATAGAATACAGTTCGGTTTTGGACATGAGACAGACAGATCTCCTGGCCCAGGGGATTTAGCTCTTTATTCTCCAGCATGTCCCCAACCTGGCATCAACTTACCCTCTTCATGGAAGGATTCCTATGATGAGTAAGTTCCATCATTAACAATTGCTAAACGAGCTAATTTTGGTGGATGTAGTTGGTTGGTCATGCAAAGATATGTTGTCGATGGAAATTTTACAGCACAACATATGAAAATGAAGACTCCAGAAGATGATGTTTCACTGGCAGATGGAAAGAGATACATGGTAACAGAGGGACCTTATGAAACTCACATAACAGAGTCTGTCGAAGAGAAAGAGGTGAGTTGTCATATTTCATGACATGTTTCCTTGGAAATGTTGTCTAATATAATCTCAGAAATCATCTTGTAGCAATCACCGTGCTGTGAATGCAGCCAATGTTCAGAGAAGCAACCTGAGAGCTACAGGCGTTGGGGCAACAGCATGTGCTAGGCATGGATGTTTTGTTCCTCATGCTGTGGTAGACTTTCAGAAGGGAGAACGGTATGTGGTTCCATAGTTGTATTACTACCTTGGGCTGACTATGTAGTTAGGCAAATGAACATGGACTATTCTATTTGCAATGCGTTGAAATACCCATCAGAAGATATTGGCAGTGCACTCATAATCTATGATGTTGCATGCCAGTGGAGCATCCACTTCCATGCACGGGTGGATCAGAGCTATCACCTGTCTCTTCCTCGATTGATCAAAATATTGCCAGCAATTAGCAAGTTTCATTTGAGCGCCCATAAGCTACTGTGCTTTGCCAGATTCAGCCTCAATTTTATTACAGGAGCTGGTCATATTGATGGCGAAATCTTGGAGACCCTCTGGGCCCCATTTAACAAGATTTCTCCCACTGCCAGATCCATGACTCTCTCTCACAGAAAGGAAGTCCTGGATGACCACATGAGGGATTCTAATTGGAAGAAGCTGGTTGGAATTGGCAAGTCCCCTTTGCTTCCAAAATGTTACCTTTGACTGACACAACATTTAAATAGTCAAATCATTACTGAAAAAGTATTATCAAGCCTTACAGGGTGTTAACAACACTCAGGGTCCATATGAAGAATTGACAAATTCTCTTGATCCGGCTGATGTCCAGACATGGAAGAAGAAAGCGGAACTAGCAGCTCTTGACCGCGGTGAGCTTCTTGACATCTATCAGCTTAAGATGGATAAAGGTAGGTTTGGTAAAATTGAATCTTGATTTAACGCTGATTGTAAATCATCAAAAGCTCCGACTATGGCTGAAATAAGGCTAAGGTTGACTGAAAATGAACTGTCCACCAATGGTAGGACTGGGGCTGTTGCATGGTTGATCGAGGGTATCAATATAGAAAATGCTCAGTAAGATATTCAAGTTCATAAAATATGATTGACTCAAATTGTATTACTAGAGACGCCCTGAGATCTTCTATAAGACAACAGTCGGAGGATCCAACTGCTTCTCAGAGAATCATCATAGAAGAAAAAAGACAGAAGCTCTTGTCTCGGATTAATAAATTCCACGAGACAGCAATGGTTATAACAAATGGTATGGAATTGGAGGGGGGAGAGGGATTGCAACAGGATGACCCTGAACTGTGCCTGGAGGAGGCTGATGGATATAATTTTCCAGGAATTGAAGATCCAGGGGAAGACAGTATTTTGGACCTCGGAGATGATGCTGACTCATCTGCAGAGGTTGCAGAACTTTGGATGCCGTCATGGGAGGCATCTGATGTCATCATGGATGATATTATCATGCCATTACGACAAGAAGAACTAGAGCTTCGAAAGGGTCAAGCAAATGACTGCCTGGAAAAGCTTCGTCAAGCCCTTGGCGACAGATCTATGGTGTTTCGAGAGAAATTGCACTCCAACAAATCAGTCCATCATCAGGGTACTAGATCGACAAAGGAACTTCGAAAAATAACTCTGGCCATTAACAAACATGCTCGAGAATACCGTCAATCAAGGGCAGCAATGCAACGATTAGGGGCTGACTCTGATACACTGACTTTGTATCAATCTCTAAAGGTGGAGGACCTTGCAGTGAGCAAAGAAGTCACTGAGGAAAACAAGCATGGTCAGGGTTCTGATAGGCTGGCTTGGTTTTGGAGAATCAACAGTGCAGTGAATAGTCAGCAGAGTGAGTGCATGTATGAGTGTGAGTTTTAATTATCTGATTTTTATTACCTTAATGAGCTTATGTTCCCCACCCCATTCCTAGTTTATCGAGTCAATTGGTTGAAAGCAAAAGCACGGTATGACCGTTGGAGTGAAGAGCTGAAGTTGGTGCAGCATGAAATGTGTTGGACAGTATGGTGGTTTCAGAACCAGAAATCAAAGTGGCAAGCAAGGGCAGATGAAAGCATCAAGAATGGGCATAGGGCATATGCTGAAAAGCAGGCTTTCATGTGGGCTGAGTTTGCAGCTGAGGGCACAAAGAGTTTTCAAGGAAAATGGAGTATAACAAGTTGATATTGGAGAGGGCTTCATAATGTAATTACTTGACTTCTAAATGTGCGAGGTGAGGTTAGTGTTACAGCTAGGGCGGCCGCTGCAGGAATGCAGGCTGCAAGGGCACCACAGGGGGGGCTGTCCACCTCATACAGACTGCATATCCTGTCTGGCCGGCTAGATTGCAGGTCACAGCCAGGGCGGCTGGTGTAGTAATGCAGGCTGGCCCATATGAGATGGGGGACCACAGGGGGGTGGCTGTCCACCCCATACAGACTGCATAGCCTGTCTGGCCGGCTCAAGTGCAGGTTGTAGGCAGGTCGGCCGGCCCAGCAATGCAGGCTGCAAAAGCAGGCTGCCCGTATGAGATAGAGCACTATCAGGGCAGCTGCCCTGTTGCTTGTTTTCACTCATAGACATAGAAGATGGGCATCTGAAATGAGTGAGGCTTAGATGGTAGACAATCTCTACAGTCATTATGTAGTAGAGTAACTTTAATTGTCTATCATTTGAGTCTTACTGTGCAGTCTGTATGGGGTGGACTGGCATAGTGCATCATTTGACACACTCATCTCAAACTCAACATAACCAAAATTGCAGCAGAATGCAGCAATTATCAGCAAACCTTTCTGGACTGCTTACTGAAATGCTAGATTAAATATGCAGCCTCAAAGTGAGGTCCAGTGCACTTTCTACACACTGCAGAGCAAAGCAGGCCTAGTGCACCATAGGGTCAAAGCAGGCTGGCCAATTGGCCCAAATTAGATGTTCAGTAGGCCGGCCTGCAATGTCATACACACTGCACAAGGTGGCAGGCCCATTGGTCCAAATTCAATGTTTGGCCGGCTGGCCACCCTCCACATACTGTAGGGGGAGCAGGCCTAAGGCACAATAGGGCAGGAGCAGGCCGGCCGGCCATGTCCTACACACTGTACAAGAAGGCAGGCCCATTGGCCCACATTCAATGTTCAGCCGGCCGACCACCTTAGGCTTCACTACAAGGGTTCTGCATGCTGGTCTACACAGGTAGTGCAGAGATATCATTTTCTGTATGAGGTGTCGGCCTGCAAGGTTCTGCATGGCTGGCCTACACAGGTAGTGCAGAGATATCATTTTCTGTATGAGGTGTCGGCCTGCAAGGTTCTGCATGGCCGGCCTACACAGGTAGTGCATAGGCCGGCCGGTGTCCTGTACACCAGGTTTTGCAGGCCAATGTACATGTCCTATCAACAGGTTCTGCAGTAGAAGTGACTGAAGGGTCTGCATCATACTAGTTGAATTTCGTATTCCTTTGAACACCACAGATTGGAACATATCTACGACATACGTGGACCGTTTTTACTCCGAATTAGACCACCCCATAGATATATTGGATTCTACAAAGGCCGTGATGAACGTTCCAAAGACATATCAGCACCTGGGTTGGCGGTTGTCTACAGCACGCTGCACGGACCCCCCGCATCGGCTTCTAACTTCTCAAGATCTCAACAGCGCTTTCAAAGCTGCGCGGCTTGAGCAAATGTCTAGCAGGAAAAAGAAAAAGCTTGCTATTGAAATTGTAAACACCGTGACTGTAAGTTCTTTGATGATCATGAGTTACTTGTTCAACATGACACTAACTTGCCACAGATGCCTGTGCTAAAAGGGAAGCCAGCAAAACAAGAGGCAGGTGCATGTTCTGCAGCAGGTGAGCAGAACTCGGCATCTGGCCCATCGCTTTTGCTATATACGAAAGAACTCGAGAATGTCAAGAGTAAATTGTTGTGCTCTGAGCATCGACTGGGGGACTCGAACGATATATTCTGTTGGGTGGATAAGTCACAATCCAATGCTCCTCACTATCCGCTGTGTACCCGAGACCTGCAGGAATGGGCTAAATATCTGGTACATGCTTTGTTTATTTATTTTGCCTCCAAGCGTATTATGTCACGAGACTCATGAATTTTAGCATGACTCCGCTCGAGATTCAGATAACCCCTGCGTTACTCTACCGAATACACCCCATTTCAATGAGTTTCGCAAGACACGTAAGGAACGAACTGTGTCGTCGCTCCAACGTGTGCCCACCGAGCTTATATCGCCCATTATTCACAATCATGTCCACCTCTCACCTGCCATCGATGACATGTGGTCCTCCAATAGTACACTCTCCGGACGGCAATGGGAGGACACTACGGTTCCTCAACCTCTCAAGAGGACGTATGCACTCTACATGGAGAGTGACGAAGAGACCAACGAAGACCCTGATGAACCACCGCAAGATGATATTGGCGACATCCTTACGAGCATTGGTCTTCGTTACCCTGCTCTGAATTTCCTGCAGTATGTAGATAAGCTAAAGGAGCGTGGCATATTCTATCTACCGACAGCAGCACATTTTAATAGTAGGTTTTATGTGGTCAAGGTCGGGATGTCAGAGGGCGCTGCATACACTTTTCATACTCATGTCTGTAAAGCTCACATGAAGGAAGAATGTGCGAAGGCGAGAAGGAACGCGAAAGGGAAAAAGAGGGCACAGGTGCAGGCTGACAATTCTGAGAGGCCTCAGGGTGCGTCACTCATTTATTTTCCATGCTGCTTGTATTCACTCGTGGATTCTATCTAGTCACAGTAATGTGAACTTGACGAAGGAAGCCTCACTGACTGGCGAATGCAATCACCTTCACGTGCCAGTGCCGTCTGACTCGACTCTACTGACATGTTTGCGAAGGTGGTGATCTAGTGACTAGCCTCTAGTACTGCTACTACGCATACTACACTCCACACTTCCAAGTCTCCATTACTACTTTTCAGCTTTTCTCCTTGCTTTTAATACCTGCTTTCGATTGCTAATGGTTTGTGATCCCTAATCTAATGAAACTGTCATGTTACTCCCCATTCAATTGATTCAATGTTTGTTCTTATTGCATGCAAATCTTCAGGCAGATTTCCGGCAACTCGGCATAGATTTATCTATCATACGATCATGAATCATGAGTTGTTTGGGTCGAGGGTTTTATCACATGAGGATGTGGGAGTGATGTGGTGTCAATGCTGCGCCGCGGGCCCGCGTCAGATGAATGTATGGTGCAGTACTAGTGATACCAAACTGGGTTTACTGACCCAGAGAAGTGGCTTTCCCTGAACTGGTGCGAACTTTGAGGGCAGCACTTCAATTACTAACTGTAGTATGTAGCCAGAGTCTGGCCTTGAAACTCCGCTGGCGAGTTTCACACTAATACTGTGTTGTCTCAAAATCACTATGAGGAGGTCCTGGCCCTGGCAATCATACCGAGCATGTCCTCTCTTATTATTCCTATCCCTCCTAATGAATCTAGTGTTGATCATCACCATTTTGCATCGGATCTGCGTAGAAGAGACCCCCTCGCTAATTGAATCGTGCATGATGACAATCCCAAAATCAAGCGCCCTCACAATGATAGGATAATGGAACCTTTACCTCTCAATCAACGATCACTGGCAACATATGAAGACAGTGACGACTATGCAACTCCGCGCCTTCCCCCCATAGTCCAACATATGTCATGCTATGCAAAGTGTTCTCGCCAAAGGTTCAGGCCTTATCAGCTGGGAGGCAGTGTACCTACTGCACTCAAACAACGCTTCACATCAAAGTACCTTTTGAAGCATAGTGAGGCCGATGTAGTAGGGAGGTTTGGCCTCAGGGGCTTCAGCGAGGAGTGTCAGAGGTCTCCATTGGGTGTCAGAGGTCATAGATAGCCATAGATAGCCATGTTTGTAGGGTTAGGTTCATCATCACTTCACCACCATAACAGTCTGCTTGGTCGGTTGGCCTGTCTCCTAGCTTGTCAGGTGTGACCCTTCCACCTGGTGACTAGAGTGAGCACGCTCTTCGGGTCTTGCAGCTTAGCTCTCGCGTTTTTGCTAGAACAGTCCCATTGGTTCATTTTTCACTCAGTATTCATTTTCAGACAAGTCCCAGAGTCTCCCAGTCTGTTCATAGCACCTGCACCTACACCTGATTTTCTTTTCTTTTGTTGCCTATAGCACCTGCACCTCGGTTTTCATATCTGGTCCCTCCCCGAAGTCACTGTCCCACATGGGTGTCAAAGACATCGTCACATTTCACAGCGACACGCTACTCGCCTCGTCATGGCTCGAGTGTTACACTGAGCACTCCGATTTCTTGCCGCCAGATTAGAAACTTAAGTTTTTTAAGTCAAAATTGAAAGATGCTGCACTCCCAGTGGCTACGCGTTTTGCCCCCGCCACAACAGTCCACCTTAGCTACACTTGTGAATCCTTCAGATGCGACTTTGTCACCAAACCAGCAGCCGAACGCAAACAATGCGAGAAGAAGCTCCGGAAACAGCAACAGCGCCTAGATGCCCAGCCTAATTCACCCTGGGCACGACCCAGCCTATGGGTAGTTCTGGACTCCACGCAGACCACTCCGTCACCATCAGCACCTTCTCTTTCGGCAACAGTTGTTGCATCTCCTGCGCCAACTGTCAATGAGGCACCCGCGAACGACTCCGTCGTATCACCAGCAGCCCCCACCTCGTCCCAACCAGCACCAACGCCAAGCGCGCATGCCCAGCCCACATCAGCAAATGCTGACATGGCTCAAACACATGCGGACGACATTCGGAGAGCAGGGACGAAGGAGGAGAGTGAAAAGAGGCAGAAGGAAGTTGGGGAGAGCAAAGAATGCCTGCAGCAAGTGAGTACCTGCTTAGTTGGACCCACCAGCACAATCCTACACTCTCTGGCGTCCGCATCAGCCACCCAGCACCCCCCAGCCCAAACCACGAACACCATGACAACCGCATGCACCCCATCCGGCACCTCACTCGTGCAAACGACGTCAGGACCACCAGCACCATCTGAACCACCAGCAGCAGCTCCCACCTTGTCCCAACAACCACCAGCACCATACGCACACGCCCAGCGCACGTCAGCGAATGCTGATGTGGCCCAAACGAACGCGAACGACACCCGGCAGCAGAAGGAAGGAAGAGGACGAGGAGATGAGAGGATGGAAGGAGACGGACGAGAGACAGAGGAGCTACCACCACCAGCACGCGACACGCCAAACGCCACGACACTGACGTCCAGTTCAGCGCCCCCATCAGTTCTCCCAACGTCATTGTCGCCCTCAACGTACCACGCACCAGCAACGCCCCACAAGCCAACACCAGCACCATCCGAACCACCAGCACCAGCACCAGCTCCCAGCCCACTCCAGCAACCACCAGCACCATGCGCAAACGCCCAGCACATGCCAGCAAATGCTGGCGTGGCTCGAACGAACACGGACGACGCGAAGCAGGAGGAAGAGAGTAGAGAGGAAGTGTTGAGGAGGGAGAATGAGGAGTTCACCATCTCCAACAACAACAACGCCACCATCTCCAGCAACGACGCCACCATCTCCAGCAACCGCGCCACCATCTCCAGCAACCACACCACCATCTCCAGCAACCGCGCCAGCAACGACGACGCGATCACCCGCAACAATGATGCCACCATCTCCAGCAACAACACCACCATCTCCAGCAACTGCGCCACCATCTCCAGCAACTGTGCCACCATCTCCAGCAACCACGACGCTACCATCCCCAGCAACGACAATGCCAGCATCTCCAACGACGACGACGACGTTCCCTCCAGCAACTACCACGTCACCACCTCCAGCACCAAGGCCATTCCAACCCTGCCTCTACTGGTACCAGGCGTTCATGCCCAGTGTGTGCCTGCGAATGCAAACGACACGGACATGCGAACGCGCAGCACCTCGAAGGAGTTTGATGGCGAGGGAGAAGAAGGTTGAGGCAATGAAGCTGATGAGAAGAAAGGATGCGAGGAGACGCAGGGTACTGACTGGGAGGTTCCGGAAACTAAGAGAGGGTCCGAGCCCAGCGCTTACACGGCCCCATCGAACCCAAGGATACGAGCGACACAATCACTTTCATTCCCGCCATCCCCACGACGCCACACTGATCAGAGAACTCAGACTTTGGACCCCGAGCTCGACGAACCACTCAAACGGGACGCTGTGCCCACAAACTGGGCTGACGAGGTCGACACAACCATTTTTCACCAGTGTTATCATACCCGGCTCGAGACTTCTCGATACTTTGTTCGTCCAATGCTAACCCATGGGCCAGCATCCACAAACAACGACGTGATTCAGCACTCTCATGACCAGCACATGTTCACACTAGTACCTCTAGGCAGTCTCGTCCTCGCACACGGCAACATTCTCGTATACGACGCGCATGCTACCTGTCATTTTTTGACACTATCTCATATGATCCTCGCCCCCAGCCACCAAAGCACTTCACTACCTACAAATTTCGGTGTTTTCCTTTCGGCTCTCATTTCGCGCCTACAACACCATTTGCCTTGTCTCACCGGCTGTTCTCTCACGACCCGGGAGTGTCGCATTTTCAAGGGGGGGTATCTGTAGTAGGGAGGTTTGGCCTCAGGGGCTTCAGCGAGGAGTGTCAGAGGTCTCCGTTGGGTGTCAGAGGTCATAGATAGCCATGTTCGTAGGGTTAGGTTCATCATCACTTCACCACCATAACAGTCTGCTTGGTCGGTTGGCCTGTCTCCTAGCTTGTCGGGTGTGACCCTTCCACCGATGAGTCTTGTAGATGTCCAAAAGGTATTGAACATCGTTCATACTACAGATCATGCCATATTGATATACATGATCCCAGGGCAAGGATATATTTAAAAGAGGCATGAATAATCTGCCAGATGACACTGTCTATCACGCTGTGATTGCCAAGAAAGCCGATGTCGAGTCCAAGCACTTACGCACGCTCGCAACAGCTTGGGAGCTTGAGTCGGCTGAAAAGCACGCAGTGCTTCTTCAAAAGATCCTCAAGAATTGTGCCACGGATTATATAAATAGCGTGGAAGAAGCTACCTTTTTCGAAAAGCTCTTGGTCAAATGTTGCAGGCAGCAGCTTGAAGATGATTCGGACTTCGTCGTTGCTGCATATACACATGATTTCACGGCATTGAATATTGCAGATATGCAACTTCAGCAACTAATGGAGATCAATGCTGAGCGGAAGTTAGAACTTGCTGCTGAGCAGTTGCCCTCGGAGGATGTCTTGAATGACCGGGATCTTCAAGTTCCCACAGACTCCGAGTCGGAGCTGGTTCAGGAGCAGATGCTTGAAGGAGAGGTGATTGAGAAGCGGCCACCCTCAAATGTGCTTGAGCAGCAGCCCGCCTCAGAGAAGATGACTGAAGGCGACTGCAACTCTATGCCACTCCGAGTCATCGAGGAATACTTCAGGTACAACCAGCGGCAGCCGCTGCCCTCGGGGGATGCCGCTATAGGAGATCCTGAAGTTCATTTGAACCAGTGCATGGAAAGTATACTGACTTGGGACTCAGAGGTGTAGAGAAACTAACAACTACTACCTGACTCATGTGAGTGCGATTGTCAAACTACATCATCATTTGGTAGAGATGACATAGTCACCCCACAGGCTGTATCATAGTGATTGTTTGCATTCCAACAATTGTTACACTCAATCTTCGACTTCAACACAATCATCATGGTGTACAAGATGTTTCTCTCGTGCAAAGGACCCGGAACTCGCCCACGGCCAATAACCTTGCTTATTTATGTATAGAATAAATTATCGACTCTCGGAGTCAGTGTTGAATTATTGGTAGTCACAGTGTCCACTAATTCCCCAGGTGATCGTGGTGACTCATCTGTTGTGCTACTACAAGACCTTGATCTGCCATGTTAAACCTATCTGATGTGACTCCCTTAGTAACCTCCAAACACAAGTATGGCGATGACCCGATCGAACATTGTTTGTTTCTGAGTCAACATCATCACAGTATACGGTAGGACTCCGTGGCCGCCGGCACACGCCACTGTCACGGTCGTCTACTAGTACATAATTGAGACGCTACTAGGCCTGGGCCGACTTGTCGGAGTCACTCTTGAGCTTGAGCTTTCAATTCCAGGCCGCCGCACCTTCCAAGAGATTGACCATCGTCAAGGTGACTGTGACGGTGAAGAGTCGAATGCGTAGAAAACTTCTATGCTTTCATGTCCTGCTTTTGCTCTTACTAGTACTACTACTTGAACTGATGGTCACAATATCCTGCAATGCTCCAGGCTGCTTCTGGGAGACAGGAACCAATGGGGCCCCTCTGGGGCTAAGTAGGCATCGTGCAACATGTCAACACTACCAAAAATCTCGACATATAGCCAGTCAGAAGAGACATGAAAGGGCAAAACAGGCAGCTAACATTCCGAGTCTCAGGCTAGCCTTAGTACCTCCGAAAAAATCAAGCTCGGCCAGTTCCTCAGTGAGCAGTGTTGAAGTTCCTGCTTGATGATAGCGTCACAAATAGGTTTGACAACTCAATCATCGCATACTTCCAGAAATTATCGCCCATCTGGCACATGGAGAGTATCCATGACCACCCCAAACCAATTGTTTCGTGCCAACCACCAAGCGAGCACGGGTCTCAGGGTATTGTCATATCTCCTGGTGCAGCCACAGTGGCCTGGGGTCTTGGGCACCTGCACGACTCGAACCACCAGCAGTCTGATATCGACGATGATGTTGAAAACACATTCCATGATGCTTTGGGTATGTCCAAGAGTTTGTATTTGTGTCGAGTGATAATTCACTAATTTGTTTTTGCTCATCAGAAGAACCTTCGCCCCCTCTGAGGCGAATACCTAAGCCTTTTCAGGATGCTCCTCTTCTTGATGAGGACGCTAATCACTCGGATAATATCGATGTCCCACCTCCTCAGAATGCAGGCCCGCCCCAATCTAGAATCCGAAGAGTTTTACTGACATTACGAGACACGCTGCAGACGAGTTTTAATTCTCTTGGACTTTGCTGACTGTACCCCCGTCGCCCAACTTTTGAGCCAGACAAATTCATTCCATCCTCGCCACTTTCCACAATGTGTCCAACAGTCACAGAAGAGTCTGATTCACCTGGCATCCTCCCACCTCCTTACTCTCTTCCCAACATGACAATTTATCAACTCATTTCTTGGATGAATTCCGGGAGCTATCAGAAATCTGAGACTGAAGTCACACGCCTCGTCAAGGAGGTATTGCTGGTGGACGATTTTGATCTTAAGCACCTGGAGGACTTCTCGGTGAGGAAGAGTTTACGAGAATTGGACAACAACCCCAGGGGGAGGAAGATCGAATTTCTGGATGACTGGATCAAGGCCAACGTCACCATCAAGATTCCTACGAAATCGAAGGAAGATGATGCCATATGTCTTTCCGTTCCAGGATTACATTTTCGCCCTCTCACCGAAGTAATTCAGTCAGCCTTCGCGGACATTCAAGCAAGCGCATTTCATCTTTCACCTTTTAAGCATCTATGGTAGAATCCACTGAATGACCAGCAAGAGCGAATTTTTGACGAGCTATATACTTCTGACTCTTGGCTGGATGCCCAAGATGAGCTGCAGAAGCTCCCAAAGGAGCCTGTATGTTCACTGGAACGGGTAATTGCTGGCCTCATGTTTTTCTCGGATGCTACGCACCTGGCGAACTTCGGAACTGCAAAGGCCTGGCCCCTATATATGTATTTTGGAAATTTGACTAAGTACGCGCATGCTGCACCAAAATCCGGCGCATGTCATCTCGTGGGGTTCTTACCGTCGGTGAGTTCTTCTACTGTATCGTCAAGCATTAGTCTCATATTCGCGTGTCAATTGCCTGATAGTGTCAAAGATGTTCTGAGTATCTTGCCTCAGATATCGAAAAGTGGCATGGCTGCCCTCCATACCCACTGTCGACGTGAGTTGTTTCATGGATGCTGGGATGCCTTATTGGATAAAGACTTTCTTCTTGCATACCGCCATGGCATTGTATTAAAATGTGCCGACGGAGTGCTTCGCAGAGTATTCCCTCGTTTATTCACATACTCAGCCGATTACCCTGAAAAGTATGTTCTGTCATCCTGGCGGCTAGGTGTATTGCTGAACAAGTCTCAGGGTATTAATTGCCGCTATTAAGGACATGGGCTTGTGTCCCTGCCCCCGTTGTGTCACGCCGAAAAACATGTTCCCTTTTCTAGGTCTCCTGAAGGACATGAGAAATTGGATGGAAAATCTCCGGGTCTACGCTAAGACCAGGATTGTCAAGGCGCGAGAATACATTTTCAATATGGGAAATACTGTAGACGGTACAAAGGTCGAACAGACCCTTGGAGATGGTTCATGGGTACCCGTTCTAGTGAGTATGAGGTATCCACCGTTTCGTCGTATGGCTCAAACGAGTAACTCACAGAATACATTTGTCGAGAAGCTGGGACCACTTGGCCTTGACCCATTTTGCATGCTTGTCGTGGACTTCATGCATGAGTGCGAGTTAGGTACCTGGAAGGCACTATTTACTCACCTCGTCAGAATCCTTTACGCGCTACCACTTGGGAATCAGCTAGTTGCAACCCTAGATTCCAGGTAGGTGGGGTTTGTATAGTATTTCTACTATGTAATGACAGTAAATGTTATCGCCCCATAGATTTCGTCAGGTTCCAACTTTCGGCAATGGAGTAATCTGAGCATTTGCGAACAACACATCTGAGATGAAGAAACTGGCCGCTTGGGACTTCGAAGATATCTTGCAGGTTGTTCCTGCTTCACCAAACTCTTCTTCACTTAATTTTCTGACAGCCTCTCTTCAGTGTTCCATACCTGTATTCGAAGGGCTGTTTCCCGCTAGCCATGACATGATTGTGCAGTCTCTTCTATACAGATTCGCTCAGTGGCACGCACTCGCTAAGTTACGAATTCATTCAGACTCGACCCTGGGTTTCCTAGAGGAAACATTCAAGATTCTCTCGAAACAACTACGGAAGTTCTGTGACTCTACGTGCGCTGCCTTTGTCACTGTGGAACTACCGAAAGAGAAGGCAGCCCGTCAATGAAAGCTCGTCAAATCTAATAATGCTTCCCCGGAATCCAGTGTGCCGAGGGTAAAAATGTTCAACATAAGCACTTATAAGTTCCATGCAATGGGTGATTACGTGCAAACTATCAAGCTCTTTGGGACTACGGATTCATTCACCACTCAGATCGTAAGCAGCATCTTTCTCCTCGCCCTCAAGTATCTGAATTTATCTTTTTGGCTAGGGCGAGCTAGCTCACAGAACCTTGAAGGTGTTCTATCTGCTGATGAGCAAGCTGGACGCTCCCGCCCAGCTAGCAAAGCAAGAGCGCAGGCATCGTGTGTTACGGTGAGTCGCAGAAGTAGCAGGTACCTCCCCCTCAATTAACAAATCTCCGGCCGACTCTCCTGCTCCATCTTCATTCAAGGATCACCATTCCATTGCGACTAACCAAAACGAACCAGTTTTGTTGTTCACATTCCTCCAGGACAACAATGGCGATCCAGCCATTAAGGTAAACATTCGCACTTTTGGTCTTTGAGTTGAATACTTATGGCGGCTTCCAGAACTTCGTCCCGAAGCTGATGGATCACATCTTGTATAGGCTGAATCAATTAGATGTCAGTCATTGCGATTGCACATTTACGGATGAGGAACGTAACTCAGTTATAATTCCTAATAATACGGTCTACTCGGTCCAGATGATGCAGGTACACTATACAACCTATGACATGCGGCGCGACTACGACACGATCAACCCTAGATCACACCCAGATGTTATGGTGCTTTCTGGTGAAACCTCACCTAGGCACCCATACTGGTATGCTCGCGTTCTAGGTATCTATCACATGGACACGTGGCTCCAAGGGGGTGGTCGAATTGAGAAATGCCACCTCGAGGTCCTCCACGTCAGATGGCTTGCCCCATTAATGTCCCGTCGGTCTATGATGCAAAACACTCGCCTTCCTAAAGTGGCGTTTGTGGACGATTCAGACTATGATGCATTCGGATTTCTTGATCCAGGCCAAGTAATTCAAGGGGCCCATTTAATTCCTGCATTTGCTTCAGGGTGAGGTACAAGCTCCCTTCACCACGGAAAATCTTTAGCTCGTCCTAACAGGGAATTAGATGACTGGGAAGTGTACTATGTCGGGATGTGAGTGCAATGTGCCTTCTTGTCATCGAATGACTCTTATCTGTTCGTGCTAGTTTTGTTGACCGTGATATGTTTTTGCGTTATACTGACATGGGTGTAGGACACCCAGTAGCTTTGTGGAGGATTGTGAGGGACTGTCTCAGCCTTCAGTCAGTAGCGCCAGTGGAGGCTATGGATGTCGATGAAGACGGAAGCGACGGCGAGGGCCATGAACAGGAAGAACAACAATGGATGGATGTTGTTGACCCTGCTGATGAGCAGTCAGAGGGTGAAATTGAGGATGAGCAAGATGAGCAAGAGTCCAAAGACGAGTTTGATGACCTCGGAGTGGAAGTTGAGGAGGAGTCTGACAATGACTTCTCATTTTGAAATATGTCCGACTTCTGGTAATCTGATGCCTTGTTCAATAATTGTTAGTGCTTGTGTATTGGTAGCTCACTGGGCGTCTCACCCGGTCCAAGTTCTTCCCTAGGGGCACTCCATGCCGACCCTACAGAAGGGTTTCTTTTTTCTCGGGAGGATTATGTTCTTTTGGGTTGTTCATCCTATTCATGTAGGTTTCATACTGGTCAGGGCCATCCCCTCGCCCTGATCCCTTCCGTTGTATCTTCCACCGCAACCAAAATGTATGCTTTCTGACTGGCATCAAACATACCAAAGCTCTAGGCATCACGAATGTCTTGCATTCCCGCCATTTACTCGGTAGAAGAATGGATTATGAAAAGAGTACATGCAATGAATGTCATCTATGCTAAGTTTACGTCCGTTGATGCAACAAGTTCTCAATGCATGGGTCTAATGAACTCGAAAGCCTCCCTACTCAGATGGGTGATTAGTCGCATTCATCCTCCTGTTGATGCTTTTGCGAACAGGCGATTACATTTCCCCACACTCTGCAATATACACATGAGACACCTTTTCGAAGCCGTCAAATCGACTACATACCGACGATCTTCATGACCAGCTTTGGTCTGTTTTTCTGTCCCATAGGGACATTCTCAGTTTTACGAAGTGTCAACATGCCATCGATGAACTTGCCAAAAACCACATGCTTTCTGTCCAAGAAATCGCATTTTGCTGTGGATAAAAAAAACTGGGAGAATAAAGATCGAGGCAGAAATGCAGAATTGTGGAGAGCAATACCTGGCATCCGTTCGTATTTGGGCCTGAATTTGCCTACAAATCATTGAGATAAATATTTGCGAACGGAGAAGACAACAAACCATAGAAAGTAAGCCAGGTCCAGTGTGCTTCTCTTGGAATTTCTCATCCTGTACGTCGAGTGAACTTGTGCACCCCGCCATGAAAAGTGTAAGTACACTTACAGGGAAATTCTTTCTGTATATCGAGAACGATCCTGTTCCATCACCGTTCAAAAAGTCTCCACCTAGTACAAGCAGGCATGGGATTAGGCTGGCCGAAAAGATGTTGTTACAATATACTCACCTTGGCACATGAAATTTGGTATGCTGAGGTGCATGCATTAATCATCATGGACATCAAGAAGAAGATGCTATCATACACTCTGCCCAGAATCCATAAGGTCAATCACTCGAAGTCGCGATGATGATTACCTGTGGAAAGTCATGGCCTGGACGTACCTGCATTCACCAGTGCACAGCTGCCTGAAGTTCTTGTGGTCAAAAGACCCCGCGGTATCATCCTTTGCTTAATGACCACTGGGATGTAATGAACGACGGTGCATCCGATGCACTTTGAGTAGCGGAAGGAAAGGGCAACGTGGTACCTGTGGTTAACGAGAAAGACGCAGCTACTGATGCAAGAGGAATTTGGCCAGCCGCTGACTCGACATGAGTGTCCGATGGCATAACGAGAGAAAAAAGGTGCAAGCAACAGAATAGTGAGCATGTCAATTGCAATGATCACAGGTTCACCTGTATCTGGTGACTCTGGCCTGGATGAAGGCAACTTACTAGTCACTGCCAGTTGAACGGTCGTACTAGTAGGAGTCCTAGGACAGGCCTGGCAGGCCCGGTTTGATACTGCATAGTCATGTCACACAGGACCACGCGCGTTAGCCACATCACGTGACCGCCTCTTCGAAGCAAGCAAGTCACGGTTGTCTTTTCAGTGGAGAGTCTGGAGATGGTCGAGGACTCAGAAAGTAGTAGTGCAGACTCGGCCCTGGTCGACTGTGCGGAGGACAGAAGCGACTGTCAGATTTCAGGAGGAAGTGCAGGTTATTGGTCCACCTTTACGGTCCACAATACAGAGCCGAGAGGCACTGGTGCGTATCTTTATGCTCATAACTCAATGCACCTTATCAGTGCCTGTACAGAATATGAACTGGATCTGGACGACTTTGATGATGCTTCACTAGCTGATATCCAGCGCGAGCAACGGCGCTCTCGCGGGGCTCCACAACGAGAGCGTACCATGCCTTTACTTTACTAAACTCGGTTGCTAATATGGCAAATTTGATCCTCGGAGCTGGTAAACTTCTAGTTACTTATATGCCCAAAGTACTGACAATGGATGACAGGAATTATTGGTTTGTCAGGTTGCAATTTCAGCAACAGATTTGGCTAATGATGTGGTAGGTTTGCCGTACGTGGTCAGTCAAGCAGGCTTCTTTCTTGGCATCGTTCTTCTGGTTGTTCTTTGCGCTGTCACTGATTGGACTATCCGATTGGTTGTCATCAATGCTAAGCTCAGCGGCAGAACCTCCTACATGGAAGTCATGAACAGTTGTTTTGGCCCCAGCGGTCGTACAGCCGTTTCATTCTTCCAATTCTCATTTGCTTTTGGTGGTGAGTAATTAGTATCTTCATTGCTGTGTTTACGATCAATTGTTCCTTGAGGCATGTGCGCGTTTGGTAACTCACAAAAGAATTTGGCAACACAAAGAAACGGCTAGAAAAAACAGAACACTTACTAGTAGAATTTCAGGCTGCAACAGTCAACGGTGCTCCCCCTCTTGCATTGACCCCAATTCCAAATCAAATTCAGCATGACCACAGCCCTTACTCTGCGAATCCCAGCATCACTGTAGAACCCCCTCCCCGTTCATATCATCGATCTCATCATCGCTACACATCCTCGTCACTTAGTTCTGCTGCCCTCCCTCCAGGCCCACTCCCTCCTCCTCCATCCACCCGCAGTGTCCGTCCTCGCTCAGGTAGCTCGATGACCCTTCCTATCTCATTGCACCACCCCAGCCTCCTTCCAAACGACCACATAACGAACATGGTGACTATGACCACAGGCCCCCCCTCTCCATACTAAGTTCCCTTTCATATCACCTTTCTATCTCCTCATATTCCCCAGGCTACCTCCATGTCACACGGTTGCATTCCTGACATCGATCTCCACCCCCAACAGCTTCCCCAAATTCAACATCTTAACCACCACCTCACCATTCAGCCTACTCATAAATCTCACTCCCGCTCCAGCAGCCATTCTAGTGTCCGTGCTACTTCACTGGACATTGAGGATCTCCTTGATGCTGCCACTGCCACTGATGAAAGAAGCGTTTTGAATGCTCGTGACCAACAACCACAGTCTCCCCGTGCCGTCTTGGCTGCTCACCAGTCAAGGGGTATCCCCGTAGGTCCATTAGATCAGCCTGGCGAGCTCAGGACCTATCAAACCTATATATTTGCTCCTCCCATTACTGGCGCCCCCCAAAAGAAGGGCAAACCAGGGTCAAGCATAAATATCAGTGCGTCCCTTTTTAATAAACGGATCTCGAGTTGATGACGTAGCGATCCAGCCCACAATGGCTCCCCACTAACGCCTCCTAACATCATCGTCACTCCCGTCGCACCAGTTCCCCCACGTGCTATTCCACCCACTACCTCGTTCCCCCCACTAACGCTGTCTGTCAGCCCATCTGCCACCAATGTGGCTTACCAGGGCACTACAAAGACAGCAAGTGTGTTGAAAAATGAGGGCCTGGTACCATGTGCGACTGCTGCAGAAAAAAAATGAAGCGTGTAGAACGGCGGGGAATGACTGATGCAAATGTGGGTGGCAGCAACGCCAGTGCTCGATTGCATCGTACGGATACTATTCCTGTCGGTGCGATTGCTGCGACGCAGAGACAGATGCAATCACAAGTCTTTCCAAGCTCAGCATCTTTCGTACCGCCTGTGCTTTTACAAGACAAGAAATGCAGTGGTGGGTCTGCAAATGCAGGGTTTCTAGTGTATTATATTCCTACCTTACATTTTCCCCAGGAGACATGAGACCCCATGTCATTCATTCAATATTCCCCAATTTGCACATGATACCTGTTCTCTCGCTCCTCACCAACCGCCAATTCATCATCATCCTGTGCACGACCTGTGTCTCTTATCCGTTGTCGCTCTACCGCGACAGCCACAAGCTTTCACGTGCATCCGGGCTTGCATTGCTCAGCATGCTCGTCATCATTTCAGCGGTGCTTATCGAAGGATCGCACGTGTCGCCCGATCTCAAGGGTGATCCATCGAAGCGCTTCACCATGATGGGCAAGGGGGTCTTTCAGGCAGTTGGCATTATGAGCTTTGCATTGGGTCCTGAACCAGTCTCATTGATCACCTGCGATCTGGGCGTCATGCTGGAGATTACCGGTGGTGTCTCAGCCACAGCGCTTGCATATGTATTTCCTGCTGCATGCTACCTAAAACTAACTGACCCACATGTTCCGTGGTATTCCATGTGAAGCTTCCAGCCGCAGCTTGCCTTGCGTGGTAGCAAGGTCGTATGTAGTACATTGAGAGTCTAAGTGCGAAATTCCTAACTTCTGAGCCTATGTAATGGTAGGTGCACAAGTAACGAGTCTTTGAGTAAGAAAAGCTTGCAGGACTGCTAATTCTGCCGGAGTCAAACCTTTGAAAAGCAAAACAAATCTATCGTGGTGAGATGTGTTCTCACTCAGCGAGAACTTGCTTTTAATATATTTACCTGTACGGTGTTCGACAAGTGCCCAGCGGTAGAGAGTAGCGATCGCCGTCAAAAGAGGTTCCAGGTTCCAATCTTGGCTCATATAGTTGTGGTACTGAAACTCGCTGTTATAAAGCACGTACGAAGCGAATACTATGACCGCCCGATGGGAAAAGGGGACTGAGGTATTTACCCCCTGGACCTAAAAGAATATCATATACGAAGACTGAATTGCATAAATTAGAGCCCATAACTTACAGATTGTATAGCGCTTAGAAACACATCGTTTGCGATGAGACCTCGGACTCGTTTTTTACACTTGTTGACCTCAGACTCGTCCACAGCGGCAGTGTAATCGAACATGAGGCCATATTCATAGCACGCAAATATCTTTATGGCCTGCTGCAAAGTATCTTGTATTTCGTCGACCACGGGTGCGAGCTTATTGATCCAGTAATTCCTGGAACATGCGGTGCCCCAGATCCGAAGATCATCTGATTTTCATACCATTCAGTCAAGGTCTCTCGAGTCACATTTTGGTTACAAGGAGTATGGGCCCACCTGTCAAAGTATGCATCCACAAAGTCCGAGGTGGCATTAATAAGATCACATTCTTGGTGTATTGGACAACAACATTCCCGACAGCGCTATCTCCACACTTTTAGCACGCAGGACAGCTATACGAGTCAAGATAAACTCACCCCGCAGCCGCGCTGACGATCAGTGATTCTCCCTCCTTGAGTTTCAAGATATCATGCAGGCCACCTATACTCATGTTAATCACAGGATGACAACGCACATTGATGACAACTTACAGTACGCAGTACATCCAGGGACTCCAAATAGACCAAGAGCGGCAGTAGGCGACACATTTCCAGGCACCCTAGTCAAGTTAGTGGTGTAATAACGAGAACGCAACTTCAGCAACTAATGGAGATCAATGCTGAGCGGAAGTTAGAACTCATCGCTGAGCAGTCGCCCTCGAAGATCGGATGTCTTGAATGTGCCGCAGTAGTGACTTGAAGCGGGTTCGAGTTATTAAGTTACGGTAATATGGTGGATTGGGAGGGATTGGGGTTGTTTGTTTCTATTTTATTTGGTTGAGTGCAGAGCGGCTATAGGTAAGCAACTAGTATGTTTGCCATTTTGAGCATTACAGAACGCACTCAGTTACTTTACATCATGAGGCTGGCTCGAGGCCTGAGGGTTCAATCCAATCAATAACTTCACATGTTCGTTGTCGATGGCCCGGTTAGTGCGATTTAAAATGAGTTAAAGCTGAGTAACTTCAAGATCTTTTCCCTCCCATCTCCCATCTCCCATCTCCCATCTCCCATCTCCCATCTCCCATCTCCCATCTCCCATCTCCCATCTCCCATCTCCCATCTCCCATCTCCCATCTCCCATCTCCCATCTCCCATCTCCCATCTCCCATCTCCCATCTCCCATCTCCCATCTCCCATCTCCCATCTCCCATCTCCCATCTCCCATCTCCCATCTCCCATCTCCCATCTCCCATCTCCCATCTCCCATCTCCCATCTCCCATCTCCCATCTCCCATCTCCCATCTCCCATCTCCCATCTCCATCTCCCATCTCCCATCTCCCATCTCCCATCTCCCATCTCCCATCTCCCATCTCCCATCTCCCATCTCCCATCTCCCATCTCCCATCTCCCATCTCCCATCTCCCATCTCCCATCTCCCATCTCCCATCTCCCATCTCCCATCTCCCATCTCCCATCTCCCATCTCCCATCTCCCATCTCCCATCTCCCATCTCCCATCTCCCATCTCCCATCTCCCATCTCCCATCTCCCTCCATCTCCCACAGTGATGGTACCGCACTCAGGCTGGTGTAATCTGCTGCAATACCGTGACTCGCTCGAGTCAGCGGGCGATACAGGCCCAGGTGATACGGGTGATACCATTATCAGTGGGCCCTCAGTCACTGTGAGTTTCCGCCTGGTCGCTTATCATTATTGTTCGATTGCCACACTGCCGACGGTGACTCACATCGATGACATTTACAGTGGCCGGGAAATCAGCAAACTCAAGAATCGCACCCACCGCAGACCCAGTCATGGCACTGGCCGGAAAATCAGCAAGTTCGACAATCGCACTCACTACAGACCCATTTACAATGGCCGGGAAATCAGCAACTTCATCAATCGCACTCACTACAGGCCCATTTACAATGGCCGGGAAATCAGCAACTTCAAGAATCGCACTCATTGCAGGCCCATCCGAGTCTGAATTGCAACTCTGATGGGTTGGTGTTGCATGATTACAAGTCGCGTCCCGGGTCACCATTGTGGCCACGCTGGCAGCTACCTGGTCATGATGATAATGATGCGCCAGATGTAGCCGCCGCACTACCACAGACTCAGTCATTCTTTCTGCCGCCGCCTGTTCAAAATCCCCGTCCACGGCACCATCCGAGTCTTTTTAATTGCGTTCTTGGTGAAGTCTATGACCACATGATTCCCCCATCATCAAACTTCAATGAGGTGTGGCCCCAGGCCGAATCACAGCCGCCGCCGCCTCATCATGATATCCCAACCCACCCAACCTTCCCCGACGACCTGCACGGGCTGAATCACCCCACCAATCCTCAGCCCGTGATGACATTGGACCCTGTCATGTATGAAATTCTACCGCCGTCAGTGGTTCCGAGTCAGCAGGCCGGACCCAGCCTTCAAGTTGGCACCGATGTGTCCTCCCGTCATGACCACATTGATGACAGAAAGGCTCACTCCCGTCTTTTGAATACCTGCCATGACTGTAACCACCCCTATGAAAATCGGTCCCAGGGCCCGCGCCCAAAACCCGCCGGTATTGATAGAGCTGAACGCGCACGTGCCAGTCACAGTGATGCATCGGCGTCAATGGAACCGAAGATGATTCCATATGGTATATCAGACTTAATCTTGGAGTGTCAAGAGGAAATGAAACGGAAACTTTTTAATGACTCGTTGTTGCCTATGAAGGCTACCATTGCTTCATTAGCAGATGATGCGTGGGACAGTACTATCAAAATACAATCCCAAGGTAAGTAACCAAAACGTGACTCGAGGGACCTTGACTGAATGGTATGAAAATCAGATGATCTTTGGATCTGGGGCACCGCATGTTCCAGGAATTACCGGATCAATAAGCTCGCACCCGTGGTCGACGAAATACAAGATACTTTGCAGCAGGCCATAAAGATATTTGCGTGCTATGAATATGGCCTCATGTTCGATTACACTGCCGCTGTGGACGAGTCTGAGGTCAACATGTGTAAAAGGCGAGTCCGAGGTCTCATCGCAAATGATGTGTTTCTAAGCGCTATACAATCTGTAAGTTACGGGCTCTAATTTTTGCAATTCTTTTAGGTCCAGGGGGTAGATACCTTGGATGACAGTGTTCAGTCGCTGACTCTGTCGGATGGCGATGGAGAAGACATGGATGTTGATGTGGAATGGCAACCGCCATACCAGGCCATGCTTGCTGTCTCGAAGCTCCTGCAGACCTTACCTGAGCATACGCTTGATGCGATAAAAAGTACCCAGGACAAACTCATCCCATACCTCCTTTTTCCGCACGCTTGGGTACGCTCAGCAGCTTGTCGGTAGTTGGGCAGTGTTCTTCGCATTTTACGGCCCTACCCCCACTCTCGAAAGTTCACATCTTACCCTCCAGTTGATGAAAGATATTGTGGAGAAGCTATGCACACAGTTGAAGAGTTCTAATCTCAGTTGCACCTCTTGGTCTACAGATTGTAAAGAACCTTTTCTTCGTCGGAAAACTGTTTTGCACTGTCCCCTCTTCCCCGCCCTCCGGGAGTAATACCAACTGATACAGCTGAGATGGACTCGGATGGTGGTGAGAGCGATGACTCCGCTGAACCAAAATCTACGCAAATGAGCCGAGGAAAACGCTCTCAGGATCCTCTACCTTGGCTCTTCTCCAAGCTGTCGTATCAAGCTCGCTCAGCCCACATCGCACGGCGGAATTGCGGTAATACCTCTGTGAGTTCAGTTAATGCCATCTATTTAACCTCTGATTTTTCTGTTTCAGAATCAATCAACCTGGTCGTTGGCTCCCTTGTCGATTATGCGCTTCTTTGCTGCCATGGCATCTCACATGGAGGGCACTCAACTCGAGCGGTTCTTGCCACACATACTTACACCTGTCTATCAGATAACGGAGGACGATACAATCCGGGATGGCGGAATGGGTATGCATATCGCTTCTTAAGTTGGTCATATATTCATATCATTGCAGAGGAACTGAAAGTTACGGCCACCGAACTTCTCGACTTGCTCCGGAACAAAGTTGGCACGACAATTTTTGCCAATATGTACAACCGCATCAGGCAGGGAGCATCCAGCATCCAGCAAGAAAGACGAGTGGCGCGAGCCACGAAAGTGGGTTGGGTTCTATTCATCTTGCACTTAGCACTCATCACTTTGAGCAGGCGACCACCAACCCAGAAGCTGCTGCCAAATGCAAACTGGCTCGAAATGCAGGCAAGAAGGAGAGCCGGAAGAGAAAGAACCATGCCTTTACGTAAGCATTCCAACGAGCTGTTTATTCACAGACTAAGTCGGGTCCCAATTTACAGTGAGAGTAGAGGGAGGCTAAAGAAATGAAAAGAGGGAGAGTAACATCGAGGCCTCGTTCATCAGAGTCGTCAATAATCTATCAGATGCGTAGAGGTGACATCACCTGTCCCATCACGCACAAATGATAGTATCTTGGATAACCGCTCATCTTCTCCTTTGCACCCAGAGCGCAATTTTCCAGACAATCCTGCACCGCACCGACACATTCCACCAGCATCGCCAGGAACACCTCTGCCACCATCATTCAGACAGACAGCCATTAGTATAACTGGTCTTGCCCCAGCTGCTGGCCTTGCTAGGTGTGCCGTTGAGAAGATGGGTCGCGTCTGGGGCAAAGCCTCCTCCCCTAGTTTAGGCTACCCACCACCTGCAGGCTGGGCACACAACATTCGCTCGTCCCTCTCCCGGGCTAGTTCTGGCATTGATTAACCACCTATGGAGACCCACTGACACACACCTCATGCATCTTCTGGAAGTTGGAGTATCAGTTCAGCTAGCTCATCTTCGGACCATGAGGGTCTTTGGCATCAACTGTCCCTATTCTTGGAAAGCGTCTGTGTGGTCCGGTCCGCCTGAGTCCTAGAGGTGCCGTTTTTGGACGACATGTAAGGGACACAGCAATTGACTTGGTCCATGCCGCGCCACGTGCCAGGGAGTTCAATAGCAGCACCATACATGATGCAGAAGTGCCCCAAGTATTCCTTCAGCTGCGCTGGAGAGTCACCAATATGGACGAGTACAAGAACCTTCCTTGAGGATATTGCCGACGTTTGCCACAATTAAATGAAGTGGCGGTGACGGGTGTATTTCACGCAACCTACTAGTCCGACATCATCATCATATACTCAGTTAAACAAGAAAGTTCTTGGAAGGCAAGATGGAAATCAAGATAGACTCAGAAGAAAATGTGCGTGAACAATCGCGTTCGTGTGCTCTAATTAAGTTTTTCTTTCGTTCTATCATTTCTTCACTGCAGGGAGCTATGTGCATTTCGGAGATCTTCAATCATGATTCTATGGACGTCGCTGAAGCCGGAGGTGATCATCTGGTTAGTTCGCGTACATCTCGCCATTCTTTAATTCGCTGATTTTCGTCACTGCAGGGAGATATGCTTCAATACAAACTTGAAGGCGATCCTATGGAAGTCGACGAAGCCGGAGGCGATCCTATGGAGGTCGACGAAGCGAGAGGCGATCATCTGGTTAGTTTGTGTACACCTCTCCGCACTTTTCATTATTTCTGATTTTCGTCACTGCAGGGAGATATGCTCCAATATAAAGGTGATCTTATGGATATTGATGACGTCGGGGGTGTACAAGAAATGGTACGTTCGTATGTCTCACTGTACTTTTCACTCGTTCTAACTTTCTTCACCCCAGGGAGATATGGACGTCGACGACGCCCTCATTACCCTTGCAGTATTTATCTCGTAGCGTGTTGTCAAGTCGTCGATTCTTTCACTGATGTAATTGTCTCTCAAACATCATCCTCATTATGCGTTGCTTATTTGCTCGATCGTGTGCGTGGAGGTCGCATAATTGTCTCGCAATGAAACTGATGCTATGCGATTAGCTAGAACCGACTTGATTCATCGACGTTCGAGGTCACGGTACGTTTAGGAGCTGCAACACAGGTACTGTGTCTAGCTCCTTCACGAGAACTTGCACGTCAGATTATGTCTGTTGTCATTGCTATGGGCAAATTTACTCCAGTTCAGATGGAGCACGCAATAAAGGATAACCTTCCCAAGGGCGCATCACAGATAACTGCACATGTTGTCGTCGGGACTCCGGGAACAATGACAGATCTTGTAAGAAGAAAAGTCATCGATACATCTGAAGTCAAGGTGTTCGTTCTCGATGAAGCGGATAACATGCTTGATCAGGATGGACTTGGTGACCAGACACTGCGGGTAAAGAAGTGAGTACATTTTTCTTTCGTTTGAGCTACAATTCACCAAAAAAAATCGATATAAGCCTCCTTCCCCAAACAGGCGTTTAAATCATCCTGTTCTCGGCAACACTCCCCGATCACGTCCGCAATTTTGCTAGTAATTTGCTCCCAGTGCGAACAAGATTGAGCTTCAGAGGGATAATCTCTCTGTGGAGGGCATCTGGCAATTTTACATGGATTGCAGAAATGAAGAGCACAAATACAATATCCTCGTGTCCCTGTACCAGCTTTTGAAGATCGGTCAGAGTATCATCTTTTGCCAGGTTAGCAAGATGGCATGCGCCTGCTCATACTTCACTAATCATTCCATCTGCTCTTCCTAGCATCGCCATACAGCAGATAGAATATCACAACACATGTCAGCTGAGGGTCATAAGGTTGCATCACTGCATGGTGCCAAGGTCGCCGCAGAGTGTGACACTATTATCGACAACTTTCGTGAAGGACAGGACAGAGTCCTTATCATGACGAATGTCATTGCACGTGGCATTGACATCATGCAGGTTAACATGGTAGTGAATTACGACCTGCCCGGTCTTCATTCTCTTCCTCCATGGCTCAAACGAAATCGCCCTCTCGATCCTCTCTTGACAGATTCTCTCCAATTAACTTGAAGCCTGTACAAGACGATGCTTGGTCAAACATATTCAAACCACCTCCCAATGAGACCGCCGAGGAGAAATGTGAGCGCATCGCCCACCAGCAGGAGGCTCAGCGCGTCTCTCAGGATATAGATGAAGGTATCCTGGAGTCAAAGAAGTTGCTTGACAAGAAGAAGAAAGCTATCAAGGTCTTGCTACTAGGTATGCATGTTTTGATAGTTCTCCTCACATAGCAGCACTGACATCGACATCACTGTCATTAGGACAAGCTGAGTCTGGGAAGTCAACAATGTTACAAAGTGAGCATTATTTTGCATCTTAGTCGAGCTCTTAAATCTGACGTATTGCTACAGATTTCCAGCTCGCATTTTGTCCGACCTACTTCCATGGCGAAGCACTCATATGGAAGACCATCATACAACTTAACCTCATCGGGTGAGTAACATCATTTGCCCCAGGGCCCAAACTTCTTTTTGCATCTGATACCAGGCAACCTTAGTTCCGTGAAAAAGCTTCTCTCGATTGTCGAGGATGAGTTAGAAATATCAGGTCCACGTTCTCGGTCCCCTACCAGATCTACATCACTTTCAGATCACCACCGACGTACACAAATGCGCCTTCTTCCCCTGTTGTCCATGGAGACAAATCTTACATGCCAACTGCTCCCCGGACACTATGACCCCTTAAGAACGCCTGAGATCTGCGTGCGGGCTGGTAGCGGATGGAAAACCGTCTTGGAGAAAGTTACATTGGAACAACGGGTGCATCCCACTGGTCAGCATCGCCCAATGATGAGTGACGGGCGAAGCAAGGATGATCCGACTTTGGTGCTTGCGGCGTCCAAGAATGATATCATTTCCTTGTGGGAGGACGAGATCGTTCGGGAAGTACTCAAGCGACGTGGGGTCCGACTGGAAGATTCTCCTGGTTTTTCTCTCACTGACACGGCAAGAATTGCAACAATAGACTACGAGCCTACAGAAGGTTTGTTACATCCCTGAGTTTTTTATCGTTCCTTACCTGACATCCTGTCATAGCGGATATCGTCCGGGCCAGATTACGGACATTTGGTGTAGAGGAACATCGCTTCCTACAAGATAATGGTATGTGACCCTACTCTTTCCTTTCGCAGTCTCCCTGACATGTGTAAATAGGTTCAGAGTGGTACATTTACGATGTCGGTGGTAGTAGAAGTATGCGACCCCACTGGCAGTGGGTGCCCTACTTCGATGACGGTAAGTTTCGATGACACATCTGAAGGCACGTTCATTAACAGTACTTGTAGTTCAAGCTATTATTTTCCTTGCACCCCTGTCATTCAACCAAGTCCTCGAAGAAGACCGACAAGTTAACCGACTAGAGGACTCAATATACCTCTGGAAAGAAGTTTGCTCGAGGCCACGGAAGCCTTTCCGGCGATTGCTGGAGCAGTTGAGTGAGGAGACAAAGCATATGATGGGACAAATATCGCGTATTCATTGACGTATTCATTGATGTTGACCGCCGCGCTGGCGGACTTTGTTTGTCCATATTGAAGATTCAACCTTATATCGCAGCAGCAATATTGTGCAAATTACATAGCTATCCCTTGCTAACTAATTCAACACCCAAATGATGAAAAACGCGGATTCTCAACAAATCAAACACCATGACCTATCGTTCAATTTCAGGCTGTGGTGGTGCAAAATCATAACATTGTTGCAACCTGCAATGTGAAAATCTATCTCATAATCATTGCTAGTGCTACTTTTCACGACAAAGGCATAGATATCTTCGTCATTGAAAAAAAAAACCCCGATAAATAAGCATGTTTGACAACTTGGATACGATTATGCTATGATCCCTTGATGGCCGTGATGTCGCAACATCGCAATTCTGTCAGTGACTCCTCAGTGTGATCTAGATTTGCATTCATTCATGGCTATGTACCAACAACTCGGATTTTCTGTAGTATAGATAGTCATATTCAGCAGGAGCAAAATTGCATCCTTCTATAGTTCCCGCGGCCACAATATCACAGACTCATAGGTTCTCTGATGCCGATGTGAGGGATGGATTAGTAGTGAGACAGTGCGGATAGTGGATGCTGGGCATTTTTTCACTCAAGTGGTCTTAAGGCGCATCCGATGATCCTTCCTGTTCGTTTCACAGGTGAAGTGCTGTGTAAGCGAAGCGCTCGAATCCTGGGACTCGCACTATGTGCATCTTCCCATATGTAAGAGTCTACCGTGATGGTTGTAACAATCATCCCTTATTTCTTCTCCACTTCACACCTTTCTTCCATGTCTACGTTCAGATTCGATGTATTCGACTCTTCAACATGTTTGTGGGCTCAGGCTGTGCAGCATGTCGTGCCTGCATGCTGTACTGGGGGCAGTTGATCTCAGAAAATTCCTTAAAATTAAGGTCCTTACAAAGTGGCTGCGTGTTTCAAGGACTGATGGTGTTTTGATTTTCAATCTTCACAGAATCAAGAATCAACGCAAGTTTCCGAACTTTGTGTTGGAAATTGATCAAACCTAATTGCTTACACGGTGCTCTGTTGTGCGTGTATTCGACTGGTACAAATATTTAAAAAGTCAACCATGTCGGGGCCTCTTCCCTCGATTTTCTAGTGGTGATGATTCACTTTCCGGCCTGGATCTCTTCTGCTTCAGGAGGTCGGGGAGCGGAGAAAGTTTTATATCCATAGCACGTTCTTGCGCATCACGGAGAAATTCTGCAGCTCTTCCGTGCATATCTTCCAGAAGCGTGTTGTCAAGCGCTAGCTCGGGATAATTTGCCTCCACCTTTCGATAGCCATCTTGGAGAGCTTTTGCGAAATGAGGAATATGACAGCAAACATCAAAGCACGTCTTTGAAAGGACATCTTTGCAGCTGCTTTGGAGGTGTCTGATCAAGGTGAAGAAGTCCCGGCGTGAGATTTGGCCAATCGCGCCAGGGAAGGCCAACTGGAATTGTGTCCACTGGGAATGCACATCAAAGGAATGGTCGGCGGGCGCCTTGGCCGTGTTCGTGTCCGTGTGATAAAAGAAGATCCAGGTAAAAGTCCACCATACGGATTCGATGTCGTGCAGGAAATTCATGCGAAATGGAGGGTCGATCGGGAGGTCTGTATCAAATGGGAGGGGGTCGAGAGGTGGGAGGAAATAGTACCCCTGACTTTCTACTTCCAGCGCCATGAAAGGCATTGTTCCCTGTCAACGGGTTAACAGCAAAAGAGATCATCTTCAAAAAAGCTTACCGTTCGAACATCATGAGAAGTATTTGAATCTATCTTTTTCGCGTACTCGAAGTCACCCAATTTCCCGATATCCCCGACCCAAATTACGTTCCCTATGCTGAAATCGCGATGAACCCAACCCGCTTTGTGCAAATAATATAGGGCTAAGGTTGCATGAGCGATTGAGGTAAGGAGAGTAAGAATAGTTGTTTTACCCTTGAGTCCGCCAGACAAGCATTTCAGGTTGTCGGCCAGAGAAGTGACGTCCTTGACAACGACTCCAACATCTTTGAAGACAGTGCGGACGTGAACTCTGCGTGGGATGCCAGTCTCATGTCGCCTAACAATGCCCAATTGTGTGGGAAGAAACGCAGACAGTCGACCAGAGTCGGGTACGTCGCCTGTGCTAGGTAAATGTAG
Organism: Suillus placidus; assembly: GCA_016628565.1. Taxonomy (NCBI): domain Eukaryota; kingdom Fungi; phylum Basidiomycota; class Agaricomycetes; order Boletales; family Suillaceae; genus Suillus; species Suillus placidus. Next base: position 210,823 of record JABBWD010000056.1, read on the forward strand.
TCTCGCAGAGAGGATGGGATTGAGATCGATGGACACCCATTCCCAGGTACGATCATGCTCTTCTGTAACCATCGGATCCAGTGTCTCGTCTCGGGTATCGTCGATTATGACATCCTCCCAGAGCCGGACTCCAACGAAGTGCCTCTTGGCATCCGCCAACTCCTCCGCTTTCAGCTTCTCCGCACAGGAAGCCAAGATGTTTTCTAGGATCTCGCCCTCTGATTGACGTTCAACTTCTCTCCATGAATCTTTGATGGCAACCTTCTTTCCCTTGGCGTCCGTGGCTTCGTAAACGCGAGTTCCGCGCCCAACCATAGAGTCTGCGCCATAGGTTGCAAGTTCACGTGTCGTGGTGAACACTTCGTCCCCAACTGTGAACTTATATTGGATTTCTTCCCCATTATGGACCCGCTCAACAGTGGGGTCCCAACCGAGCCCTTTCATGGTAGCAGACGCAGACGCAGATCCAAGAGCGTAAAAGAGAGAGATGACGCGATCGATGTTCTAGAGGTACCATGCCAGTTAGTACCCTGTGACATACAGCGTAATACGTTGGCGTACCTCGAAGAAGTTGATGGGCTTTGTAGCTGCGACGAACGCACGATTGCTGAGCCACAGTCTCAATTGCGTGTCCTCGATTGTGAGACCAAATGCAAACCGACGACAGGGATCCTCACGCATGATGTTGTGAAGGCTCCAGATTATCTTCTGCTCGTCCTAGGGCAGATTTTGTAGCCGACGCCAATAAGATCTATGACGACTTACATCTCGGAGAGTCTCGGTATTCCGTTCCTTCTTGAACTCGAACGGTACAGCAATATCAAACCAATGCGTCCTGGGCGCAGTTTGTTTGTCGTCACGTACAAGGTATGCATCCGGCCGGAAAGTATTGTTACGCTGAGAGAGAGGTGTTTGATTTTGGTTCGAGGAGAAGGACATTCCATGGTTCTGGACTTGTGCCAAAATTGCAGAGATGATGCGACCGAGGGGCTGAAACGTCTTCTCTTCGGACGCTTTCGATTGTGCAGGTGGGGTGAACTCGGTCCATCGCAGGCCATTCTTGTCGTCGATGAGAATCTCGCTCTCAATCAAGTGGTCGCGAATCTGCTCCAGAACCTGCTGAGAGGGCACAGCACCAACACAGTTCACCAGGCTATCGAACGGGACCTGCAGATACCTTCCCAAATCAGCGAGAACAGCGGTACGAGCTAGCTTCAGATCCCCCGTCCGATAATCAGTTTGTGAGGTGTGAGGAGTGAATGGGGCTGGCATCTGTGACTTCTGTGATGGGTCACCGTGTATGAGGGGTGGCCATCGTAATTCGTTTCCGCACACTTCAAGATCAAGACGGTGGTCCAAAGACTCCAAACAGACAATTATTGAAGAATCGTGCCTTGGTTAGCTTAGATAACCATCCAAGGTTCGCAGGACACTCTGAGACTCGCATGTCCCCTTCAACCACGATGGATGATGGATGATGTCCCGCTTCTGCCCTCGCTATAATTGGTGATCATGTAGCCCTCGTGCGGTCATACGGGCGTCTATCATGCCGAACTGCCATGGAATTACTTAATTACACGCGCAGCATGACCTGAACTTCGTTCACACCTATATCCCCACACCTGTCTTCTCCACCATCCAGCCCATCCTTGATCTTTGTCGTTTTGCTTCAAATCGCGCCATTATGACCGGTAGTTTAGAAGACCGTTATATCAAACTTGAATGTGGGTCCCAAATCACCTTCGTATTCGTTTTGTGCCTCATCCTCGCGCCCTGTCATCTACAGTCATCAGAATAAATTATCTTCCACTCCCTTCCGAGCGCGTACCCGCAGGCTTTCTCGTCTCCATCAATGTCGATTCGAGGAGGCGCTGGAAATCAGCCGTCCGAGTGGTATCATCCGATGAATCCAAAGTATTGGGTGATATCGTGATTTTGTAAAATCTATAATGACTTTCAGATGCGATTCGAGGACTGATTATCCGTTTGTAGATCATTACGCGAGGTACCTGAATTGTTGATGGAGATCAGGGTATGCTATGAGCTCGGTCAAATGCTAGGCAATGGGGAAGTCGTTGCAAAATTCGAAACGTCCTGGGATGAGCTACTCGATCCCAGAGACGAGCCTTTTGGTGAGTAACCTCCTTCTCACTCATGCGCATATACTCACATCTTGTAGATATCTCCTTCCCACCCGTTCGTGGTGTTTACACTTCCCTCACGCTGAAGGCCGCTGTTTTACATCCTTGCGACAATCAGGACAGCGCACTGCTTGACGTGAGCGACATCAGCCTATGTGTTGCTGGCTTTTGTTGACAGAACACTTGCTGTAGTCCATCGTTGAAGGTGATATTGCTCGAGACACAGATGCGGGCCATGAAAGATTTGCCACATACGTGGCAAGCGAGACGGTCTCTCACTTGAACGATGCTGTACAACATTTTCAGTCGGTCCTGAACCAATGCCCGGTCGGTCATCTTGACCAGGCAGCAGCTCTTACCAATCTCGGGTGGGCCCGCCTTCAAGGCTACATTCGAAATGATCTTCAAGATATTGACTTTATCACATCCCTCTTTCGCGAAGCCCTTGCATTGCGTCCGCGGGGCCATCCCGATCACCCATCATCTACATATCACCTCCTTAAAGCGTTGATCTGGCGCTACAGCAAGGAGAATGCCGCCATCTATATCCACGAATCAGCGCAACTGTCCTGCGAGCTATTGCCCCTGTGTCCAGAGGGCACCTTCCTTCGTAGCATCGCGGCAGGGGCAAATGGCGTCGATTATGTGATCTGCGAATGCAACAAACTTCCAATCGACGCATCCGATGAAGGCATCCACCTTCGGCGAATCGTGCTCGAGCTCTGTCCTCTGGGCAACCAACACCGTCCCAGCTCCCTTCATGAGCTTGCACAGGCATTAGAACAACGCTTCCAACAACGCGGTAGCATTGATGATCTAGACGAGTGCATACAACGTCGTCGTGAAGCTGTTTCTCTGTGCTCCGAGGGACATCCTGAACGCGAGACCTACCTGAATAACTTGGCCTTGTCACTTAGAGCCCGCTTCGATAACCAAGGCAAATCCCATGACCTCAACGAGGCAATTTCTTTGTATGAAGAAGCGCTGCGCTTGTGCCCTGTTGGCCATGAAGATCGTCATTTTTCATTGGACAACCTAGGAGTTGCCCTCCACACCCGTTACGAACAATGTGGTGATATTAACAACATCATCAGAGCCATCAGCCTCCATCGCGAGGCACTGACGTTGCGCCCGCCTGGGAATCCATATCGTGATTACACACTCAACAACCTAGTCCTCGCGCTCACCAGATATGGCAAGTGGGATTCCAACGAGGATCTCAACGAGGCCATTGACCTACTTCGGTCAACGCCACAGCATAACCGTGACCATCCAGAGCGCCACAAATATCTTTTCAATTTGAGCTCGGTGCTCCGTTCTCGTTTCACACAAACCCAGAAGCATGAAGATATCGAGGAGGCCATTCGACTCTGCCAAGAATCGTTGGAGACTTTGCCTTCACTACACCCGAGTAGATATTTCAGCTACCTGCAATTGCAGGAAGCCTACTTGTCTCGTTACCGAGTGCAATGCAAGTCTACTGATTTGTTGCTCGCTATAGAGAACTTCAGACTGGCATCACGACACCCCACTCAAGGATTCCCACAATGCATCATCGAGGCATATAATTGGACTATTGCAGGAGAACAGCATGGTCATGGATCCGCACTGGAGGCTTACTCGACATTTTTCGAGCTTCTGGATGCTCATTTGACGACACGGTCGTCGACAACTTCGCGGCGCGAGGCTGCTACCGCCTTCAATTATGCCAGATCACTACCTGTAGATGCGGCATCTTGTGCCATCCAGCGTGACAATCTACGACACGCAGTCGAGCTCGTGGAGCAGGGTCGTGGTCAACAGTGGTCGCTGGCCTCGCGGCTCAGGACTCCGCTGGAAGATCTCCAGTCCGCAAATCCCAACTTAGCTCACAAGTTCTCGGAGCTCAGTAATTGTCTGGATGATGCTCAAGGTTCCACAGTCAGCACAGACAGAGCTGCTGCTGATCGGGTAGCAGTAGAGTATAGGAGGATTACGACGCAATGGGAAGCTGCGGTAGCTGAAATCCGTAATCTTCAAGGTTTCTCGCAGTTCCTGCTCCCACCTTCATACGAAGACTTGCAAGCGGCAGCGCGTTATGGCCCAATTATTATCCTCGTTGCGAGCAAATACTCGTGCAGTGCCATCATTGTCCCAACGTCAGGAAAGCCCCATCATGTTCCTTTGCCGTCTATCACTCTCGCAGATCTCATGACTCTCAAGGATCGCTTCACCAGGGCAATACGAGACGCGTCTCGGATGAACCCAGCAGAGATGAGGACAGATCTAATAGTACTCTTGCGGATTGTTTGGGACGAGATCATGCTGCCCATCGTCAGTGTACTCGAGAATGTCCTTAAACTAAAGCACCGCTCTCGAATCTGGTTGTGTCCAACTGCAGCTTTCACTTCCCTTCCTCTCCATGCGGCTCACCCCTTTCAAACAAGGGCAGATCGCTCTAAGGAGCCATGCCTGGAGGATCTCTACGTCTGCTCTTACACGCCGACACTTTCGGCTCTGATCAGATCTAGACAGATGATGAAGAAGCGTGTGACTCCATCCTTCGTGGCGATCGGACAGGGTCAACCGGGTGCAGGGAAAGGCAAGGCACTCTCGGCTGTCGACAGCGAGCTCGAGCTTGTCCATAAGCTCGTCCCCACGACTGCCAACCATACTACTATTTCTGGCGATGCAGCCACACGAGCAGGTGCACTCCAAGCTTTGGAAGGGAACACCTGGGTGCACCTCGCTTGTCATGGCAAGCAGGACCCTACGCAGCCTTACAATTCGCATTTTGTCATGAGAGACGAGCATCTGACGCTGCTCGATATCATGGACAGAGACATCCCGCACGCTGAGTTCGCATTCTTATCAGCCTGTCATACTGCTGTCGGGGATGAGGAGACGCCAGACGAAGTCATTCATCTTGCAGCTGGTCTCCAGTTTTCAGGGTTCAAGAGCGTCGTTGGCATGCTGTGGGAGGTCGACGATGCTGTTGCAAAACACGTCGTCCACGCTTTCTACACATATTTGTTCCATCCGAAGGAGGTCGGTGTAATGGACGCTACGAAGGCGGCCTGGGCACTCAACCGTGCTACACACGCCGTGAAGACGATGGTGCCGCTTGAGCAGAGGATTGTTTTTATTCATATTGGTGTGTAGTTCTACGTTGTATGGCTTTCATTCTAGTCTCTAGTACAAATTGTTATTGTTTCATTCCGTTGGTGTGATACTTGCATTACGTCGAGATCTCCCCTCATGCTGTCGTCTACTCTTAGAGGAGTCCTTTCGAACTTCATTGTTCGAGTGTTTAAAGTATGCTCTTCGTCACACGACCAGGGAAGAGGTGCCCGGAGGCAGCGAGAGTGCTACCTGGGTTCGGCTTATTGCAGAAGTTCTTTGCAACTTTCTCACTTGACTTCTCCGCTGTGTCGTTTCACCTCCCCGATACGATCAAAATTTAGAACGAACGACTGTCGTCCTTTTATTTGGAGGGGATGCTACAAGTAGTTTCTATCCTTACTGTCGCTCCTTCCACATGTTTGAGTCCTGCGGCGCTCAGCCCTCAGACCACCGGTCCTTCTCACTGATTCCAACATGGCAGCCTACTAGAAGGACTTGCAATAATCAACTAACCCTTCACACTCATGATCGACAAGCGAGCCAGTCTAGCTCGCTCTTGCAAGTTGCACGGTGACGATATCGACTGGCATCGGCATTGAACCCTCGCAATATAATGGAAGATATGATTGTGCAGTAGGTGCATATCGTTGCTCATGATGATCGCAATCAGTTCATGCCTAAAATTTTCGGTTTAGCTGCTAATATTAGCGAGGTCTTGTCAAATGAAAATATACGGTGGAAAGAATTGGTTCACTCCAGCACCGACAGCCTTGCCTGCAAGCCTCAAGGTTTGACTTCATTTACATTCTCTGCGTGTGGTGTAGCCTGGCCCTGAACCGAACTCGACAAGATCTGGTGGATGACTATTTAGAAAGCAGCTCGTTTCCTTGCGAGAATGTAACACGCGCAATCCTTCAAGTACGCTCTGCAACTCACTGTCGATGCGTGGATTCGTTGCAATATCTACAGTCCTCCACTCTGGCCTATGTCGAGTCCTGAGCGTTATGACCACTATGGGTGCTGGGATGCTTCAAGTTTGGAGTTTTTTGATGAGATCATTATTGCAATCTACCGGTACAGATGATGGTCTCATGAAGCACCCCAAAGCGGCCACCAAATTCCTAGGTACTCTCTAATAGAAGGAGCTCTGCCGCCGTGCAAGATTAGACAGAAAGAAACATTTGTGGCAAACGAGAGCCTCCGACTCGGAGCGACAGCGAGGAAAAATGCAAATGGTGCCAAATTTCAACCGCAGGAAGAAGATGATCAAAAATGGTATGTTTGGCGTCCAGCCGCCGGGCCGCCTTACCTTTCCGCATATCAGGCGTGATTGCATGACTGGGTCTGAACCGTGCTTGACGTCAAACTATGTCGTTCTCACAGAAATATCAACAGCTCCCCACCGTCGACAAGGACGCTGGAGAACAGGAATCTCTGCAACGCAAGGACCCTCGCAAGAGGAGATTTCCTCTCGTCATCGCTATCGTTATAATCATGTGTGCTTCCCTCCCTTGTGCACGTATGATCATGTCCAGGAGGTTCTGGGCTACTTGCCCTGTCCCACAGCGTAATTCTTCGACATTGGCTAAGCTGCCTTCTCACTATACCTTGCCATCTGGTGACAAGATTCCCTCAGTTGCGTTGGGTACGGCACTAGTAAATTATCAAGTTGGTGTTAAACTCATTATTCATCGTACAGGTGTATGGCAAGCTAGCAAGGGTGAAGTTGGAAATGCTGTGAAGGCACGTACTCTGCACTCCCACCAATCCTTACGCTCACGTGCTTTCAGACCGCTTTGACGGCAGGTTATAGACACATCGATGGAGCCTGGATTTATCGTGTACGTCTGATCCTCTTGTCGCGACCAGCCCTCTTTACGATAATTGCAGAATGAAGAGGAAGTTGGTCAAGTTCTTAAAGCAAGCTCTGTACCTCGTGAAGAGCTCTGGCTCACGTCAAAGGTACTGGTACCTCCGGTGTAATCATCTTGATCTCTCACTGACTGGCCACAGCTTTGGAATAATTTACACGCACCCGAGGACATCGAGACCGCGCTAGACCAGTAGCTCTCCATGCTTGGTACCGACTATCTCGACTTGTACTTGATCCACTGGTGCGGCAGTTATTCGCCCGCATGAGCGTTTTTCTGATTCCCAACAAGGCCTGTCGCATTTAAGAAGGAGGGCAATAATATCATGGACGAGGATCTTACTGCCGATCCATATCCTACTTGGCAGAAGCTCGAAGAGCTTGTCGACAAGGGTAAAATAAGGAATATCGGTATTAGCAAGTGAGCTTCATCTTTGTCGAGTCGAACTGATGCTGACATCTCATCCATAGCTTCAACATCAGAAGGTTCGAATGATTTATGGTCTAGTCAATCTTGCTCAAACCTTCATTTATAATTCAGGATCCAGAATTTGACCGCGAACAAGCTGAAGTACCAGCCAGCTGTCAATCAAGTCGAGCTCAACTTTTGGAACCCTCAACCTGAACTATTGAAGGTATGTGTCCGGCTCAGGCATGTAAACAATTATGTTCGAGTTCATAAGCAATCCGTAGTGGTCGAAGGAGAACGGACTTCTTCTCGAGGCGTACTCTCCCCTGGGTAGCAACAAGCAAGTCGGAAAGTCTCTCTCTGTCCCTGAGGTACCATTTCACGTCACGAGGACTAGACTCCGTCGTCTAAACAGTCTCTTACAGGTAAAGGACATCGCATGCAAACTTGGGATCACCCCGGCTCAGGTTATTATCTCATGGAGTGTCCAGCGCGGTGTATGTCGATTTTTCCGCACCATTGTGTCGTAACTCACCTTTCCAAACCTCGATAGACGATCGTCCTGCCGAAGAGCGTAACACCTTCTCGCATTGTAGAGAACCTCGAAGGTGAGAAAGTCCAAACTTTCGTGAGGCAGTACATGGTATTCACCCACTCCTTCCAGTATTTGAAATCCCACAAGAAGACTTTGAGATGTTGGAGAAAGCGGCAGCTTCCCACCCTCCGCAGAGAGTGGTCAACCCGAGCACAGGTTGGAAGTTGCCTTTCGATGTGTTTGACGGGCAGTGAAATATGCGTGGTCTGTTGCTCAACAGGCGATTTTTACTATTGTACCACCTCTAGGCTTTTACAGTGCAGCGTTGTTAGCAATAGTCCAATTAACGAGCTTCCAGGAACAACTGTCTATCACTACTACATAGCACTGCCGAAATGTGAAATAGCGCAAAACGTTCGTCTGAAGGGTACAATAATTTTAGACCATTCTGCAAGGCAAAGTGGACGGTTCACTTACCAGCTTGGGTTTCCGCAAAGATATTCTGCCATTGAGGCTATCTTGATGATCACGGTGTAGTGCCCCGCTGGCCGAAATGTGACGTGGCCACATGCTGCACCAGGTAAGGAGCGATTTCATAAAAGGTACAGTTGCACAACAGGTGCCAGAGACAGTAGTTTCACTGAAAAAAAAGTCTCCATAATAAGTTCAGACGTAAAATGCACCTATACTAAGCAATCATGCGTCAAGCAGCCTGACAAGTGATCATGATATGCACCAGCGAAGGCTTCTGTCGCAGAGGGAAAATCGCAACTTCAGAAACGGGAGTTGGAGGCATGATGATGAATGTGAGGTACCGCCGGGGAGACGATGTTGCGAACAAAAGACACGTTGCCGTCGAGCAACGAATAACATTGCTGAATACTCTAGAGAGATAAAAACACTGCGAAAGCAAATACGAAAACAAGACGACTGTGGCATGAGAGTTCGTGACAGCTGTAACAGGGTGAATCGGTAAAACCTACAACTTGAAGTACTAGTAGGCGAAGATACAGCAATACAAACAACTCGTGAAACCGTACCAGACAAAAGTAATACAGTAGGAACTAAACACCGATATGAATAAAAACCATCCTCTGCTCAAGCGGCACCATCGTCTTCACGGCGTGTGTAGCACGGTTGAGTGCCCAGGCCGCCTTCGTAGGGTCCATCACACCGACCTCCTTTGGATGGAACATATATGTGTAGAAAGCCTGGACGACGTATTTTACAACAGCATCGTCGACCTCCCACAGCGTGCCAACGACGCTCTTGAACCCTGAAAACTGGAGACCAGCCGCAAGATGAATGACTTCGTCTGGTGTCTCTTCATCCCCGACAGCGGTATGACAGGCTGATAAGAACGCGAACTCGGCGTGCGGAATGTGTGTGTCCATGATATCGAGCAACGTCAGATGTTCGTCTCTCATGACGAAATGCGAATGGTAAGGCTGCGTAGGGTCCTGCTTGCCATGACAAGCGAGGTGCACCCAGGTGTTCTCTTCCAAAGCTTGGAATGCACCTGCTCGTGTGGCTGCATCACCAGAAATAGTGGTATGGTTGGCAGTCGCGGGGACGAGCTTATGGACAAGCTCGAGCTCGCTGTCGACAGCCGAGAGTGCCTTGCCTTTCCCTGCACCCGGTTGACCCTGTCCGATCGTCTTTTCATCATCTGTCTAGATCTGATCAGAGCCGAAAGTGTCGGCGTGTAAGAGCAGATGTAGATATCCTCCAGACATGGCTCCTTAGAGCGATCTGACCTTGTTTGAAAGGGGTGAGCCGCATGGAGAGGAATGGAAGTGAAAGCTGCGGTTGGACACAACCAGATGCGAGAGCGGTGCTTTAGCTTAAGGACATTCTCAAGTACGTTGACGATGGGCAGCATGATCTCGTCCCATACTATCCGCAAGAGTACTATTAGATCTGTCCTCGTCTCTGCTGGGTCCATCCGAGACGCATGTCGTATTGCCCTGGTGAAGCGATCCTTGAGAGTCTTCAGATCTGCGAGAGTGATAGACAAGTGAACATTATGGGGGTCTCCTGACGTGGGGACGATGACGGCGCTGCACGAGTATTTACTGGCAATGAGGATGATAACTGGGCCATGGCGTGCTGCTGCCTGCAAGTCTGCATACAACGGCGGAAGCAAGAATCGCGAGAAAGCTTGAAGATTACGGATTTCAGCTACCGTAGCTTCCCACTGCTCCGTAAGTTTCCTGTACTTGGTTGCTGCCCGATCAGCAGCAGCGCTGTCTGTGCTGTCTGCAGAACCTTGGGCAGCATTGGAAATGAGCTTGCTAAGCTCCGAATAATTGTGCGCCAGTTTTGGATTAGCCGACTCGAGGTCTTCGACTGGAGTCTTGAGTCGAGAGGCCAGCGACCATTGCTGGCCCCGGCCCCGCTCTACGAGTTCCACTGCGTGTCGTAGATTTTCACAGCGGATGGCACATGATGCTGCATCTGCGGGGAGTGATCTGGCATAATGGAAGGCAGCAGCAGCTTCACGTCGTGAAGTTGTCGACGATCGTGTTGCAAAATGAGCATCCAGAAGCTCAAAAAATGTTGAGTAGGCCTCCAGTGCAGATCCATGACCGTGCCGTTCTGCTGCAACAGTCCATTTATATGCCCCAACGATGCGGCTGGGAAAGCCTTGAGTGGGGTGTCGTGATGCAAGTCTGAAGTTCTCCACCGCAAGTGCCAGATCGACAGGCTTGTACTGTATGCAGTAACGAGACAAATAGGCACCCTTCAGCCATATGTAGCTGAAATACCTGTCTGGGTGGAGTGAAGGCAAAGATGCCAGTGATTCTTGGCAGAGATTAATGGCCTCCTCGACATCTTCATTCTTCCGAGTGTGTGTGAAACGGGAGCAGAGTGCTGAGCTCAAATTGTAAAGGTTTACATGGCGCTCTGGATGGTCAAGCCGCATCAACCGAAGGGATTCGCGATACAGATCAATGGCCTCATTAAGATCCTCGCTGACATCCAATTTGTCATATCTGGTTTTGAGCGCGAGGGCAAGGTTGCTAAGCATGGTGTCACAACGTGGATGCCCAGGTGGGCTCAATGTCAGCGCCTCGCGACGGAGGCTGATAGCTCGGGTGATGTCATCAATGTCCTTGCGTTCGTCGAAACGGCTGACTGAGGGCGCACCCTAGGTGTCCAATGAGGTAGCATACGGTATTCGTGCCCGACAGGGCGCAGGCGCAGTGCCTCTTCGTACAAAGAGATGGCCTCATCGAGGTCATTAGGTTTGCCTTGGTGATTGAAACGATAGTGACCTGAGTCTAACGGCCAAGTTGTTCAGGTAGCTAGCGAGGTCAGAATGTCCCTCGGGGCAAAGAGACACTGCTTCACGAGAAAATTGTATGCTCTCATCTAAATCATCGATGTTGCTGCGTTGTGTAAACCGGGATCTGAGAGCCGATGAAAGATTGTCGAGGGCACTGAGACGGAGTTGATGGCCCGTGAGGACAGAGCTCGAGGACGACTCGTCGAAGGCAGATGCCTTCCTCAGATGCGTCTATTGGAAGATTGTTGCATCCGCCGATAACATAATCGACACCATTGACCCTTCCACGATGCTACGAAGGTATGTGCCCTCTGGACAGAGAGGCAGTAGCTCATGATACAGTCGGGCCGCTTCGCAGATGTCGGCAGCAGTACTTTTCTTGTTGTGGCGCCAACTCAGCGCTTCGGTCAGATTATATAGAGATAAGGGATGATCAGAATGGCGCTGCGGACGCAATGCAAGGGCTTCGCGGAAGAGGGAAGTGATGCCATCAATGTCTTGAAGATCATTTCGGGCGTAGCCTACAAGGCGGGCCCACGCGAGGTTGGTGAGAGCTGCTGCATGATCTGGATGGCTGACCGGACACTGGTCCAGAACCAACTGAAAATGCTCTACAGCAGTGTTCAATTGAGAGAGATCCTTGCTTGTCATGTATGCGGCTAATTGAGCGTGGCCCGCATCTGTGTCTCGAGCAATTCCGCAGTCTACGAGGGACTGTAGTCGGCGATCTGTCAGCAAAAGCCAACAACAGAGACCAGCGTCACTCACGTCAGACAGTGCATCATCGCAAGCATGTACAACAGCAACCTTTAGTGTGAGGGAAGGGTGGACACCGCGCACGGGTGGGAAGGATATATCTACGAAATGTTAGTATAAGTGCATGAATGAGGAGCATGTCACTCACCGAATGGCTCATCTCCATGATTGAGTAGGTCATCCCATGACAATTCAAGTTTCCCGATGACTTCTCCACTGCCTAGCATTCGATCGGCCTCATAGGACACCCTGATTTCGACTGAGAATGCGGGTGATGCCTGGGATGATCTATAAACCGAAGATCAGTTCTTGAATCTAGCGCGGAAGTTACAAGGACATTACAGGGTCACAGTATCGCCCCATGCTGCTGATTCTTCAGATGATAAGACACTGATGGCTGATTTCCAGCATCTCCGGGAGTCGACATTGATAGATATGTAAATGCCTGCGGGAGGGCGCCAGGAGGGGACATTGAGGTTTTTTCCGCTGATAACTAGTTAGAAAGAATGAGGATCATGAAACAGATAAGAAGGTGATATGAAGGGACTCACCGTCAAGTCTGATATATTGGCTTTCTGAGGTACTAGACATGGGCACTGTGGATGGAGTTCGGTTGAGAGGGAGAAGTGTTGTCGAGGGCTGTTTGGCATGATAGACGCTCAGATTGCACCAAGCGCTGGGAAATGAGATCAAGGGGATATGCGCGTCGCGTCGTAATAGCCGCATTCGAATTCAGTTTCATCACAGATACTGTGTCGGATTTCGATGGCTACACCAAGACCATCTATGAGTTTGACGCGGCCACGCTGGACACCAAGACCATTGGTGGTCTGGCACTTTGCGTCGATGATGATGGCACCTGTCACAATTGTTGACTTCGACGAAATGCACATAGCGAAGCAAATGGTCCCCTAGCCAAATCCTCATTTATGTGGTCCTCTAACTCTTCATCGCCCTCACTATAGCTACAACCTTAGTCAAGCCTCCATCTCGTCCGGGACATCTCAACAGGGACTCGGAGTTGATACCAAGGTATCATCCTCGATGTTATCCATTCCTCTTCCGAGTCAGCCCATCAATTCCTTTCCCATGTTATCATGTAAAAAAGTCTGTGCGTCATCTTCATTCGTTCTTGTTACTCATCGCATCTACAAGGCGACTGATTCACGACAACTGCCTCAGCCCCTTCCACTTAGCTCGTCCATGATCTGTGTCACTCGTCTTCATCGTCTTATCATTGGCGGCTTGGAGGATCAATCTGTCTGCCTCGAAGGTGGGTTGCTCAACATATGACCTTGTTATACGTTTGCTGAAACTCTCTAACTCGAATTCATCAGCGCGAAAAATATTCAAGCCCTAAAGCCCTTCTGTACCACAGGCATATCCATATCCTCAATCCCAATTCAAGAGGAAGATGCTATTCAGCTGTGCGAATCTCATCATCCACCACACCCACGTCCTCCTGTTCTGCCAGCATCTCGGCCAAGGCGACCTGTACGATTGAAGGGGCAGGCCACTAATATCCTTTCTGTGACCAGTGATTGTTTCCGGTTTCTCATCGAGAAAGTTGGGATTGTGGAAATAAGTCATTGGAGAATACAGCAGCAGAGATATCTTGAACAAGGTCGAAGAGCTCACAAGCGACATGCGAAAAACATCGAGCTCAAATGTTCGTCCTCACTTTCGTCTATCTCGCAAATTCGTGCATCTAATGTCTACTGTAAAGTGGTAAACTCGCAGGCAGCCATATGCTGTACCTTTAAAATTTTGTATCTCGCAAGCTTCTAGGTGACGACTTTTCGACTGCCCAGCGAAAATGCATCATATGCTGCCACAATCTTTGACCTTTGGAACATAAGTGTTTGTTATTTTAATTCAACTACGGCAGTGTGATATTCTGCAGGACCAAGCAGGCGCGCTTACCTACTTTTAGCTTGAACGATCTAATCTCGCCTAGTCGCTATCAGAGCTAGCCTGAGCGCACAGACCTCATTTCTGTCTTAGATCTGGTCTGGTGCATGGTGATTAACCCATTGGCCAACTCGGCCTCTGGATCAAACGCTCTTAACGGTCACGATTTCTGGTGCAGCCATTGAAGCCGGTCAAATTTCGTCATGTGCGAATCATCCTTACGAGGATGATTCATTCCGCTGGCCAAATTTGTGGAATAGGTGCATCTCGACCTTTCATGCATTCTAGCGCCAGAAACGGCGAGCAGCTATCCTATCCGAACTTCTGGTCCTTCGTTTGTCGCAACGCCTCACACGATGGCGAGACCTGATCTGCTCATTTCTGGTACCCCAAATTTCTCATCTCAGTATTGCCCTGCACAAAAGGCGAGTGCGATTCCATTGGTACAGCCAACTGATCTAGCACTCAACGACTGAGCTTTAATACAGGACGCCAATTTCTTCAGCGGCTAATACTACTGGGGAGATCCGATGAGCAGTGGAAGGAGGAGGCGATGGGTGACCAGTCGGAGGACATTTCCTTTACAAGTGTTCTTGAAACAATCAGCATGCAAGACCTCGACCGGTAGTCCCAGACGCCCAGGTGACAAGGTTTTCGTCCTCGTCTGCCAGTGCTGAAACAGTCATTCCACAAGTAGGGTGCAAGTAGTCGTCTTATATGCACAGAGCATTGCAACTAATACATATCGACGTCTAGCAGTATTTCACCTGGCCGATGAGTCATTACCATCAATGTTACTCCTTCCTTTCGTGATCGATAGGGTCCAACCAGAATGGATATCATACTCTTGCGACCGAGCACTCCAGTCGGATATCCACTGCCCGATATCTTTGAATCAAGATAGGTTCCATTGTCCTCATCCCATCCACGAGTCTGCACCATCTTGTTTCATCATCTACAATATACAGCATTAACACAAAGACAGGTGTTGAACGCGATCGCATGGCTCATCAATATCGCCGAGTACTACAACCTATCCCAGACGACAAGGCGAGGATAGCGAATAGCAGAGGCCATCAAACGCGAAGATTCCCTTTCACCTCGGCTTTGGAGGACGTGGTCACTGACACCTCCAGAGCTCTTTGATTTTAGTGCTGGATGCAGGCGGGCTCATACTTGACAGGAGCGTAGACGACACCTTCCGTGTTGAGATGACTGGTTCCGTGTTTTGAACTTGGACCGTCGGTTTGGTTCAAACACCAACGGATAAAATTTACTTGCACGTTGGTAAGGATCCCCAGGGTCCAATTTCGCAACCGCAACCGCAGCTGGCATGGCTAGCATACGTACGTACCCTCGCACCTGGTGTATCTCCTAAGCTAATCTCACAATGTGCAGAGCTACATTCACTGCCTCGAATCTATCCGTCCGGAATACTGACAGCTATTCCTGCACGCGCACCAACCGCAAGATATACCGGAAAGCCTAACAACAACGACAGGCCCATCAGTGAATGCGCCCATCGCGCAGAGAAAATCACAACTTCGTTATAACGTTAACGGGAGGTAGGCCTGAGGATGAGTCAAGGAGTACTGGAAGATTGCCGAACCCTTCGCAAGTACGAGTAATCGGTATTAACGTATGAGTGCCTCACCATAGGAAATGAATATTGAATGCCTCCATATACTAAGTGCACGCCTCATTAGCAGATTAGCATTGATGTCGAAGCGGATGTAAGCAGTGCACAGATGGGCCATAAGTCAAAGTAGCCATCTGGGATTGGCTCATGTTTGCACGGATGAGTTGGATGGAGCCCTGCTTCTAAATTGACGTTAATTACATTGGCAGTGGTTAGTCTAGGTTCCATAGTGCAGAAGGACTTGAACGCTTGGAGCTTCAAGGATGGTATGACTGGATGGCGCGAGGCGGCTTGACTGGATGGCGCGAGGCGGCTTGACTGGACTCGTACTATGTAAGTACTCGAGCAGACGACAAGGCTGCAAACGAGTGGAGTATACAAGAACTTCGGTGAACATTCTAGTCGACAAAAAACATGAGAGTAGCATACGAAAACGCGATAGCTGAAGCCCAAGAGTACCAGGGTCATTTTTACAACAGGATGAAAGAGGATCGCAGATCAACAACTTACGAATATGTACCAGACAACAGCAATACGACGTAGAACTACACACCGATATGAATAAAAACCATCCTCTGCTCAAGCGGCACTATCGTCTTCACGGCGTGTGTAGCACGGTTGAGTGCCCAGGCTGCCTTCGTAGGGTCCATCACACCGACCTCCTTCGGATGGAACATATATGTGTAGAAAGCCTGGACGACGTATTTTACAACAGCATCGTCGACCTCCCACAGCGTGCCAACGACGCTCTTGAACCCTGAAAACTGGAGACCAGCTGCGAGGTGAATGACTTCGTCGGGCGTCTTCTCATCACCGACAGCGGTATGACAGGCTGACAAGAATGCGAACTCGGCGTGCGGAATGTGTGTGTCCATGATATCGAGCAACGTCAGATGTTCGTCTCTCATGACGAAATGCGAATTGTAAGGCTGCGTAGGGTCCTGCTTGCCATGACAAGCGAGGTGCACCCAGGTGTTCCCTTCCAAAGCTTGGAGTGCACCTGCTCGTGTGGCTGCATCACCAGAAATAGTGGTATGGTTGGCAGTCGCGGGGACGAGCTTATGGACAAGCTCGAGCTCGCTGTCGACAGCCGAGAGTGCCTTGCCTTTGCCTGCACCCGGTTGACCCTGTCCGATCGCCACAAAGGACGGAGTGACACACTTCTTCATCATCTGTCTAGATCTGATCAGAGCCGAAAGTGTCGGCGTGTAAGAGCAGATGTAGATATCCTCCAGACATGGCTCCTTAGAGCGATCTGACCTTGTTTGAAAGGGGTGAGCCGCATGGAGAGGAATGGAAGTGAAAGCTGCGGTTGGACACAACCAGATGCGAGAGCGGTGCTTTAGTTTAAGGACATTCTCAAGTACGTTGACGATGGGCAGCATGATCTCATCCCATACTATCCGCAAGAGTACTATCAGATCTGTCCTCGTCTCTGCTGAGTCCATCCGAGACGCATGTCGTATTGCCCTGGTGAAGCGATCCTTGAGAGTCTTCAGATCTGCGAGAGTGATAGACAAGTGAACATTATGGGGGTCTCCTGACGTGGGGACGATGACGGCGCTGCACGAGTATTGACTGGCAATGAGGATGATGACCGGGCCATGGCGTGCTGCTGCTTGCAAGTCTGCATACAACGGCGGAAGCAGGAATCGCGAGAATGCTTGAAGATTACGGATTTCAGTCACCGCAGCTTCCCATTGCTCCGTAAGTTTCCTGTACTTGGTTGCTGCCCGATCAGCAGCAGCTCTGTCGGTGATGGTTGCAGATTTCTGCGCGGCATTGGAAAGGAGCTTGCTCAGCTCCAGATAATCGTGTGCTAGTTTCGGATTGGCTGACTCGAGGTCTTCAACTGGAGTCTTGAGTCGAGAGGCCAGCGACCATTGTTGGCCACGGCCCTGCTCCATGAGTTCGACTGCCCGTCGTAGACTGTTACCACGTATGGCACATGAGGCCGCATCTACTGGCAGTGACCGTGCACCACTAAAAGCGGTTGCAGCCTCGCGCCATGAGATGATCGATGATCGCGTTATCACATGGTTGTCAAAAAGCTCCAAGCATACTTGGTATGCTTCGAGGGCAGAGTCGTGTTGATGACTCTCAGCTTCAGCAACCCAGCCCAAGGCGGTTCGAATGCGTTTTGGAAACCCTTGAGTAGGGTGTCCCGATGCCAGTCTGAAGTTCTCTACAGCGAGCGACAAATCAGCAGGATCGTGTAGAATCCGGTAACGAGACAAATAGGCACCCTTCAGCCATATGTAGCTGAAATACCTGTCTGGGTGGAGTAAAGGCAAAGCCGCCAGTGATTCTTGGCAGAGATTAATGGCTTCCTCGACATCTTCATTCTTCTCGGTGTGCGTGAAACGGGAGGAGAGCGCCGAGCTCAAATTGAGAAGAGTTCCATGGCGCTCTGGATCATCGAGCTGCTTCAACTGAAGGGATTCGCGATACAGATCAATGGCCTCATTAAGATCCTCGCTGACATCCAATTCGTCATATCTGGTTTGGAGCGCGAGGGCAAGGTTGCTAAGCGTGGTGTCACGACGTGGATGCCCAGGTGGGCGCAATGTCAGTGCCTCGCGACGGAGGCTGATAGCTCGGGTGATGTCATCAATGTCCTTGCGTTTGTTGAAACGGCTGAGGAGGGCGCGACCTAGGTTGTTCAATGAGGTAGCACGGTATTTGTGCCCGACAGGGTGCAGGCGCAGCGCCTTTTCGTACAAAGAGATGGCCTCATCGAGGTCATTAGGTTTGCCTTGGTGATTGAAGCGGAGCTGGAGTGAAATGGCCAAGTTGTTCAGGTAGCGAGCGAGGTCAGAATGTCCCTCGGGGCAAAGAGACACTGCTTCACGAGAAAATTGTATGCTCTCATCTAAATCATCGATGTTGCTGCGTTGTGTAAACCGGGATATGAGAGCCGATGAAAGATTGTCGAGGGCACTGAGACGGAGTTGATGGCCCTGAGGACAGAGCTCGAGGACGACTCGTCGAAGGCAGATGCCTTCCTCAGATGCGTCTATTGGAAGATTGTTGCATCCGCCGATAACATAATCGACACCATTTGGCCCTTCCACGATGCTACGAAGGTATGTGCCCTCTGGACAGAGAGGCAGTAGCTCATGATACAGTTGGGCCGCTTCGCAGATGTCGGCAGCAGTACGTTTCTTGTTGTGGCGCCAAGTCAGCGCTCTAGCGAGATTGTATAGAGATAAGGGATGGTCGGAATGGCGCTGGGGACGCAATGCAAGGGCTTCGCGGAAGAGGGAAGTGATGCCATCAATGTCTTGAAGATCATTTCGGGCGTAGCCTATAAGGCGGGCCCACGCGAGGTTGGTGAGAGCTGCTGCATGATCTGGATGGCTGACCGGACACTGGTCCAGAACCAACTGAAAATGCTCTACAGCAGTGTTCAATTGAGAGAGATCCTTGCTTGTCACGTATGCGGCTAATTGAGCGTGGCCCGCATCTGTGTCTCGAGCAATTCCGCAGTCTACGAGGGACTGTAGTCGGCGATCTGTCAGCAAAAGCCAACAACAGAGACCAGCGTCACTCACGTCAGACAGTGCATCATCGCAAGCATGTACAACAGCAACCTTTAGTGTGAGGGAAGGGTGGACACCGCGCACGGGTGGGAAGGATATATCTACGAAATGTTAGTATAAGTGCATGAATGAGGAGCATGTCACTCACCGAATGGCTCATCTCCATGATTGAGTAGGTCATCCCATGACAATTCAAGTTTCCCGATGACTTCTCCACTGCCTAGCATTCGATCGGCCTCATAGGACACCCTGATTTCGACTGAGAATGCGGGTGATGCCTGGGATGATCTATAAACCGAAGATCAGTTCTTGAATCTAGCGCGGAAGTTACAAGGACATTACAGGGTCACAGTATCGCCCCATGCTGCTGATTCTTCAGATGATAAGACACTGATGGCTGATTTCCAGCATCTCCGGGAGTCGACATTGATAGATATGTAAATGCCTGCGGGAGGGCGCCAGGAGGGGACATTGAGGTTTTTTCCGCTGATAACTAGTTAGAAAGAATGAGGATCATGAAACAGATAAGAAGGTGATATGAAGGGACTCACCGTCAAGTCTGATATATTGGCTTTCTGAGGTACTAGACATGGGCACTGTGGATGGAGTTCGGTTGAGAGGGAGAAGTGTTGTCGAGGGCTGTTTGGCATGATAGATGCTCAGATTGCACCAAGCGCTGGGCATTGAGATGAAGGGGATTTGCTTCCTACGACCACACCATCACGGTCGTCGACGGTGGCCACGGGAGCTGTTGATATTTCTGTGAGAAATTCTTTCCACTGTATTTTCATTCTTCATTTGACATAAGAAATAGTCGCATTCGAATTCAGTTTCATCACAGATACTGTCGGATTTCGATGGCTACACCAAGACCATCTATGAGTTTGACGCGGCCATGCTGGACACCAAGACCATTGGTGGTCTAACACTTTCATTTGATGGTGCTCTCCTCGCTAGTGCTTCCTACGACCACACCATCAAGCTCTGGGCTTTTGAGTCCCGCCAGCTCCTTGCCTCCTTCGACCTTTCCTTTACCCTTGTTCTATCATCCGACTCACGCCAACTAGTTTACACGACATCCACCAAAGACGACTACAAGATCTGCATGTGCGACACTCCAACCGACATCCTTGCTCAGGCCCGCGTACCACACATCTACTTGTTCGTGTGCTAACATTCCCTCACAGACTATCGCACACAAAAAGTCAGCCCGCAGGGATCTACTGAATGTGCGTGTTTCATCATTTACTCATTACACCACTCACCCATTGCTATTATTATGCAACTCGCCGTCTTCCTGCTGGGCACCGCAGGCCACCGATATCCGCCATACCTATCCCAGACGTCGTGAACGAATTCTTTCCACCGTATTTTCATTTTTCACGGCGTCGTTGGCATCCAAAATGCTTCGCAAACATGGTCATGTCTGGCGAGTAGATGGCTGCCAACACGCAGGCTCTTCATAAATCCCATCCTCCGTGCCCCCCATTTGGCCCCACACTGCGACACCCACCTATATGAACACACAGAAGAAGCCCATACCTATGTGGGTCAAGTTCTCGCTGCATTTCAGGGCTGCTTACAAGACGTGCGTTGCTCATTATTTTTCATCCCATCCGCTCATCACCTCACTCGCAATCTCAGCCTACCCAACACTTCGCCTCCTAGCTATGTGAGTTCCTCCCCTCGCTTTTTCCGATCTCAACACGCCCCAATGCCTGCAGTTTGGCATGTTCCTGTATACACTGATGTCGTTTGTTCCTCCGTCCAAAGTGCTCCAACACTCGAGGCTTGCTCCGTAAGCACGACCGTCCGCACAAATACAAGGTCCTCGTCTCAAGCATCCTACAACAAGCACCCTCTTTCTCAACAGCAGCGGCTCCCATAGTCGTTTCAGCTTCAGGGCGCAGCTCCACGAGACCACGTTCATTCAAAGGTATCATGAGACATAGGAGAAACAGGTCTCTCAACAACCGAAGTACCAGCAATTATTGGGTGCAGCTGCCAATGTCCATCAGCACCTCGTGCCACAACAGGGATATACTGGGAACAACAGGGAGACATGGAGCAGACATGGACTGGGAGGAGCGATGGTGCGTACTGAAGGTCATATCCTCGACTGCATTATCATGTCTGTCTTTTTCTTTCCGACCTTTACCTTTCCTTCCTTGCTCTTTCCTCGGGTTGTAGTTTTTGCCCATATGAAAATATGTTCACCATGTCCACCATACCTTCACATATGCCGATCCTTGTCAAAGTCATGCCCTCGTTTTCGCAATGTGATGTGCACCTCTGCGGGCACCATGTCATCTACGTAGACTCGCTTCTGTTTGTCTTCGCCTTTTCATCCATCGGTAGCGTGGTTTCATAATATGAGCGTTACAGTGGGTGTCTAATAGCCTCCCCTGGCCAATAGAAAAAGCGGTCAAGGCGAGGGCTAGGGCTTGCATGAATCCAGACGTAGTTACTATCATACTGAGGGACAATTGTAGACGATGATTGCAAAGCCAGCGTGATACGTATGTCTACCACCTCGAAGAAGGTCAAAGAATCCGCCGACATGATGGATGAATAACTACACTAGCATACATCCTCATGATGATGATCGAGTATCCTGCCCGTAAAGATGAGAACACCGGATGTTAGAGAATAATTATCACATACCTCAAGACTGAGGTAAAGGACCTCTGTAGATGTCGAGTATGCACTCGACCCCAAGTTCAAAGATTTCGGCGGTCAAGAAATGCTCGGACATCTTGAGAAAAAGGGGGGTACCAGTCGAGTCGTTATCTGCTGTAGCACCCTGGTAACATTGCCTCCTTGATGATAGTCTGTTGAACAAGTGACTAGAGACATGCTGCCCACTTTCCCAGTAAAAGTAGAGCTTGAATCTGCGGGAATCATCTTTCGGGGAGTCTTGGATGTCCTTTTGAAATGACTGATTACAATATGGAAGGTCGACCTGGACGTTATTGTAGCCTTCGCTAATCGGTAAATTATACAGCTGGATGAAAGCGGTCACTCACTTGACACCTCGCCATTGAGTATCGCTGAAACAACAACAGCACAAATCGGATTAGGGTTGTCGCAGTCGGCAATGACTGCAATGACAATTTGGGATTTCTCAACTAGCTTCAACAACCTTCCCCTTAATTCTGGTGCACGGTTGATCAACAACAAGAGCCGCTGCTAGAACCTTGGGAAACCATGTCTTGTTTGTAGCCCAGCTCCACATGTCTGGAAGGAGAGTCGCCGTTGCTGACAGCCCAGCGTTTTGCTCGAGAAGGTATGCAACGACATCTTCCAGACGTCTATCAAGAGTAATGTGTAATACTGTTCTGGCAGTCCAGTCCTGCAAAGAAAGATTACAAGACGGTTCAACCCAAAGGAGCCTCTGCTCCATCCCTTGCCGTACTCCCTTACACTCCCACTCGAACCAGAACCAGAACCAGAACCAGAGCTTTCCCCCATCAACGACACCCGGCTCTTATTCTGCGGCAACACAAAAAAAGGGGTAGCGGTAGGGTCCATCAATACCGCCTGCGCTGCTTTGTTCTTTTCCTGTGGGACTGGGGGTGAACCTTAGCTCGAGGTTGAACTGGCTCCATTCCCATTTCCGGAGCTAGGGCTAGTGCTCAAGGCGACCCCAGAAGCAGCGCTAGAGGTAAAGAGAGAAGCAGAGCTGGAACCAGAGCCAGAACTAGTGATAGACCCCACGCCAGCGAAGAACGGAGTGAGGGTAGGCTCCATCAACACAGCCTGCACGGCTTTGTTGAATTCGTGGGATGGTGGCGGGCGGGGGGTCGTGTTCATCATGCTTGGTGTCGGTGTGCTGCTGTATGAGGAGAAGGAGAGGAATGTGCTTTGCGAAGAGGAGGAAGAATGTAATGGGTGGGAGGGACTCGAAGGAGAAGGTGTGGTAGCCGTGCTTGGCCTTGCCAGAGTCAGCGTCTCGTGCGATCTGATAGCGGAGGGAGGCTGGCGCGAAGAGAGGGAACGATGGATGAACGGCTGCGGGTGGATATTGTTCGAAGCTACGGATCAAGGATGGATATGGGAGAGTCGTCTGCGATTGAGCGATAGGAGCGAGCATTGATAATGATGGAGGGTACAGAGTCAGGAGTGGTGACAGCACGTATAAAGTCGGACAAGCTGCTCATGCTCTTGACAGCACTGCGCCTTCCTGATTCTGTCCCGGGGCTTAGACTGTAGGTGGACATGGAGATGTTACTTCTCAATGTCCCCACCTCGCTGCCTTCGCCATCTGACCGCCCCGGGAAGCTCAAGTCTTCTTCGACGACTTCGAACGCTGGGCCTGGTTTCATGACGCGGCTGATTTCTTCGAAGAGGTCGTCCCACTGTTCGATGTTAGTATTGTACGATGGAGGATACGCAGACGCACCATGTTCTCTGGTAAGACTCGAGCGATACGTTTGACGTGTACGAAATCGTAGGATTCGTTTGGGAATGGAAGACCTTCGAGGCTGTGCGAGATGAGAGCGGGGTAAGGACTGGGTGGGTGGACGTACAAATTGCTTGGACCCAGCTCATTCTCTTCGGGAGATCCTCGTCTCTTGAGAGACGGGCAAGGTCAGGGTGGAGAGAAACGATATCGAGGCCTGGAGAGGGTCAGCGTTGGCAAGTCGTAGCAAAGGCAGGACTGAAACCGTACATTTGTCCATCAACATTAACCAAAGTGGTAGAACGGGAGCTGGAGACTCACTTTTCTTTATCCAGCGTAGCGCCTACAACAGCTGAAACGGCTTTACCAGCCACGTCGTCCATCTCGGAGCACTCCATAATTGCCATGAACGCCATGAATGCCCGCCACACAAGTGTGAACAAACGAATCCTTGAGCGCCATGCTGAACGCGGGAACAAGAACTTGTCGTTTGGTGTTGAGTCATACCCTAGGAAGGACCCAGCTGGCCGATAAGAATACACGTTGTTGGTGCGGATGGAGGCTTCTGGGTCTGATTAGAGGCGGGCAAGGTGGTGGAGAAGGTCGTTGTTGGATGCTAACTTTTCGGCTCTGTCCACACTACAGTATTCTTTCCTTGCCTCTAAAACAGAACTTCGAGATATTTCTTGCTTTCATGCATTCTGTATTTATGTGCGACAGTGAGATCGGCTATGGACTACGAGCCTTGTCATATAAACGATGTGGCCACCATACACTGGAATGCGCACACCTACAATGTATCTGACGCAAAGTCAAGTTGCTATGGAGGAGTCATGATCAACGATATTGAACGTGTAAATGGCGATTCCTCTGCGGTCGTGGCAAGGGCAGGCATGATGAAGATGCAACACGAAATCGGGTGTAGACTTATAGCGCATCGAGTTTCGAGAGCGTCAAAAGGTGACGCCATGATCATTGCTTAGGACTCCGAGGTCGATTGGAACATGGACAAGCTGATCTCCAGCGAATGGTGTCGTGTCGTCCTCTGGTGTCCGCGTAATGTCATTCATGGTTGTTTGTTGCTGCAGAATAGCCAACGTCAAATTGCAACTGGGTTGATTTACTTACAGAGAATGGTGTTTCAAGAGAGAGCGCTAGAACGTTTGAGGTCAGCAGCCTCCAACTCTTCCTTCTTCTCCTGCAAACATTGACATAGAATTGCTGATTCTTGGTTTATTGGCACAACCCACTGATAAATTTCGTCACGTCAGGATGACTTTGGAAGTGGCTCGAGTTAACGTTGACGACGACAAACTTGTTCTTGGTCGTCGTGCGTGACGATGGAAAAGCTTGAACAGTCCTCAGCAAATACCGGCAAGTGCGTTCTCTCTTCCACTGTCCCCGGGCAAAGTCAAATACTTATCGCAAACCAGAATATTAATGAAATGACGACAGCAACTTACTCATATATAACGCCACGGAGTCCCTCAGCATCAACGTCTAGTTCTTCTTCATGTCGCCCTTTCTCTGGATCCACAATAAAATGCCTAGAGTTAAGGAGATGTACTGCAGTGAGTCCTACAGGCTACGGTTGTATCTCCTACCTATTGATTCCTGCCCACTAGATACATCCGGGAGCTGCTGCTTCACAAGATTGCTCTTGAATGCCTCGAATGCACATTTACTTGCACCTTGCAGGTGGTCCTACCTGCGCTGTGATCGAACCGAAATACTCTACATCAGGGTCACCATCGTCGACTTGAACCAAACCCACACCAATGCCTAGATTTCAAGCTGAGCCTGAGCCTGGTCTGGAGGATGTCGTGCGCACTGAGGCTGTCAGACGTAATATCTTCTTCGGCAACAATGCTAGCATCCAGGAGGCAAAATCACTTCGTATCTGTGAATATCTGACCAAACAAGGTGCGACTTGAAGTGAGTTTTTCGTCTCTCCCTCTCATCCTTACCCACGTTATGCAATCGTGCACTGACGAACTGAAGCTCAGCTATGTCGAGATCGTCACTCGTCACGTTGCAGCTATAGCTACTTTATCAAAGATCATTGTAGAGAAATCTACTCTGCATGACCGCAGAGCTCATGCACACGATCTTTGGTGCCAAGAGCAAGCCTGCCAAAGGCAACTTGCGAGTATTTTGCCTATGATTTTGTTATTTATTCTGACCATACCTTAGCTCATCGTTGTCTGCCATCTTCACTGCCAGGAAATCGTTCATAGGGACCTCAAATCCTCCTCAGAGCGAGTGACAAGACTCACACTTCCTCGCAGTAAAGCAGACTAGTCCAACCAGAATGGCTATCATACTCTTGCAACCGAGCACCCCAGTCGGATATCCACTGCCCGATATCTTTGAATTGAGATAGGTTCCGTTGTCCTCATCCCATCCACGAGTCTGCACCATCTTGTTTCATCATCTACAATATACAGCATTAACACAAAAGACAGGTGTTGAACGCGATCGCATGGCTCATCAATATCGCCGAGTAACCAATCCCAGACGACAAGGCGAGGATAGCGAATAGCAGAAGACATCAAACGCGAAGATTCCCTTTCACCTCGGCTTTGGAGGACGTGGTCACTGACACCTCCAGAGCTCTTTGATTTTAGTGGTAGGCTTGAGGATGAGTCAAGGAGTACTGGGAGATTGCCGAACCCCTTCGCAAGTACGAGTAATCGGTATTAACGTATGAGTGCCTCACCATAGGAAATGAATATTAAATGCCGCCATATACTAAGTGCACGCCTCATTAGCAGATTAGCATTGATGTCGAAGCGGATGTAAGCAGTGCACAGATGGGCCGTAAATTAAAGTAGCCGCATCTGGGATTGACGAAACACAGGTTCGTGTCATATTGATGCATCAAACAGTGCAACTGTAGCACTCCAGTGATGCATCATTGGTGCAATTGTACCACCCTTTACGCATGCATCCCCTCCGCTTTCTGATGCATCCCCTCCATCTACCTGATGCATCCCCTCCATCTATCTGATGCATCTCCGTTTCTGATGCATCATGCATCCCACCCATTTCTGATGCATCATGCATCCCACCCGCCCCCGCCTTCTCGCATGCTGTCTCCCATTGCGCCTTCTCGATTTTGTGTGCTCATTGTCTCGCGCCCGCTGTTGCCGTTCGGTTGCCGTGTCGTTTCGCGCCTTTGCTCTATTTCGTACCCTGCTGTTGCTGTAAACTATGCAAATTTTGATACCAACTCTCGCTAACATGTATTGAGTGTCCGAAATTCTAACAAAGGTTTATGTACTATCTATGTCCATGTCTTCGAATCTGTCCACCAGAGCCAGGGTGTCAGCCCAGCTGGTCTTGAAAGACTCGGCAAGCATTCGACGTAAAACGGCTTGACGTTTGGCGTACGCCATCTGACCCTCGCGTTGGTCTGCATCTTGTAGTGCGTTTCCTAGGCCCCGCTCGTCCCAGCGCTGCGCATCCCACTCAAAAAATTGCTGAATCCTTCGCATCTCCTCCTTCAACAACTCCACCTCTTCTGCCCAGCGCATCGCCCGTGCCCTGGCTTTGCACCACTCTATTCGCATGTCTGATCGACTGTGAGCCTGGCTAGGAAGCAAAATGAAGAGCCGCCTACCTTCCAAGGTATTGTCGTTGTCCATCTCGTTGGGAGCCGCTCCCCGCATACTCCAGATCCATGACAGCTTTCTCGTTCCCTCCGATTCTCCCCATAGTATATCTGTCATCGAGCGGATGTCAGCTCGGTCTAGTGGCCGCAGTGATGAGTGCCACCCGGATTGGGTCTGATTCACTCGTGGTGCAAGAACGACGAGGGATTTATGTGCATGCTCGTAAGTACTGGCAGCGCCCTCGATCCTCGCTTCAATGGCTTTCAATGTATTCCGCGCCCGCGTGTTTGCTCCTTGGCCACGAAGATGCCGGTCCTTATACTTGAGGATTGCAGTCTGAGCACGTAAGTTCGAACGTAGAGATCAGAGTGCGTCGTGAGCTTGACCATACCGCAGCTTCCATTCAATGGTTTGGAGATGGATGTCACAAGGCATGGTCCCACTGATATGGGATGGCAGCCAGAGCTTGATTGCTTCTGGTGCAGTGGGCACATTGTTAGATACTGAGCGCTCGCTCGCACGTAGTGCAGCGAGAAACGGCATATATAACTCCTGCATCTTCACCCATGCATCAATCCTCCGTCGGAGAGTGTTGCTTCGCTGAAGTATCTTTCCTTCTTGATTGTCCGTCGCATGGACTCCGAGGCCAGCTCTGTCTGCTTTCATTCGCCGTCTATCAAAGTAAGAACGAGGTCTGGTAAGCAACAGTCGGGACACTCACTCACTGCTGATCCTCGAGTTCTAAGCCAGTACTAATCAATACACTAGGAGTGCAGTCCTCGTGTAGGGCAAGGTAAGTCCCTGTTTGAAGGTCAACCTGGTCCTGCCTAGCCAGCTCCAGTCGTACAGAAGCCATGGTGATACCTGTGATATATGGAGGATTAATATGAGCACGTAAGTATTATTATCACGATCTCATACTTACTTTCTGCCTTGCGTTCGAAAGGATTGGGCTGTGCAGCGTCACGCTCCCAAGCCTCCACCTGTTCTCTCCACTGTTCAAGGGCGGCACTGTATTCGCCTCGCAAGCCATCATCAAGGTCCTCGAACGCTTCACGATGGTTCTCTCGCTCCGGTAACGCATCCTTCATCTTGCGAAGCATAGTACTACCTGATAAAATAAAAATTAATGTATTATTTTGACAAAAATAGACCCACCAAGTCCAACTACTTTTTTCCAGTTGGAGTCTCCGAAGTAGTCGTCAAGGGTGTCTCGCCGGGAACCAGGACCCATTTCTTTTGTACTCGAAGCGACAGGGTTAATGTTAGCCCAGCCGCGTTCTGGAGCTTCTCCGTTGGTCCTTCCTACCCCGCTCTTGAAATTGAATGAGAACGAAGTTTGGCACTGCTCGATATGAGCGGGCAGGTGGAACTTAGGAACGAAAAACGAGACGGTCTTGGCGGCATGTGAGAGGTGCATTGACAACGGAAAGGCACTCATGCGGTTCCATAAATGTTTGTGCCACTGGCACGCAATATCGTAGGATACGTTGAGAGTGTCGAGTACAGTATGACGAAGTGTCGAAAAGAACAGATAATCCATGTTGATATATCTACAAGCCCATGTTAGATTGCCAACTGCAGAAACCAAATAACAGCTTACCTTTCACCCTTTTGGAGATCCCCCACTGCGTTGGGCCGTTTCATGTTGTGGCGAGCACAGTCGACGGTGCCTAAGCCAGTAACAGCGAGTCCACGGCTAGATTTCGTGTCAGCCATATTAACGGCACTGTGACTTGAACATGTTGATTTCTGCAAAAATAACCATGAGTATACAAAAAGGACAAATAAAACGAACTAACCTCTTGGATGCTGTCTGCGCTGCTATGCAAGAAGCCTTTATAAGCATCTTCCTCTACAAAATAACCCCAGCCCTCACTCAGGCTTGGGTCAACGTCGTCGTTCGAGACAGCCTTGCGTTTTAATCGGAAATTTGCGTCGATGGCGAGGAATAGACCATATAACCACCTAACAGTACTTATATTAGCAATAATTCCACTCTGGACTGAAGGCTGCTCTAAACTCACTGTTGAGGGGCGTCTTTCCAATCAGCTGGAAGGTTCTTCCCTGGGTGTGGGCATGCGGGGCACAGTATGGCACATTCGCCTTCAGCTGTCCCACCTATACCACTGGGGTCATGACCTCGCCCCGAGCGCTTAAGCATCTTCAAGTGGCGCCACTCGCGAATCATTCGCGTAAACGGCTCGTATCGATCCTGTAAGGAAGCTGGAGTCACTTCAAAGAGACTTGAAAATATGAACTTACCTTGACAGGAAGTAGGCCAGTGTTGTTGGACATCCGCCTGAGCGCGTGATAAAATTCGTACATAGACACTTTTGACTCGAACGAGAGTATGTGGTACTGCTTGAGAACACGGAACGTTGCAGCGGTTTTTGGATTTGATGTTGTCGCAGGAAACCATGATACTCGAAGCAGCTGCTGCACATAGCTTTCAGCTATTGCACAATTGCAAAAGTCAAGGGACACTTCGTGTATACCGTGGGTGTCGATAACGACAAAATCGATTGTCGAAGGCGCGACGAGGATTAAGACATCTTTGGCCAGTGGTGTGGCCAAGCTGGATGCGAAGGCCCATGGTTTTCAGTGAGATTTGCTTGAAGTATTGACCGTTCCACTTCTACATTGATATTAGATTAGTTTTATGTCCTATTCTCCCAATCACATATGAAAACATACCTGCAATCGGTGAAGTGGGTGGCGCACATGGGCCGACAAGATACAACTTGAGCAATAGAGCTCTGACCCTAAGCAATCATCACACCGGTACTCCGGGCTGGGACAATTACATCCCAAGCAAGACTGAGCACCGGCTTGACTACATCTTCCTTCGAGACGGATCATTTCGCGAAGGAATAAGTCTCGGTGCTTCAGCCACACCAACAAAGGATTGTCCTAAATAATCATGGTAAGAAAAAAATTAACGACTCAGAATATTGCAGTGTACATACGCCCGCTGCTCGTTCTCTTGCTTGCTGGCTTAAAAAGTCTAATGATACTCCGAGCGGGAGATCGTCAAATGGCTCGGGAATCGAAAATGGCACATCATGCAGAGTCGGTGCAGTACGAGTTAGGTTGTTGATGGTTGCCTTAGCATTCTTGGGAGGTTGAAGACGCTTCAATGTATAGCTGATGGACCCATCTTTATGGACATCATATTGGGTATGTTGGCGAGAAGGCACCGAGGTCACTGGGTGGTAAAAATTGAGTTTAGGTTTTTTCTTCCGTTTCTGTAAGTTCTTCAGTGCAGTGGATGTTGCCTGAGTGCATACAATAGTCTGAATCGAGGACTCCCCGGCACAAGGAGGATCTGTAGACATTCGTTGTTGATTGTAAGATCACGCACACGCTTGGTGATGATCCTGGGGTTTGAAGTTACTTGAACGAACCGAGTAAGCTCCAAGTGATCACAGGGCACCATAAACTCAAAGAAAATCAACATGTCAATGCATTATACCCAAAACGACTAGTACGCGGCATTCTCGTAGTACGACATCCACCCATATCTAGTCCCAACCTCAGACTGGGCAACACCCACATAACTTTAAAGCTGACGAGATGTCAGCAAATGCTACCAAACGAAGTATATCATCGGACCTACTAGTATATCACCTGCTTGATGCGAGCCTACGTCTGATGGCACGATGAACCTTCTGTTCTCCCACAACAAGCGACCGAACTGCAAAGAAGGTAGCAACATAGTTTCCCGGTGTCCTGAGTTCTAGCTTTACATCATTCCTATGGCAGGTGTTAAGTAAGTATAAAAAATCTTACTGAAAACGTGAAAACTCACCAGAGATATGCCGGAAACACTCCGATGTAGCGGCCCCAAGTAACACAATAAAAGGGGGGTTTTAGATTGGGCTGGGCAGGCATATTATAGAATATTCCTCGATATGAATATAAAGAGCACTCGTCTGCCATAGCGTTTGCAGCCTCCTCAAACTCTATACTGCCCTCATGCACAGTCATGGACTCTTCTGGTTCGGCCATGTAGGGTGTTGTAGTGATGCTGAGCCAAAGAGGATAAGCTGATCGTTCGTTGAGAGGTATCCTGGGAGTGGGGAAAATGAAATGCGCTGTAGTTTTGTCATTAGCCGAGAAGCACCACCGTTAATAAAGCGAACTACTCACCCTGGGTCACGAGTGTTGACATTGATGTTTGCATTAGTGATGGTCAATGCAAAGTTCTAGAGGAGACCAGTATGCACAGTGATTTTTGAGTTAGCCTTATGAACCACCATTGATGATATAGTGGACCACTCACCCTGGATAAGGAGGTATTAACGTCAACGGTCTAAAAAACTTGATTAGACTTCAAACGGTGATGAGTCACCAGATGCATCACTGATGCATCATTATGATTACTGCAAGACATTGATATCAGGAGTAGTCTCCTTTAGTGATAAGATTACAGTACGCACCGTGAATGATGAAAATGTCTGCGCTGGAGTCAACATTGATCGCACAGATTGTTGCATGGGGTGGGCGTAGGAGATGGCTGTGTTGTTGGAGTTATGGGAGAGGGATGTTGAGTATTACGCCTGTGCACAGCGAAATCAACCGCACATTGACGAGCACAATCCAGCTCCAATAAATTCTGAACAAACAAATCAGGATCATCTAAGTCTGAACGGCTGATGAGCGAAATTGGCCTGGAGTCGATGGAGTTGTGAGACGCTAGAATACAGGTACATGTTTTGGTATTTTGCATGGGGCGGCCGTAGGAGATGGCTGTATTGTTGGAGTTATGGGAGAGGGAAGTTGAGTATTACGCCTGTGGAGTGAAGTTGGCCTGGAGTCGAGGGAGTTGTGAGACGATAGAATACAGTGGATGCGCTGTGTTGGGTATGGGGCAGACTGGCAGCAGGAAGAAGTTGTTGCCGCAGTGGACATGGACAGTGGCAGTTAGAACACATTTTGCCACGTGTGTGCATACCAGAATACAGCAGGGAAGTTGCATGGAGGAAACAGCTAGATAGCATCAAAATATATGTGCACAGATGTAATCCTAGTATGCTCACAACAGAAAGCCAAAGGACATACACGAGTGAGATTGTGAAGGAATTGAAAGGAATTGAAGCGGGTCGAGACTTGACTTGAGCGAGTTGAGTAAGTCGAGTTTCGGTCCTACTTAGTATGTGACTACAGGCTTGGTAGAATCCCGCAAAGTGAATGACCTATAACACTGCAATTTTTCGTGCAAAGTACAGCATTGTGGACCAGTAGTACTTAATGGTGGGTATGATGATATGTAGGAAGTACTATGATGCTTTCTTGGACCATTCAAGATGTTCCTATCGTCACACAATGAATGCTTTATGTTTTGGTTGGATTTTATTCATCATCCGATTGGATGCTTAAGGCTCTCAAGAGCATCTCACGTTTATGTTGTTGTCATCTGTATGATGATCTTGAACAATTAATATTCTGCACAAGCTTGTTGAAGTGGGTATTTTCAAGACAAGCTCATGGCATAAACTCTGGACCTAGCTGAGGTTTCCGTCACAATCCGAATTCAATGTGCTGACAGTGGCTGCTCCAACAACAACTGCTACATCATATCAATATTCTACGCCCAGCCGCTCAACCTTCACACCCACCTCTGGCATCACAACGCTCTCCCACGTATACATCTTATGCCTCCATCAACCAACCTAAAACTAAACCATCATCTGTCAACTCTTCAACTCTTTTTATTGGGTGTGAAACTTGTTACAGGTGCCCTGTCAACTGACATCACTGGACTTTACAGCACTATTTTGAATGCTAGGATTACAGAATCCTCACCAGCTGGATATCCTTGTGCATGTCCTGCTCTCAGATGGTGCGTGATGTTGTCTTGTTAGTTCCTTTCCTGACGCTGATCATGCTACAGCCATGTTTCGTGCTACAGCCATGTTCCGCTCAGGATTACAGAATCCTCACCGGCTGGATATCCTTGTGCATGTCCTGCTCTCAGATGGTGCATGATGTTGTCTTGTGAGTTCCTTTCCTGACGCTGATCGTGCTACAGCCATGTCCTGCTCGCATGATGTCGTCTTTTCAGCTGCTTTCCCAACATTGATCGTGCCACAGCCTCATACGTCCTGCTCTCAGGTGGTATGTGATGTTTTCTTTTCAGCTGCTTTCCCCACTGATAGTGCCACAACCATGTTCTGCTCTCAGAGACTGTGCAATATTGTCCTGTCCCCAGAGACACAGACTGGCGCCAGTGTCACCATTCCCGCTTTGATCAGACTGTGGCGCCGGTACTACCATTTTTATTTTTATTGTCATGTATTCGGATCCTGTAAGTCATTGCTAGCTAAATTAGCCTCCTTTTTCATTCACCGATATTGATTTCCAACGAGCCCTGATCAGATGCCAGCAGAACGATATAAGGACAAGCATAGGCATTGGTAAAGGGACACACTCGTCTATCATCGCGCAGAGGAAAACAAAGGTATGACGGCGACACTATTAACACAGTATATGGCTGAAAATCCTATGGCAGATGCCAGCAGCTCAGTGGACTACTAAGGAACAGTACGAATGGCTCCAAGCACAGTTGGCAGAGTATACTGTACTGCACGGCGAGGACAAGGACTACACGCACTTCTGGCCCAAGACTCATCTTTATTGGTTTAAAAGATGGCCTGAGCGAGCCGCCCTCTTCCCTGATATACCCATCGAAATACCACTAACAGAAGAGCAACAAGCTGCAGAAACAGCTGTGGAAAAGTCGCGCAAGGTTGTAAGTCATTGTATTTTTTTTGACAATTTTTGACGGCTAAATCGAAACCCTGGTAGCAATTGCAGACCTGGTTCCGTTGGCGGACAAATGCGTCCAAGAAAAACTGTGGCTTAAAGAAGGAAACCTCCATCTTTGAAACTGCACTACTACCAAAGTCGCGCGCAAAATCTGTTGAAGAAATCTACATGGATATGGTATATGATGAACGGATCAAACCCCTAGTCGCGGCTGAACAAGAGGCAGGGAACGTAGCTACAGCTGGCCGCCGCATGGCGTTGGGCCGAAAGTTTTGCAAAGAGCTCCTGGAAGATGAGTCAGACGAGGTCAAGAAGGAGGTGAGAGAGAAGTACAACAAGCAGAAAAAGGTAAAGAAGGACGTGCTAGATGACGAAGCCGACAACGACGAAGAAACTGACGCTGATGCCATTGCGAAGTAAGTTCCTAATGATTATGATTTAAATGTCACTCACACAGCACATAGAGGTATCGACGACCTTACCAATCATTTGCCAGCGCTTTGCACGCCTCATCAAGAAGAAGACTCGATTTATAGTCTCCTTCACATGCGCTGGACCGGACCCGAGGCAGAATTGGGATATCGTTACTTTATCGTAAGTGCACCAAACTATAAATGTGACTAACGAGCTCACCTTACTGAGGTGTCATCCATCGGAAACCCCTGCCGGGAATAATTTTTCTCAATTATGCCCTGACAAGGACAATACCTTCCTTGCCGCATACCAGCAATATGCTGAATGATATTCCGTAAGCTGATCTTTGTTGTCCGAGTCACTATAGGCTCACCCTAAGACTTGACCATCAGCTCAAACAAGCGCAATGCGCTGCTGCCAATATTGGAGATGACAATGAGACTAAGGAGCTCGAAGGAAACGGCGAAGAACCTGAGGACGCAGAAGAAAATGCAGATGCAGAGGATGGTGAAGAGAACGATGAAGGACGATATGGCGATTCCATCGATTGGGATAATCTAGGTTTTTATATCGTTTCGAGGCCACCTGATGCAAACTGATGCATCCGTTACAGGCTTTGGTAATATTGAAGCTAGCATCAGTGATGCATCACCGCTCGGTGAACTTAATCAATCCGATTCTATTCTGAGGTATGGACTTTTCGTTATTCTCCCCATATAATCTAACGCTTTGTAGACACAGGCACAATTTGATGCATCGCTCAAACGGGCCCAGTCTGATGCATCGTTCAAACAGGCCCAGCTGATGCATCGTTCGAACAGGCCCAGCCTGATGCATCGTTCGAACAAGCCCAGCTGATGCATCGCTCGAACAGCATGGCACAACATTGCACCATACCTCCCAATCCGATTAGCATGCTGCAACCCAGGTGCCTGGTACAATCGAGGCGCTCGGGTCATTTTCTCAAGCCGATCTTGTAGCAATGGGTTATTTTGGAAGTGGTAACACCACTCAGAACTCATTTCCCCTGCATTCGGCTCATCAGCGCCCTTGTTCACTGACACCAGCAGCACTATTGGTGGATGCTATGCAAGCAATTTGGCACGCACGTGGAATCTCGACAATTCTGATTCACAGGGTTGGGAGATGCGAGCTGATCTTTGCGCTCCCAATCTCTGCCGAGCGCAGCACACACGACTGAGCAGGATGAGACCTTCCTCAGTTCACTCATCAGTTGCCCATTCTTCCAGCAGCAAATCCTCCTTATCCAAAATGAGGGCCACAGGATCTTGCTGGCGCTGGTCTTGTAAGGCTAAGCACAAATCTAAGTCGAAACCCTGCAATCCCGCCATGGAGCCACCCCCGCCATTGCACCACGAACACTGCCAAACCCAAGGCCAAACCGAAAGCAAGACCTGTTACTACGAATGAAGGTGTAGCTCAACGTGCATCAAAACGAATCCCGGTCAAATCCAAGCGGAATGATGCTGCCGATGCC